>JASDDO010000001.1:130593031-130858265 GCA_030015575.1 Agapanthus africanus | reverse complement strand
TTGAGAAAACCGTAGTATCTCTTGGCCAGATGAGAAATCCTACTAGATCTGCTGAGTGGCTGAGCTTCATCTTGAATTATTGAATCCTGTGGTTCTACCAAATCTTCAGCCGTTATTTATGTATCTGTAATTTCTTCCAGTTCTACCATGCCCCCACAGGTTTCTTTCACAAGAAACTGCCATTTCAAAAAGGTGGCATTCCTAGAGACAACAATCTTTTGTTCCTCTTCATGATAGAAAAGATATCATCGCGAATGCTTAGAATATCCCACAAATTTACACAACACTGAACGTACCTCGAGTTTGTCCGGATTGTGCTTTTTAACATAACCCGGACACCCCCATATCTTAATGAATTTAAGACATGGTTTCTTACCACTCCATACTTCATATGGAGTAGTAGGCACAGATTTGGACGGAACTTGATTTAATAGATATGCAGTTGTTTCTAGTGTATGTCCCCAAAATGAAAGAGGCAACTCAGCATTGCTCATCATGGAGTGAACCATATAGGGTACAATTCCTCCGCTCCAATACACCGTTGTGCTTTGGTGTATACAGAGGAGTAAGCTGAGAGAAAATACCATTCTCTTTTAGAAAATCAAGGAATTCCATGCTCAAGTACTCCCCTTCTTAATCAGATCGGAGGATCTTGATACTTTTCCAGTCTGGTTTTCTACTTCTCTTTTATATTCTTTAAATTTCTCAAAAGCTTCATATTTGTGTTTCATCAGAAATACATATCTGAATCTAGAGAGATCATCAGTGAATGTAATGAAGTACGAGAACTCACACATTGCATGTATAGATATTGGACCACATGCATCACTGTGTATAAGTCCCAAGAGCTCTGTTGCTCTTTCTCTGTGTCCCATGAATGGAGATTTGGTCATCTTTCCTTTGAGACAAGACTGACAAGTTTCATGGGATGAAAATTCGAACGGATTCAGATATTCATCATTATGTAACTTACTTGGTCTTTTCTCACCGATATGACCAAGTCTACAATGTCATAAGTAGGATTCGTTCACTTCTGAACTCTTCATCTTGCGTGTGTTTTGTATATTGAAAACTGTGTTTTGATTTAGAACGTAGATACCATTACACAGTGTACCTTCTGCAACAATACCTGATTAAGATAAATGTTCATGATATTTTTATTTAGAACAAAGTTATATCTATCTTTATCAAGTAAAGAAATTGATATAATGTTGCAAAGCATGGAAGATACATAGTAGCGGTTGTTCAAAATCATAGTATTGCCCCTTTGCAATACTAGGTGATATTCACCGACGGCAGCAGCATCAACTTGTGCTCCGTTCCCTACTCTGAGAGACATATCACCAGGTGCAACTGTCCTACTTGTTCCCCTCCGAAAGCGGCGCGACGCAGGGACGTCTTGCCTGAGATTCGGGGCAGATGCTAATTGGTGCTATCCGTCTACCTCTCCGAAGATGCTAGGTTGATTTATGGCACCATGTATCGAAGGTTTAAACGGATGCGTCTGATGTAGCAGACTTCATCAGATTCCCCCTCGCTTGAGGGGTTTTTGATTGTGGGGACGCTCTTCCCTGCAGGCGCAAGCCCCTGCAGTTAATTACGCTACCGCATTGCGGTAACAATTTTCTCCTTCTCCAGATGTTCACTTCGTGTCGTGTATGTTTGTTTTGTGTTTGGCTGCCCGTGGATTGTATACGGAGACTGAGTTATGTCATCGCCCGTAGGGCATGGACTAGTCCAAATCCGTATTATCTTAGATTTGGGTTTGGGGTTTGTGTTTAAGGATACGTTAGCCTCATTTGAGACTAAGATCGACTTAAACGTTTGTTAAGGATACGTTAGTCTAGTTTTTAGACTAAGATCAACTTAACGGGATCGTTTAGATCGAACAAGAGAGCAATTAAGGGAGCCCTGTTGTTTAGTTTAGTGACATTACGGTCAATAGGTAGTTTAAGGACATTGCGGTCCAATGTTAGTTTTAAGACATTGCGGTCAAGGTTAAGGACATCATAGTCCGTGGATTTAAGGACTCCATAGTCCGGCATTAGTTTTAAGACATCATGGTAAAGGTTAAGGACGTCATAGTCCGTCGTTAGTTTTAAGACGTTCCGGTCAAGGTTAAGGACCGCATAGTCCATGAGTTTAAAGACCCCACAGTCCGGCGTTAGTTTTAAGACATCCCGGTCAAGGTTAAGGACCTCATAGTCTATGAGTTTAAGGACCCCACAGTCCGTATCAGTGTGTGGTCATCGGGACCCATCACCTCTTTGAAGACATTGAGGAATTACAACGCCAAGTATCAAAGGAGTGAAGAGATGTACCCTTAAACCAAGGTAGATTGGATGATCTTTGGCCCAATTTGGAACCAAGACCAATTAATTATATTATGAGCCCATCAGCCCAGTTAAGTTTGCATTGAGGACTTATGGCCAGCTTGGGCTAAGTCCAATCATGTTTCATATTGACCCTCTGTTGGTTCATTGAAGGAGAGGCTTTGCCTCTAGAAACTTAGCCAATTGGGCTAAAGCTAGTGTTAAGCACTAAAGACCAACAGTGTTGAACACTGGGAACAAGATTAACAAGTTAGTGTTAAACACTAAAAGATAATCAATGTTAAACACTAACAACAGGGATTTCAAATTAGTGTTAATCACTAAGAAAATCAGTGTTAAACACTGCAAATAGAGTTTTCCAAATTAGTGTTAAACACTAAGAAAACCAGTGTTAAACACTGCAAATAGAGTTTTCCAAATTAGTGTTAAACACTAAGAAAGGAGGGGTCACGTGCGGATACGTGAGAGCGCCCTGATTTCCCTTATTTTATTCTGCAGGTAAGTGTTTAACACTTTTAATTCTGACGTCCATCACGTGTGAGCACGTGATGGAGGCCCACGCTCTGGTCTGTTAGAATGCTCATTAGGGGTCACGTGTTGACACGTGAGGGTGCCCTAGAGCTCTTTTTCTTTTGCTTTTTCTTTGTGTGCTTCAGAGGTCACGTGGGGGCACGTGAGGCGTTGCCTCAAAGTTATTTTCTATGGATCTTTGCAGGGGTCACGTGGTAGCACGTAAGAGCACCCTGCTTCCCTTTATTTTGTTCTGCCATAAGCATTAAATAATTTGGAGCATCACGTGCTGTCACGTGATGGGAATTTGGGTGTTTGTCTGTTAGAGCTTCAGCCAAGGGGTCGCGTGGTAGCACGTAACTCTGGTTCTCTGCATATTTTAAAGATCTGTTCATCTTTTAAGAATTAAATTCTTCATAGGGTTAAACCCTGGCAATGAACTTTTTTTCTTCTGAAGAATTATATTCTTAAATAGGGTTGAACCCTAATTTCTCTTCTGTAAAGAATTAAATTCTGGTATAGGGTGAAACCCTAATTCTTTTTTAAGGGAATTAAATTCTTTTGAGTTTGAGAGAATTAAGTTCTCAATTAGGGTTAAACCCTAGTTCTGTCCATTCTGAAGGAATTAAATTCCTAGGGCTAAACCCCAATTTTATCTCAAAGGAATTAAATTCCTGTAATTTTGTGAGAATTAAATTCTCAAAACTCAATTCCTCCTCTATGTTTTTAGATCTGCATGGCAGGATCTCAACCCAATGAGAATTAAATTCTCGATTCATGGGGAGATATACACTTTGCAGATCCTCAACCAGAGAAAGAACTAAGTTCTTTTCTTTTTATAAGAGTTAAACTCTTTTGAGAATTAAATTCTCTTTTGAAGCCTCCCTTTTCTTTTCTTACCTAAGGTTTTTCTTTTGCAGAGAATCAAATTCTTCCTTCTGAATTTTCAAGATTCCAAGGCTCTATATCTCTCTCTCTGTGTGTATATAAAAAAATGTCCCCCTCTTCTTTTCTTGGCTCCTATTTATAGGAGAAAGAAAAGAATCAATCAGTTTTAGTGAATTTTTCATTAAAAGATTTGATTTGTTTATTGAGAGATTTGATTTATGTTTATCATTAATCTGGGCCTTTAGATTATTAGGTGAATTTTATTCACCATTGGATTTTAAATCCAAAGATACCTCTTTGTTATTTCGGCGAGATTCAAGGGGAAATTTTTCTAACTCCAAGATTTTTCCATAAATTGGTGATATTTAATCACCTTTAGATTTTTAATCCAACGGTTTCAGATAATCCTTTTTCATTTTGGAAAGATTTGAAAGATCTTCCCTCAGCATTTAATTTTGTCAAAGAATAAGGCTTTTAAAGCCGGTCACGTGTGGCCACGTGACCCCTGGAATGGGCTTCTCTTCTTCTGCGCTCTGTTCTTCTGGCCGCTACTTAACCATCACGTGCCAACATGTGACCACTGGTCACGTGTCAGCACGTGATACCTCTTCTGAAGCTTCTTCTTGACTTTTAATTAGAGGACAAATATGCTCTGTGCCGCTGCTTAACCATCGCGTGCCAACACGTGACCATTGGTCACATGTGAGCACGTGATGCCTCTTCTGAATCTTTTCCTGATTTTTAATCAGGGAACACTACTTTTTCTCAGTCGCTGTAATAAATTACAGATATGAGATCCTGATCCGGTATCTAGTACCAAGGAGGTAGGACTGACCGAAAAACAGTTCTCAATAAAAAGAACACACAAAGGAGATGCAATGGTATGCTTCTTCTTCACTGGGGTCATCAAGGAATTCATGCAATCCTTTTTCCCTTGCCCATACTCATGACAATTGTCACAAGTTAGAGCCGAACCGATGTTCCCCAGCCCAGTGTAATAAGCTGGTTCGGTCAAGTTAAACATTTTATTATCTTGATTACGGCATACATGGTTGCTACCTGGAGAGAGAGAAAAGAAAAACTCAGCGTGCGCTCTTGTAAGGTTAGATTGGTTATAAGTTTATCTAATCAGGATGGCTCCTACTGTTTCCTTGAATTCTCCTTCAAACCTTAAAAAGAGAACTAGTCGGGATCATTAACACCTTACAAGTTCGCTAACCGTTCAGCCAGGTTGGTGTTGGTACTCTGAGGGAGATTCCCCGTGCTCTCGCACGAACCTAATTAAAATAAATCTCGTTTCCGCATAGGCGTAACCCCGTTAACATCTTTCTAGACACCTAATAGGTTAGCTAACCTAGATGGAAGCCACTCTAGTCACCATACACCAGAAGGTATGTAACACTAGTAAGTTTCCTGTATATTTAAAACTCCCGATATGGTTTTTACCCCTAGAACCCAAGTGACCTTGACTAAAGATCAAAATGTCAAAAGGTCCTAGTCAAGTTATACCCGTCATTTTCTTGATTGCATTAGACCCACCCGTACGAGCCTTGAATAAAGATCAAAGTGATCACACGACTATCCTAACCAATCACATTAACATGCAATAGAAAAGCATTACATAGCCACCGAACGCTACACCTCGACTAAAGATCGAAATGCTTAGCACGAATACTAAGCACTACCAATCTGAAATGACAGGGGGCTACGGCTGGTTTTTGGCGAAAAATCTTTAATGTAATGAACTTGATATCGTTGAAGGAACCGAGCAATTTTGAAAATGAGTGGTTTAGGCTCCACTTTTGAAAACTAGTGGTTTTGAAGAAAACCGAGTAATCTATAGTAACATAAACTTTTGCTCAAGAGGTCACTCCCCGTAAAGGGATCTAGGCTCTTGCCTCCTCGAAGGAGGTGCGGGATATTCCTAAGCGAATACCACTATGCAAAGCGAAAGAATACGACTATAGTTTTTCAAAAATTTGTTCCAACAACATCTTTTAGGTTTATTTTTCCTTGCATTAATCAAAATTAATGCGGTCCCATGAATTAATTCCTATCACACCAGAAAAGAATGAAAATACAATGTGCGTATATGTCATCCGCATTCGCCACGGGGTCCCGTCATGCACCATTAGGTTACTTAACTAACGGCAGAGTGGGGGTTGGACTAGCATGGATGCAAAACATATACAAAATCTACTAGTGTTTGTGTATATGACCATTCCTCCAAGGCATGATATAAGCAACATCATAGAAAGGTGATAAGCAAAATAGAATAGCGGATAATCTAGGAGCCCCGGGTTTCATTTGAGCCGCAAATGAAACCCGACGTTCCCCGGTCGTGTGGATAGCCTATACAATATATAACCAAGACCCCTACGAGTGCGGCAAGTTACCCGCCAATTCCGGAAGCGAGGCAACCCCAATCAATGAAGTGAATGGGCCACCCAGCACTTCACGGAATCCGGTAACTTGAGCATTCCACCGTGGGTCATACTATACCCCCTGAGTGCGAAGAATAACCCGTCAATTCTAGAGTAAGACACCCTGGTCTCAGCGCCATGAGATGGAGGCATGTTTCCCTCTAGAACCCAGCTACTCAAGCACTCCATCGCGGGGTAATCCTAATACAGAAAAGAAATAATATATACAATGGTGACATCAACCTCAACCCAGCTGTCATGACCCAAAATTTGGCACGTGACCGGCACTTAAATCACACAACGTCTAAAGGCGTAACGTAATTCAAGTAAGCCGAAGCCTAGAAATCTAAATCATTTTACAGAAAATAGTGAAGGTGCGGTTTGGAAATAATGGTATAATGAAATCAAGTTCTTCTTTAAATGCATAAATAATGATATATGAAAATACAAGTGGATTATATACTATAGTTGAAAACATTTTCGTCCTTTAAAATTTGGGCAGCACCTCCCTTGTATATTTTGATCCAACTACATACATGAAATAAAAAGGCATCCCCAAGCGGGAGCTAGCTCTTCACTAATTGGCGGAATCACAACCACGCAATAGTATATATATGACGCCCTACGACGAAGATCCATCACAGAAAGAATAATAAGTAAAGCAAGACATCATCAGCTCAAATAGCGATCATACATCCATCTCGCTTTGAGTCTCGCAAATACATAAGTCTGTCTAGATCTGCTAATATACAAAGTCTAGTTTCTAATTAATGGAGCTTATCTAGATACAATGGAAATAATATGTACAAGAGTGGTCACGATCCAAATGAGTATCCTACTTACCAAAGCAAAACACTCTAAAGAAAGCTGTGTCCCAGCGATACCACTACTGATTCATGCGGTCAAACCTGCAAGAAAACTGTGGCACAACGGGGGTGAGTTGCCAACTCGTGAATAGAAAATATCAGCATGTAGAAATCGAATAGACAACGATCCGTAGGTCCTACTGCATCATAAAGGTAATACTATGTGGTATCTAGGGTGATCATGTATGCATATGTATCAACAATAGAGTCGTGCCAATAACAACATGTAATGATAGTCATCTGAAATGTATGCATGTGTATCAAGCAACGTGTGTCCATCAATGACACATCAACATCATGAAACCTGAGTGTCCAACATCGACACTCGAAACATCATGCAACCCGTGTCCAACATCGACACCTCAACATCACGGAACCTGAGTGCCTAACATCGACACTCAAAACATCATGAAACCCGTGTCCAACATCAACACGTAAATCCTCATATCTCAGGTGCCGCATCATCGGATTGGCCCACATATCCATCTGATCGCGCGACTCCGGTCGGTATCCTTCGGATAACCGCTGGGTCCAAACTATCACCGGTAGGTAGTACATCCCCTGCCAGGCTCATCGTCTACTCCACGATCTTCTTGTCCCGGGGTACCTTACCGGGTCCACCATGTACCCGCAGACGGCTCTTCCTCACTCCTCGAATCGGGTATCATATAGCTTAGAACCGAGAAAACTCATGGCGGACACGAAATATCATATCAAGAGAAACCACGTTTTTTAATACAATACATAATTTCCTTTGAAATATAACCGCGGTTCTCAAATCCAGAGATCTCATAAAAACTGCATCGCAATGCATGCAACCATAAAGTACAGTATATGCAACATAGAACAATACTGTAAACATCTCAAGTATTATCATGTAAGCATGTCATATGATAATTACTGAACAGTGAACGTACTTTACAGTTAAGAATAATATCGAGATATAGCAGTTCTACTGTGTAAATGGCATGGCAATTACCGATGATGAATGTGTGAGCCGGTGAATCTATGTAAGTGTGTGCATTATCGGTAATAGTGCAGATGTACTGGTAGACAACGCCATATGCAAGTAAGTACTGGGAGTATAGTACGTATGTCACAGGGAAAAGATGCAATCTAAGTATGAACGGTACTAGGTACACAGCTACACCTAAATTCATCAATATAAACCATATCTATCAAGGAATTTAGAAATCAAAGATTTTCCGAATCAAGACAATCTAAAAGTCGGTGATCCAGCCTCATAGTATCAGATGTGGCGCTATCATCGAACATCATCATCAAGTCACGAGCGTGGATCAATCGTCCGGTATATCTCATCACGTACGGTAATCCATCATACTGTAACATCAAATAGATTAAAGATCTATCGTCCTATACATTAACAAGGGTATGGATCTATGGTCTCGTACGTCATATCATTCTTTATTCTCATATATATATGTACACATATATCTTATGTCATATTTATATCAATCTCGTATCATATCTATATCAATCCCACATCATATCTCATCAATCTCATAACATATCTTAGCATAAGTATCTATGTTTTCATATCGCCTCACATCCTCATATCAAGCATATCCACTCATGTTATCTTATTTCATCATATCAACGTCCCAAATCAAGTCATCTTGTATATATCATATTCTCATCTGTATGTATATACATCATATATTGGCATATGAATATAATATGTATATTGTCTTGCATCCTCAAGACAACATATCCACTAATGTCATCTTTTATCATATCCGTAAGTCCATAGCATAGGTTTCTCCAAAATGTATTCCATATATCGGTTTTCAATTATTATGATTGCGGGGGTGCTATATGCCATCCACCCGACTTCCCCCGTAGATACAGATCTACTCACCTGCAATATCCTTGCTCAGTCGAAACCGATGAACATCTTGATCTCCTTTGTCATCTCAGAAGTCCACGCAAAGGTACCTACATTCAATACACATCGTAACGAAATTAAAACCAAGTTCGAAAACCGATACGACACATAAAGTGCTCATAGGTTAGAACCTATAGCCTATGCATGCAAGAACAACCAAATAACCCTCATCGTTGACGTACAAACGTCCAACGATCGTGTCAAAACTCAAATACCAAAACTAAGTGATTGATCATGAAAAAAGTGTGTGGTAAATAATCGCAATCAAGACGGTGTCGCTAGTAGCTAGCCACGATGAGTACGGGTCGTCTGCAGGGAAACATGAATCGTTTTCTTGCTTTAAACGAGTTGATTGAAGAAGGATAATTGTTTGTCGTTACGGATATAAGATTTATGAAGAGAAGGCTTGTAGGGTTCATAGGACTTAGTAGTAATGGATGAATAATTAAAAATGACTCATTTTATCATTTAATAGTTTAAAACTAGATCGATAGTGATGAATGTAGATTAGGATTCTTTTAGAAGAAACTAGGGTTTCCCCACTACTAACCCTTGTCTTTGCATTGATCTCTATTCATGTCTAGCCCTTAACAAAACAAGTGTTAAACCAATCTCGAATCGTGGTCGTGACTATCAATAAATTGGTAGCGCGCCCGATAAGGATGTTAACATTTATTTTGCTAAAGTTTATAGACTTTAAAATGTATAAAAGATGTTAAAATATTTTATCATCCATTAATCTACCCTATCCTACGAACCTTAGCAAGCTAGGAATTACTCACTTATGGTTTGAGGTTTAGAAGGAAGGTTGAAGAATGAAAACATAACTAAGATGCAGAAAGTAAGTGCAGAAAGTAATTGCAAAAGGAATGATAAAAACACTACCTTTATTAATCAACTATTGCATACAACTTTTGAAAGTAGAGTACAAGAACCCCAGTTGCTCTAGATCTCTATCTTATTGGAAGTAGATGACTAGTTGATGATCACTCGGATGCGTGGATCGCTTTGGACCTCTTGATCTCTTCGGTGGTGATTTTTAATGTGCAGCTCTCGGTCCTATATATACTCCCAGAAACTAGAAACCCTAGATGCCATCTGAGAATATATGTTGTTAAGATCCCATCCACCAAATATCAAATCCAATGGCCATCAAAGAGCCACGAATCCGCCGCGATTACCATTATTTGGCTGCCCTTCTGCCGCACTATGGTGGAATTAGGATTAGGGATTTCTCCTAGTCTCTTGTGTTGCCATGTGGAGATCTTTTTAATGTCTAGATTCTGAAAATAATGCTCTGAGTCTCTGTCGTTGCTAGATTTCTCGATTTGCTTCTAAATTTTAGCAGATTCGGTTTCGATATCCCGATTTGACTCGGATCGCTTGCTTGGATTCCAGACCTGAGCTAATATCTACACAATATCTCAAATCATAATGTTAGTAGCATTTGGTATTTTTGAGATATTATCCTAACCATTCAAATGATATAATATCTTAAGAATATTGATTAGAAATATTTGATATGATATGCATATTTTAATTACTAAGATTTCATTTAAATATTATATGCATATATTTTCCCTCATTATGTTAATTAAAATGTAGAAACATATGATAATAATTATTTTACAAATAAACCATCATATGTTCTATATTTACAATAAACACCTTTTAGTACTTAGCAATAGTAAGGAAAATATTCATACAAATATGCAATATTTTAGACTAATCACCAAATTTTCACAAATCAAAAACCAGAAATCAGCAACATGGAAAATCACTCCCAGATTTTGTCCTAGGTTAAATTAGGAGATTTTGCATATAGAGTAGGTCTACATATCACATAAGGAAACCATGGACCAAAAACCAACGAAATCCACCACAATGTGGCCGCAAATTGCAGCCACAATTAATAAATCTGCGGCCAGAATTGGGAGATGGGGGCTTGGGTTTCAGGGGTAAACTCCTAGTTGCCTGCACGTCTCACTGTGATGGGAACTTATTTTATGGGGCTCTCGGGTCATAGCAGATCCCATTAGATCATCACAAACTGTCAAAAACCGATGTCGGGAAAATTCTAAGTTCGTGTTTTTAGAGTTCTAGTCTCAAGTCTGGCCAAAATATCACCACTAAAGGTTTGTAGTCACCAACTAAACCTCAATTACAACTTTACAAGTCCATTCATCCACTAAAACATTCTAGGAATTTTCCAAAGTCGCTAAACTTGCTTAATCGAACTATAAACTTAACTAGGAGGTTAAGAAGCTTGATAAATTGAAGGAAAGTGAAGATTTTACCTCTTGGAGCAACTGAAGAAAATTCTATGATGGTGCAAAGTGCTCAAAATCAAACTTGAGCTTTCCATGGGGTGAAGGATGAGGTCGTACACATTATTTGTGAAGGTAGGGAGAGGTTTTGAGGTGGTTTGAGGTATTTGTGGAGGAGGTGGTGAGGTGGAGGAACTTGAGGAGAAGGAGAAAGATGAAGAATATGAAGGAGTTGAAGTGAAGAAAGGAATGGTGGGGAATGCCATGGTGTAGGAATAACACCCCCCTCTCTTTCTCTCTCTTGCTCATTCCTCCTTGGCCATGCCTCCTTTCCTTTTTCTTTTCTTTTCTTTCCTTTTTCCCTCTCTCATAATAAACCACAAGTCACAAATACAAATGAACCATACATAAAACAAATACAACATGTCATGGTGCACTAGCCATGGTTAATACAAAAAGTGGATTTGGCCTAATGCATGATTAGTAGTACACTAATCAAGTTTAACATAAACTTGCATATAATTAATTGCATAATTATTTATAAAATGTCCAAATCCAATAAATGATTTTATAATAAATAATAAATATAATATCCACTTATTTTTTAAATATTGGTATATAATTATACCATTTTACGAAAACCCCTAATTCGTACACGAATGTTTTCGTGAAATATATCATTTTAGTATTTAAATTCCAAAAATATTATTTTATATTTCTGAAATGTTACAATCTTCCCCCATTTCGGTCTCCGAATTTAAATTTAAACCCCAAATACTAAAATATTTCAATAATCAGTCAAATCAACGGGGCTCCAAAATCATGGAATACTCAAGAACATCACAACGCATCGTGTGTTTATGAAAACGAGTGTGAAACTCAAAATCAAACTCTGCCAAGCGTCACGCAACCATAGGAGTTATAATGGGGATGCAAATCTCGAAATTCACTACAAAAATCCAATTATACTATGGTCAAAATTATAATAAGTATATAGTACACATCCTTGTAAAACCTTCTAAAAAGCTGAATAAAACATATGCAAAATCCTTTTCAAATTGCCGTGCAATGCGTAACTCAAGGTATAAGTGGTGGACGCTCATTTGGTAAAGAAATGATATATGTCTATATATGTTTTGCCCAAAATATACGTCCCGCCTTTTTTTGAAATATCCTAAAAGGTTTTCCTTCGTAAAAGTTTTTGTCACTCCTGAGCACATAGAAAAATAGCGAGACTATAGCTCCTTTTTGAAAATCTCTTGGAAAACTTTTATGCGTGCAAAAGTACTCAGGTACTGTTCTCAGACCAGTCCTGCTCGGCTACTATATAATATAGTACCTATCATGAAAATATGATGCTCATAAGTAAAATCAGCCTCAAAAGGTGTATCAAACATCACGTGCGTCTGGTGCGCACGGAAATCAAAGCCAAACACAAGTGCCACGAATGTGCACAAAAGAAAAAACTAAGTGCAACGGGTGTGCACGAAAGCATCTGTCAAGTGCAGCGGGTGTGCACGACAACAACAGCAAGTCCATCTAGAGTGCACGAAAATCTCAACCAAGCGCAACTAACATGCACAAATAAAAATCTCGATCAAGTGCATCCGGTGTGCACAAAATCACATCCCATGTGCCCAGTGTGCGCGAAAATCTAAATCAAGCGCGTCAGGTCCGTACAAAACATCTAGCGCAGTAGAGTGCACGATAATGGGCGTCAAGTGCAGACGGTGCACGAAAACATAAATCTAGTGTAACAATTGCACAAAAACATAATCTAGTGCAACAAATGCACGAAAAAAAATATCAGGTGCACTAGGTGCCCGAAAACTCATCAATGTTTCAAATCCACACAAAAACAACACCGAGCATGCCAAGGTGTATAAAATCATAAATGTGTGCAACTGTGTGCACACAACACGTATCAATGCACTGCAAGCAAATGTGAGATATAGCGAGTGCATAAGTCAAGTCGAGTGCATACAACATGCACGAAATCAAATTGACGGTATCAAAATCCACGGAATCATAAATATGTGCAGCCAAGGCACAAAATCAATATCAAGTGCAACAGATATGCACAAATCGTAAACCAACGTAACGGATGTATAAAGCATAAATCAAGTGCAACAACTGTGCACCAGCGAAATATCCAGCGGGTGCAGCCATGGTGCACGAAAACAAATACCATGAAACCAAATCATCAAAACTCAAAGTCCAAGAGATAAAAGTGTGATACTCGGATCACAAAACGCAAATCGCAATAAATGATATTGATGTACACCTCCTTCAATGTCGAAAAATGTCGGTGCACCAAAAGCTGGCAGAGCAAGAACATCCACTTGCCTCCAGCTCACGGTCTGGCGTCCTCTGTCTCTGGGTCCTTGTTTTCCTCTGTGGATCACCAATCCCATAATCTTTCTGCTCGTCGGCCCGGTTAGGTGTAACGACGGAAACAATTCCGCTCTGGCACTCCTCTGATCATCTCTTGGCCAATTAACATGACCACTCGTAAAATAGCACGTTACTGATGGCGGCATCTGGCCCTCTGATTATGTACGATACAACTGATCCTAGGTGCAAATCATTATCGCTATAGCATCCTGGAAAGAACCTGCTCAAGGTCTCTTCTGATCTCACCTATGCCAAACTATACGGAGGTTGGCACTCATTACTTAATTCTTTTCTCATTTCCGGACAGCAGCGTCCTCAGCACGGCTTTCCTCTGAAATTTGGTCGTATCCAACGCCTCAGCATATATATCCATCCTTTGGTTTTAACGGGGAGTGGAAATAGCTCATTAACATCTCGCACGAGCCTCTTGTTCCGCCTATCTTCATTATTGTCCAATTCGATGTCACGTCTTGCTGGCTGCATACGGCAATCCGTTCTCGGCTACAGTTAATCCGGAGTCTCTCATAAGGATTCGAAACTATGAACTCGGGTATCTTCACCAATCTGTGGAAGATATCTAGTCGATTACATTCTCGGGAACTCGTCCAAATTGTCGGAGGAATACGCTTCATTCGTCTTTCCTCGATCAGCTCATAACACGTCTGGGTGAGGTCCTTTTTATCTGAAGCTGGTCAACTTAATGATCTCGCATCAGAGCATCCAACGAACAATGTCCTCTCTTGATTTATTTAATCTAGATCTGAGTAAGATCCTTCAAACTGGAATTCTTTAACTTACTGAGTCTGCGTCGGCACATCCAATTAGACGAATCGTCTTAGTCGCTCTATTCAAGATAGGCTAGCGATCTTCTGTCACATCTCTGCCTGTAAGCTCCTGTGGTTTCAGCTTATAAACTCTGGAAGCGACATCCCATCAATCACAGCAACAGCTGGGTCATCAATCTGCATGGTAGACAACATCGCGATTTCTGAGGTAGGCTGTACATCAACAGTCCTCTCAATCTGGCAGCCGCTATCAATGACCCGATCTGTTAGTTGTATGTATGCTCTAGAGGCCATTATTGTACATATTGTATATTATAGTGGATGCTTGGACATATATAGGGAGGACTTTCTTGCTCGATATGATAGTATGCTATCTGGTTACTCTTTATCTTAACATGTATACTTGTATTGTCTCTCTATTACATGTTGATAAAGCCCTTAGGATGTGTACTTGACTACCAGGACTATGTGCAGATCATACTAGTGGGGCCAGGGTAGTCCATAAGTACATCCTTTAATTGTTCCTAGTCGAGGGTGTATCGAGATGGGGCATCAATATTCCAGAGTAGACTAGCGTACACGATTCTTGACCCATTTGATGGGTGATAGATGATCCCACATCCATTGGTGTTTGATATCAAAGATTGTATATGGGTGCTCAGTAGAGACTGGGTACACTGAACAGAACTCGCCGAGAACTCCTAGATGGTATTATACCTATCGTCAGATAACAGTTCTGTGGTGACACTGGTACAGGTTAGTCTGTAGACCCAAGATCGTCATAGAGTCTTGTGTGATTCCCACTGTGATTTGATTTCCACCTTTCCACATTCAAGAGAGCATGCAAAATGGTGGGTTTTAGGTACAGTCCCGAGTCATATGGAGGCAATGAGCGATAGGAGGGGTTTCGTCTCTCCCGGCATTAGGGGTTGATGTTGCGCTGTGCTCGATTGGCCATAACAGGAAGTCCCTGGCCAGGGATGATACTAAGATTTACTGGTAAGTATTATCAGTAGTTTCTCAACCAGTTATGAGCCTCATATCGGCATGACTTATCAAGTTATTGGGGTCTGACGTTTACCACCCCCAGACTAGATATGCGAGATATCAGACAAAGAGGCCGAACTGTACGGTAGTGTTACTTATTGGATTCACGGGAGTATGAACAAGCTTGCTTGTTGATCTTCTGATCGCTCAATACCCGGGTAGCCGTTACGTCCAGCTAGTACCGCTGACGGCTTGTGGGTAACTGATATGATCATTACCTACTGCCGGCATATTGACGAGTCATTAGAGTCCCACACAGAGGTTTCCTAGCTCAAGCAAAACAAAGTAGGGCACATATGTGATATGTGTGGGACCGAGATTAATACATGTATGTGATACCGTATTCTAATCTCGCGATACAGGTTATATGTGATATAACCGGATTGTTGAATCAAGTGTTGATTCAACTATATGTTATATGTATATGTGATATACATATAAATGATATTAGTCAGTTGTATGCGATACAGCCGGGTTATTAAATCATGTGTTGATTTAATAATTTAGTGTAAGATTATATATTTGATATTAATATACATTAACTAATATTAGCTCACTTAAGAAATTGTTTTCTCTAAATACATACAAATATATATGTGATATATATTAATGTATTTAATTTGTGTCATGCTAGATGATACATTGGACTTGGATGTATGAGACTCATACCATACTTAAGATATTTAGGGATTTAATTATTAAGGGAAAAACAAAATTAGGTGGGAAAAGACATGGGTTAAGATTCTTGTAGAAGCTTGTGGAAACCTTGAGTTAGTCCACTAATTTTGTTTTACTCTAGATATTTATTAACCTAACCATTATCTTTAGCTATGGTTTAGTCTCTACATAAGTTATATGAGATATTTTTTCACCCATGGTTCATCACTTGAGAGCTTCTTCTTCATCTCCTTCTTTCTCTCTAGCTTTGAGTGGGGTGAAAAAGAAAAGAGAGAAAAATTATTCTAAAGTGAGCAAAATTCCTACTTCATCGATCTATACCAAACTAGCCATTTAGTATAGGTTGTTTGCTTCACTAATTCTCAATTAGTGAAGAGGTAATTTGAGTTAGAAATTCTTCGACGTAGATCATCTTCGGCCTCGAAGATCCTTGAGCAAGCTCGTTTCTTTCGCCTAGTGGAGCCTAACGAGAGTTCGGGAGACTACTACTTGGAGCTAAGGGACTACTACATGGAGCTTTAGAAGTGAAGGATCGGTCTACAAAGGTTGTATTCCTTGTTCACTTAGAGTAAAGTTATTTACTTGCTTAGTTACGCCATAATTCTCTAGTTAGATCCTTGGTTCGGGCTCTCTCGGCACCCTAAAATTTTAAAAAGCATACTTGATGCTTGTCGAAACCGTGTCGGAGTGCTAAGCAAACCTAGCAGTAGTATCAATGCCATGCTAGAGCATTAGGAGTTGACTAGGCGAAGATAAAGTGTTCGATCGACTATTCGAAAACCCGGATTTCCTACTCTCTGGAAATTTTTTCAAATGTTGGATTTTTCCAAGTTAAAAATATTCAAAAAATTATGCAGGGTTTTCTATAGACCTACAAGAAAAATGATGGCCTAACTCGACCAAAAGGTCGCGGAAGCGCGGCTAAAGCATGCCTTTGGCGGCGGTTCCGCGGCGCCGTTGGTAAGGCAGGAAGCGTGCTTTCTTGTGAAGGTCCGTAGGTGCTTATGGCATGTTCTGGGTATTTTTAAAACTGGCTAAAGTGTTGAGCTCTCTGGAAAATGTAGGTGTTTGTTGATTCGATCGAAATGTTTAACATTGTCTAGCTATCTGTGATATGTGATACAATATTTGGAATCCACAATAATTAGTTTTTTGTAAACTGGTTTGAATTTTGTAAATCTAGCATTTTAGTCTCTTTTGATCAGTTGCCGCGGGTTTTGATTTGGATCAAAACTCCTTCGCAATCATGTAGTGTACACGGATACTCGTCGGGTAACATTACTAGATACCCATGCCCCATAGCCCCGACCAAGTGACTGTAGGAGAAGCCTGTTACCTAAAGCATCCGTTCGGGTGCTCGCAGCCGCGGTGTTCCGCCTAAGTGCGCTTCATCGACGGCATCGGGGGCGTGGCCGTCTACTAAATTTTTCGACGAGCATTCGATCAGAATGTCGGAAATCTTTTTGAATTTCCTGACTGGTTATTTAAAAGTGTTTTCAATATCGAGACTAAAATGCAGGGTTTATAATGTTAGGCATGAAATTCGGAATATGAGATATTCCGGATTTATGATGTCTAAGGAATTCATTTGGTTAGGCATGAAATCCGAAGTATGTGATATTTCGGATTAATGATGTCTAAGGTGGTTTCGAATTCCAATTACTGTAGTTTTCAGTTTCTTTTCTGTGACCGTAAGTGTAATATATGGTGTATCGCCGGTTTCGTTGCTATACGTCAACGACGATCGGGATACGCATATTTACTTACGTTGATGACATGTGATGTTATGTGTTGCTGTGATATGTTATATTGGATCGTCGTGTTTGAATAGCCGGGGGTTTTGCGTGAGATGAGAGTTTTTCATTTTCATTCATGTAATAACTTTTATGTAATATTCTTTTATTCGGGCACTTCCGGGTTGAGTATGATGTCACCATTGATGTATATTATTTACTTTTCCGCATTAGGATAGACCCAAGGCGGAGAGCACAAGTAACCGGGTTCTAGAGTCCAGTGGGAGACCATCTCGAGGAATCGGGTCTGGGTCTCCTAACTCTAGAATTGGTAAGGTTGCTTGCCGCTCTCGTAGGGGTCTAAGGATGTGGGTTTGGCTATTCATCACCACCGTGGAATCCGTGTTTTTTACTGGCTTAATTTAAAACAAGGACCTTCTAGTATATCCAATATTTCATATGTTTACTTCTGCTGCAATGTTCTGTGATGAGATCATATAACTACGTGAGACGAATGCTTTATATTATATATATGATATATAATAAACGCTGCTTATGTTTTGCATCCGCGCTAGTCCTTCCCCCGCTCTGCCGTTAGTTATCTAACCTAACGGTGCATGACGGGACTCCATGGCGAATGCGGATGGCATAAGCGTACGTTGTATTTTCGTTTCATTATCTGTGATGCTTAGGAAGCATAAATGATGGGACTTCATTAATGAGATTAATGAAAAGGAAAGAAACCTAAAGATGTTGCAGAATCAAAATTTCAAAAAGGGTAGCTCTAGTTTTTGCTTTACATAGTGGTGTTCCTTGATGAATATCCAGCAGCCCATTCGATGAGGAAAGAGCCGGGATCCCTTCACCGGGAGTGACCTCTTTAGCGAAACTAGCAAATGCTACAATCCACTCGGTTTAGTCTTTTGATTACTTCTCTAGTTCTTTCTTTACATAGTGGTATTCCTGAATATCCAGCACCTCATTCGATGAGGAAAGAGCCGAAATCTCTGTAAGTGCACGGCGGCGCCCCGGCCGTCAATCCGACGCCGGAATGCGGAAGCGAAGCTTTTCTTTAAACTTTGAAACTGGCACCACCGAGCCCTAAAATCCCGGATCGGGCCATTAATCTAGTCCTAGCTAACTAAAGAACGGGTAGAGAGATATACCGAGCGATCCGTGTCCTTCGGTCTTCTCGTCATCGTCCCGATCTCCCCGCGGAATCTCCGGTCTCCACCACGTCGCTGGAAGGGCACCACATCGCCTGCTTCTTTTATGGGCTCCCACCTCTTGACCGAGGCAACTCGGGCACGAAGTTGGCGAGTCGATGTGCCCAAGATTTGCTGTAGAATAAGTGTGGAACTCTATGTCTCAAGGGGTTTATAGAAGTTTCCATTTGGTGGAGGAATGATATGAGCTTATGGAGATGGAACTTGTGGGATTTTACAAAGCCAAAGATATCAAGAAAACCCCACCACAATTTTTGGACAGCCCCTTCATCTCAATGGCCGGCCAAGTCAAGGGGGATCATTATGTGGAGTGAATTGGAATGGAAAAAGAAAATGAGCCTCCAACATAATGCAAGAGAGAGAAAGGGTGATGATGATAAGCAATGATCATCAACCAAAACCAATACTCCATCAACAAATCATCAACAACCATGATTACTCCAAAACCAACACTCCAACAACCTAATCATCAACAACCATGATGAAAAGAAGAAGAAGTCAAATGAAGTCAAATGGTGGAGGAATTATCATGATACAACAATATGCGAAGACCACCCTCCAAAATGCTTATTTGCACAATGCAAATAAGCCCTCCTCCACCAATCTTCAGCCAATGAAAGATACAAAGAAATATGGCTGAAACGGAAAACAAACTGGCAACTCCAAAAAACTGATCCCGTAATAAATTACAGGAAAACCCCGCTACTGTATATACATACCCGCATTTGTATTCCGACCAAAATACAAATGCAATGAGACAAAATCTACACTGTACAATACTAGGATCCGGCTTAAACCAAAGCCCGCTAGTATTATCCGTCCGATCATGATCCGTGCAATACCGCACGTATCTGATCGAACTCTGCCATATCTCCATACGGCCTCTACAGCGTTTCGCCCGAAACTTGAGCAACTGTCTGTGGGGGACTCTAAAGACTCGTTAATACTATGGCTGTGGATTTAACCACTAGCTCGTCAGAGGTATTAGCCATATGTAACGGGCTACCAGCTATTGACCAAAAAGGACGTCTATGAGCGAACTCATCCTAACACCCTACTGAGCCTGTCAGTGGCAATATCCGTACAGTCCGGTCCGTTCGTCTATGAGTATCGCATGGCGGGCCTAGAGGGTTGGTAAAAGTCAGACCCCCAAAAGCGGTACAAGTCGTGTCGGAGTGTAGCCCAGAACACCCTGAGATACTACTAGAATACCTACCAGTAAATCTCCTGCCTTGGCCAAGGACTTCGTGTAATGGCTCTCCTAGATACAGCGCGACCTCACCCCCAATACCGGGAGAGACGAACCCCTGAAGATCCGCTCACTGCCTCCATGTGGCTCGGGACTGTACCCAACTAAAACCTGTTTGCACGTCTCCTTTGAGCGTGGTAGGGTAGTAATCAAAGTACAGTGGGAACTCACACGAGACAAATGACGATCCTCAGGTCGATGAACTAACCTGTACACATGTCACCAGGGAACTGCTATCTGACGTCAGGTATAAGACCAACTAGCATATTCCCGGCGAGTCCTGTCCGGTGTACTCATAACCCAATGAGCACCTGTATACATCTTAGGTGAACCAACTGACACCAGTGGCTTGTGAGACCGGACACCGCCCCTCGTCGGGGTCTCGACTGTATACACTAGTCTACTCTGGAGTATCGATGCCCTGTCTCGAAACTCCCACGGCTAGGGACCTTTTAAGGATGTGCTTATAGACTACCAGCTCCCACGTATATGATCGCCCTCATACTGCTGGCAGTCAAGCAAGAATCCTAGGGGCTCTATCAACGTGCAATAGTGACCTGTAAGGTCACCTAAAGCAGTACACGATGATAAAGATAAACCAGATAGCATACTATCATCTTGAGTAAGACTGTCCTACCGGAATAGGTCCTCCCTCAATCATTGCAATCACGTGCCTGTGATCCAATAATTAACTCTGAGGGCACTATCTCCAACAATCTCCCACTAGCACTCAAGGCTAATTATTGCGATGTCGCATACTCACAGCCCGTGTGATACCGAACACCCAACTCCTCTACTAGTCAGTCTCACAAATCCCGTTTGTGAAACTATTGCGTTCGAGGTATAGCCTCAGCGAGTGGATCCGCTTTGATGTTTCTTCCTATGTCTCTCTATATCTTAAGTTCGCGGAGAAAGCCATCTCCCAAAATGAGCAATACTTGTCTTAGAATGTGTCTGGATGTCTGATGGGACCTATCTCATAAATGAACTCCAAATCCAAACTTCTTAGACTTTATCGTCAACTGAACTTAATCATTATCCTGTGCCATGCCTCCCTCAGTATTGCCTTAGACCACCTGTCCAAAATACTGCCCCTCGTCAGAAGGAAAACTATAACTCTGACAACCTCCCTATCGTCCATGTCACCTTGAAAGCCTGGAATGATAACTGTCTCCCAAATGAGGCTGTCGTTACCATATCCCTAGAACATCCGCTTATGTTCTAAAACTGCTTCCGACTGCTTCTCTAGGATTGGATCAATATCAACTTATTGCATCTACTGCAAAAACAACATCTGGTGTGGTACTTGACATCTCATGATTGACTCAATTGCTTAAGCAAGTGATCTGCCAATCATGCACATCCCTCTCCCCTTTAGTCTGTAAGACACCTTTAGAGAGGGTGACTCCATCACCTGCAGGTACACTACCGTGCCAGGAGTCGTCCATTCTAAATACTCTTAGAATGCTGTCTAAGTACCCTGATTGGGAAACCACCCAAATCTAGATTTAAAACCATAGATCCAGTAACCAGTATGTCTGATATAATGTCCAAGTCTCTGTAAGTCGATGTACAACACCCCACGACTTGCGGGGAGGCGGAAATATGAAAAACGATCTTGTTCTTTACTTAAACATTGACTAACCGCATGAATCGAAGCTAAACGATAACTAACATCAAACATAGAAGTTAACAACTACTATGTAAAGGGATTATACCTAAAGAACCGTGTCCTTTGTCTTTACGAACTCCACCTCCTCCTCGGCCTTCTCCAAGTAGTAGACGATCCACCACGAGAGCTAAACTCCAAGCTTTGCCTCTAAACTCGAGGCAACTAGGTATCTTTAAGTGCTAATCAAAGTACCTAGATAAAATAGAGTATGGTTATGGATTAAGTAGTCTAACTAATCCTTGTACTCAACACATGAGAGGGGAGGATTAGGGTTTGAAGAGAGAGAGCTTGAGGAGAGAGAAGATGAACATAATAATGAGAAGAGAAAATGAGTTCTCATAATATATATCAAGCATTTTCATTTATCAAGAAAAGAAAAGAAAATCATTTACAACCATGCTTGATAAATATCTTATGGTGATTCATCTCCATGAGTCATTAAGCAATTATGAAGCATTAATGACATGGATGAATCATCCATATGACTCACTAATCTCATTCAATGTATATGCCACATAAACCTCCTTAGTCACCATCTTCTAAAAGCTTCTCGTGCAATTACGAGAACGCCCCTCCTATCCGTGAAAATACGGAAAAACTTTAGACTGTATAAATCCAATAACCGGATACTAGTAACTGGCTTAAACCAAAGCCGACTAGTAAAAACTGTCCGAAAGTCGTACGTGCGTAAACACACGTATGCATCCGAACCCTTGTCGTAAAACCATATGACCTCTATATCGTTTCGCCTGGAGTAGGGAAACTCTCTGCGTGGGACTCTAGAGACTCGACTACTACGCTGGCAGTGGGTTTAACCACAGACCGCAAGCGGCACTAGCTGTACGTAACGGTCCCCAGGTAGATGTCGATAAGAAGGACGATGAGGAAACCCATCCGAACTCCTACTGAGTCTGATGTGACAATCTCCGTACAGTCCGGTCTGTTCGTCTAAGACTATCGCATATCGGGCCTAGGGGGCGGCAAGCGTCAGTCCCCTAATAGCGGTATAAGTCGTGTCGGAGCGAAGCCCATTACACCCTGAGAAACTACTGGAACCTACCAGCAAATCTCGCTTGCCCTGGCCAGGGACTTTGCGTAATGGCTCTCTGACACAGCGCGATATCAACCCCCAATACCGGGAGAGACGAATCCTGTCTAACCGCCACTGCCTCCAAGTGCTCGGGACTGCACCCAACTGCTACCTGTTTGCACGACTCCTTTGAGCCGTGGTAGGGTAGCAATCTAAGAACAGTGGGACACACTCGAGGCGAAGTAGCAGTGTCAAGTCTGCGGACTATGCTGTACTCATGTCACCTGGGAACTGTTGACTGACGACTGGTATAAAACCAACCAACAGTTCCCTGTGAGTCCTGTCCGGTGTACCCGTAACCTAACGAGCACCTGCATACTATCTCCAGTACGACGTACTGACGGCTGTGGGACATACCATCTCCCCAACTGGGATAAGAAGCGTACACACTAGTCTACTCCGGAGTATCGATGCCCTGTCTCGATAATCCAACGACTAGGGACCTGAATAAGGATGTACTTGTAGACTACCCAGCCCCCACTAGTGTGACTGCCATCACAACGCTGGTAGTCAAGAAAGATCCTAAGAGCTCTATCAATACGTATACTCACATATTAAGATAGAAAAACCAAGTAGCATACTACCATGTTTAGCAAGACTGTTATATACATGTGAATATCCCAAGCTTCCATTATGTAATATACAAACTAGTATGATACAATAATGGCCCCTAGGACATATACACTAACAATCTCCCACTTGCACTAGGGCCATGTACTGGCATATCGTAGACCGATGATCTCGAGTAGCCTCTCGAACTGAATCTGAGGTAGGGCCTTTGTGAATGGATCAGCAATGTTCTCTTCAGAAGCAACTCTCCGAACCTCGATCTCCCGACAATCAATGATCTCCCTGATCAGGTGATACCGCCTTAAGATGTGTCTGGACTTCTGATGGGACCTTGGTTCCTTCGCTAAAGCTATAGCTCCGTTGTTGTCGCAATACAGAGGTATTGGATCAACTATGGTAGGAACCACCTGAAGTTCTGTTAGGAACTTCTTCATCCAGACTGCTTCTTTTGCGGCATCGCAAGCAGCTATATACTCCGCTTCCATTGTCGAGTCAGCAACGGTGTCCTGCTTGGAGCTCTTCCAGCACACCGCCCCTCCATTGAGGGTAAAGACATAACCCGACATGGACTTGGAATCGTCCTTATCACTCTGGAAGCCGGAATCAGCAAAGGCCTCCAACCTGAGGTCTTTTCCGCCGTAAACCAAGAACATCTCCTTAGTCCTTCTCAGGTACTTGAGAATGTTCTTTACTGCTATCCAGTGCTTCTCCCCTGGGTCTGACTGATACCGGCTTACCACGCTCAGTGCGTAAGCTACATCTGGTCTGGTGCACAACATCGCATACATTATAGAGCCTACCGCAGAAGCGTAGGGTATAATAGACATGCGTTCCCTTTCTAAATCAGTCTTGGGAGACATCTCTTTGGAGAGGGTGATTCCGTGACAAGCCGGTAGATTACCGCGCTTAGAATCTTCCATACTGAATCTTTTCAGTACAGTGTCGATATACCTGGATTGCGAAAGTGCCAACATCCTCTTGGACCTATCACGATAGATCCGGATCCCCAGAATGTAAGAGGCATCACCCAGGTCTTTCATAGAGAACCTGTGTGACAAGAATCCTTTAATAGATTGTAGCATAGGAATGTCATTTCCTATCAATAGAATGTCATCCACGTACAAGACGAGGAATATGACACTTCTGGCTACAACTTTACTATATATGCACGGTTCATCTGGATTTTTGATAAAGTCATATTCTTTGACTGTCTCATCAAAACAGATGTTCCAACTCCGCGATGCCTGCTTTAGTCCATAAATGGACTTAAGCAGCTTGCATACTTTCCCGCTGCTCTCACTCTGATTGAAACCCTCTGGCTGATCCATATAGACACACTCTTCTAAATGTCCATTCAGAAAAGCCGTCTTTACGTCCATCTGCCAGATTTCATAATCATGGAAGGCAGCAATAGCAAGAAGGACCTGAATGGATTTAAGCATAGCCACTGGAGAAAAAGTTTCGTCATAGTCCAAACCAGGTCTTTGACGAAAACCCTTTGCAACAAGTCTAGCCTTATAGGTTTCCACCTGTCCATCTACACCAATCTTTTTCTTGAAGATCCATTTGCATCCTATGGGTTTTACCCCATCTGGAGCAAAGTCCAAAGTCCATACTTTGTTGGTGTACATGGACTCCATTTCGGTCCACATTGCATCTAGCCATCGTACCGAGTTGCCGCTCTGGATGGCCTGCTGGAAGTCAGTAGATTCATCATCATCTATGATGCAATCCTCTCTATCCCCATCTATGAGAAAACCGTAGTATCTCTCAGGCGGATGAGATGGCCTACTACTCCTGCGGAGGGGTGCGGGAATGTCCTGTTCTTCTTGAACTACTGGTTCTACCAAACTTTCAGTATTAGTTTGTGGTTCTAGAATTTCTTCCAGTTCTATTTCGCTCCCACTTGATTCCTTTTCTAAAAACTGATGTTCTAGAAAATGGGCATTACGAGAAACAAATACCTTTTGTTCCTCTGCGTAATAGAATAGATATCCCCTGGAGTTCTTTGGATATCCTACAAACTTACACTTTACTGATCGTGCCTCGAGCTTGTCCACATGCTGCTTTTTAACAAAAGCTGGACATCCCCAAATCTTTATATACTGTAGATGGGGTTTCTTCCCGCTCCACATCTGATATGGAGTGGTAGGCACAGTCTTGGTAGGTACCATGTTCAAAAGATATGCCGCTGATTCTAGCGCATAACCCCAGAAAGATCGCGGTAACTCAGCATTACTCATCATGGATCGTACCATATCCAATAGGGTTCGATTCCGTCTCTCTGATACACCGTTATGCTGTGGAGTGTATGGAGGAGTAAGCTGAGAGAGAATTCTTTTCTCTTTTAGGTAACCTAGGAACTCGGCACTCAAGTATTCACCACCTCGATCGGATCTAAGTGTCTTGATACTTTTGCCGGTTTGGTTTTCTACTTCATTCTTATACTCTTGGAATTTCTCAAAAGCCTCGGATTTACGTTTCATCAGATAAATGAATCTGTATCTTAAGTAATCATCCGTGAAAGTAATGAAATAGGAAAAACCACCTCTTGCATGCGTAGACATTGGACCACATACATCGTTGTGTATGAGTCCTAAGAGCTCGCTCACTCTTACTCCATGTCCAGTAAATGGAGTCTTTGTCATCTTTCCTTTGAGACAAGATTGACAAGTGTCATAAGTTTGATATTCGAATGAGTCCAAATATCCTTCTCTATGCAACTTAGTCAACATTCTCTCATTGATGTAACCCAGTCTACAATGCCATAAGAAAGCTTTATTTAAATCTGGAGACTTTCTTTTTAGTGTGTTCTGGACATTGAAAATTTGGAGTTGGTTTAAAACATATATACCGTTATTTAGTGTACCGGACCCAATCAAACCATGATTAAGGTGGATGTTAACAACATCTCTTACAAACGTGAAATCATAACCTTTATTTGATAACAAGGAAACTGATATGATATTACACGTTAAGCTTGGTACAAAAAAACAGTTATGTAAAACCAAAATGTGTCCACTCGTCAATCCTAGGTGATAATCCCCGACGGACGCAGCTCCCACGCTAGCTCCGTTAGCAACCTTTAGGGTCATATCACCTTCCTTCAGCACTATACGGTTTCTCAGTGCCTGCAATGAATTGCAAATATGAGATCCTAATCCAGTATCCAATACCCAGGAAGTAGAGTTAATTGACAGACAATTCTCAATTACAAACATACCTGAAGTCGAAGCCACAGCTTGCTTCGGTTCCTGGTTCTTGGCGTTCCACGCCTTGCAATCTTTCTTCCAGTGCCCTTTCCTGTGACAATGGAAGCACTCATCCTGGCCCACTACCGGTACCGCAAACTTTTTCTTTCCCTTCCCTCCCACCTTACTAACACCTCCTCTAGGTTTGGTGGCGGCCTTCTTCTTCCTTCCTTTGGCCCTAGCCTTGGACCCGGAAGAAGATGCACCGCTAACAAACATAGCGGGTGTTTCCCTTGCTTTCTGCAAGGTGCCCTCTGCACTCCTTAACATGTTCAGGAGTTCCGGAAGTTCAACTTCTTTTCTTTGAATGTTGAAGTTCAGGATAAACTGGGCATAGGTAGAAGGAAGGGACTGGAGAATAAGGTCTGTATAGAGCTCATTATCCAAAGTCGTCCCAAGGTCTGTGAGCTCTTCTATATAGCCGATCATCTTTAGGACATGTTCTCCTACCGATGACCCGACAGCCAACCTCGCTCGAAACAAGTTCTTAGAGGTCTCGTATCTTGCTATACAAGATTGCTCTCCATAAAGTTCCTTTGTATGGAGAAATATGGCATCTAGTTCCATATCCTCGTGCCTCCTCTGATGTTCATTGTTCATCGTTCATCGAGGCAAGCACGATGCACTTGGCTTTCGCGCAATCGAAATCCCAGGTTTTGCGGATTTCCTTATCCGCATTACTGGATTTGGGACCAGGGACAGCAGGTGCCGTAGCGGTGAGGACGTACCCCAATTTGTCATAGGTCAAAGCCATTTTGACATTCCGCAGCCAATCTTTATAGTTTGGCCCTATCAGTATATTTTTCTCTAAAAGCAACTTAAGTCCAGTCATTTTCAGGGTCGCTGCAATTAGGAGAGAGAGAAGAAAACTCTTTAGCATGATGCTTTTGCAAGTTTAGAGTGGTTTTTAGTTTATCTAAACTGGATGGCTCCCACTGTTTCTCGAATCCTTCCTCAAACCATAGAAGAAGAATTAGCCAGGACTATTCTCACTGTACAATTCTTGCTTAACCGTTCAGTCAGGCTAGTGTCGATACTTCAAGGGAGGTTTTCCAACGCTTTCGCGAAGTTCCTTAATTAAATAACCTCTTTTCTCTAGGGGCGTAACCCCGCTGACACCTTTCTTGACACCTACTTGGTTTATAGCATTGATCGTTAAGTGACGAATATCCTGATAAGTAGCATATACTTATAGTAGGATCGGGATCCAAATATCATCGTATGATAATGTTGAAGGAATGCTACCAACATTCATCAAACTCCAAATGGTATGCATCTCTTTGCAAATTTCATTTTCTTTAGAAATTCCCGATATAAGTTTTTGCCCCATGCTCTTATGACCTTGGCGTTAGGTCAAAATGTCATAAGTCACATGTCAAGTTCTACCCATCATTATCTTGTCAATTTGAACCCATCCGTATATATCCTTGACGTTCGGCCAAAATGATAATACGACTGTCCCAAACTAACTCATCTATCTATGCAACAAATGAATATCCAGTAGCTACCAAACACTATGCCTTGGCGTTAGGTCAAAATACATATCTTGAATACTACTGAATACCCAGATGAAATGACAGAGGGCTACGAATGGTTTTGGCGAAACCGTGAACGTAGTGAACTTGATATAACCGAAGGAACCTGATAGCTTTTAAAAGGAGTGGTTAAAGCTCCGCATTTAAAAAATATCTGTTTTTAAAATTAACCGAGTGGTTTCTTTTAAATTGTTCCAACGATTAAACTTTTGGTTTATTTTCTTTGCATTATAAATAATGCGTCCCATCATTAACCTATCATTGCAGAAAACAACGAAAATACAACGTCCTCTTATGCCATCCGCATTCGCCACGGGGTCCCGTCATCACCCGTTAGGTTACTTAACTAACGACAGAGCGAGGGCTGGGCTAGCGCGGGTGTAAAACATAAGTGACGTCTAAATAGCTATCATATATAGATATTGTACATTCGTCAGACGCAATAATAGGCATTCCAGATCACAGATGAACTTTATTGGATTTACAAGCAATCCGTGTTTGTTTTGAGCCTGCAACAAAAGACGGATTACACAGTGTGATGAATAGCTATTACCCCACCCAAGACCCCAACGGGTACGGCAAACTACCCACCCGGCAGTTTGTGCACCCCACCTTGGGTCTGTCCTAGGAGCAAAAACAGTAAAATGAAATAATACAACGGTGGCTACAACCGCAACCTGGATGTGCCCCGCAAAATAATATTACAACAAATTACATTTACATCAAATGAATTAAATAATAACCCATCACATAACCCCGCCTATACATCACAACAGTCCAACACAGTTCATATCCACAAACAGTAAAAACCATTACAGAAATGTGCAACCCCCTGCCAACCGACATACTAGCAGTTAGGGGAGGTTTACGAACACATTATACAAACACAGATATAATCCAACAAGCAAATACCGTATAGTTTCGATCGATTAAACACATTTAATTTTGCTCCAATACTTCTCTGTAAATCTGAAACCTGAGCAAAAATTAAAAAACTTCCAGAAAATTCCAAATATCACAGAGAACCAACACAGGAAAATTGGGCAGATGAATCGGCAACTCGGCGGCGGAATCGCGGCGGATCGGGGGGATTCGCCGCGGTTCCGCGGCGCTTTAGCCGATTCATGAGCCCAGTTTTCTTGGGTGTTCTAATACTATCATTTAGGGCTTTCTGAAGGTCCCTGAAAAATTTTTGGACCTCATTTAAAAATCGACAGAAACTCATGATATCGGGGTTTTCCGGTTTTGTTTTTTCCGTTCGAAATTCATACAATTTTGCAAGTGAGTAATTTATTGTTTAGCGAGGCTCTGATACCACTGTAAGTCGATGTACAACACCCCACGACTTGCGGGGAGGCGGAAATATGAAAAACGATCTTGTTCTTTACTTAAACATCGACTAACCGCATGAATCGAAGCTAAACGATAACTAACATCAAACATAGAAGTTAACAACTACTATGTAAAGGGATTATACCTAAAGAACCGTGTCCTTCGTCTTTACGAACTACACCTCCTCCTCGGCCTTCTCCAAGTAGTAGACGATCCACCACGAGAGCTAAACTCCAAGCTTTGCCTCTAAACTTGAGGCAACTAGGTATCTTTAAGTGCTAATCAAAGTACCTAGATGAAATAGAGTATGGTTATGGATTAAGTAGTCTAACTAATCCTTGTACTCAACACATGAGAGGGGAGGATTAGGGTCTGAAGAGAGAGAGCTTGAGGAGAGAGAAGATGAATATAATAATGAGAAGAGAAAATGAGTTCTCATAATATATATCAAGCATTTTCATTTATCAAGAAAAGAAAAGAAAATCATTTACAACCATGCTTGATAAATATCTTATGGTGATTCATCTCCATGAGTCATTAAGCAATTATGAAGCATTAATGACATGGATGAATCATCCATATGACTCACTAATCTCATTCAATGTATATGCCACCTAAACCTCCTTAGTCACCATCTTCTAGAAGCTTCTCGCGCAATTACGAGAACGCCCCTCCTATCCGTGAAAACACGGAAAAACTTTAGACTGTATAAATCCAATAACCGGATACTAGTAACTGGCTTAAACCAAAGCCGACTAGTAAAAACTGTCCGAAAGTCGTACGTGCGTAAACACACGTATGCGTCCGAACCCTTGTCGTAAAATCATACGACCTCTATATCGTTTCGCCTGGAATAGGGAAACTCTCTGCGTGGGACTCTAAAGACTCGACTACTACGCTGGCAGTGGGTTTAACCACAGACCGCAAGCGGCACTAGCTGTACGTAACGGTCCCCAGGTAGATGTCGATAAGAAGGCCGATTAGGAAACCCATCCGAACTCCTACTGAGTCTGATGTGACAATCTCCGTACAATCCAATCTGTTCGTCTAAGACTATCGCATATCGGGCCTAGGGGGCGGCAAGCGTCAGTCCCCTAATAGCGGTATAAGTCGTGTCGGAGCGAAGCCCATTACACCCTGAGAAACTACTGGAACCTACCAGCAAATCTCGCTTGCCCTGGCCAGGGACTTTGCGTAATGGCTCTCTGACACAGCGCGATATCAACCCCCAATACCGGGAGAGACGAATCCTGTCTAACCGTCACTGCCTCCAAGTGCTCGGGACTGCACCCAACTGCTACCTGTTTGCACGACTCCTTTGAGCCGTGGTAGGGTAGCAATCTAAGAACAGTGGGACACACTCGAGGCGAAGTAGCAGTGTCAAGTCTGCGGACTATGCTGTACTCATGTCACCTGGGAACTGTTCACTGACGACTGGTATAAAACCAACCAACAGTTCCCTGTGAGTCCTGTCCGGTGTACCCGTAACCTAACGAGCACCTTCATACTATCTCCAGTACGACGTACTGACGGCTGTGGGACAGACCATCTCCCCAACTGGGATAAGAAGCGTACACACTAGTCTACTCCGGAGTATCGATGCCCTGTCTCGATAATCCAACGACTAGGGACCTGAATAAGGATGTACTTATAGACTACCCAGCCCCCACTAGTGTGACTGCCATCACAACGCTGGTAGTCAAGCAAGATCCTAAAAGCTCTATCAATACGTATACTCACATATTAAGATAGAAAAACCAAGTAGCATACTACCATGTTTAGCAACACTGTTATATACATGTGAATATCCCAAGCTTCCATTAAGTAATATACAAACTAGTATGATACAATAATGGCCCCTAGGGCATATACACTAACAGTCTCATGTGGAGAAACCACTGTGTGACGACCAAAGTATAACCGATCGTAGTATAGGAATATCACTTCCTACTCTGTGTATGTCATCCAAATACCATGACATCACACCCTACTACCTTCTCAACAGATCCATCCCCTATTCTGATGAAGTCAAACCTATGACTGTCACATCAGAAATTGATGATCTATCTCCGCTATATCTGCTTTAGTTTATAAATAGACATGAGCCACTTGTCCACCATGCTTCCGCTGCTCCCACTGACCACGACAACCCTCTGGCAGAGTCATATAGACGTACACTTCTAAAGCCAGTTTAGAACGACGCTATACTCATCCTCCTGCCGGGTCTCACAGTCTGGAACAACAGCAATGGCAAGTCTGGGTAAACAAGAACCTCCCTGTCACCGTCCTTGAGGCTACCGGAGTACCTCTCGGGGGCCTGAGGTTACCCACCTTATCTGCGGAGTGGCCAATGGAATGTCAAACCAGATTGAATCTTTAGGTTCCTTATCAAATCTTCAATAATCGTTTGCGGTTCTGGAATCACTTCCAGTTCTACCATACTCCCACTTCTGTTTTCTGAAAAAATCCATTTTTAATAAAACTGTGGTAAGTCTAGAACAATATCACTATTGATCTTCCAGATGGTAGAAAGTCAACCCTCGTCATAGCCTGGGTCAACCCACAAACGGCCATTACAGACTCGTGCCTTGAGTTATCCAGAGTCTGGTTTTAAGCATAAGCCGGACAACTCCCCGTACCTTAACATCGTTAAGATATGAACTGTTCTATATCCAATATAGAACTAGAGGCACTGATTTAATTGAACCAGATTCAAATCATGCAGCTGTCTCCAGTGCATGTCATCTAAATGGAAAGAGGCCGATCAGCATTACTCAACTTAGGAGTGCTTCCAATTATGAGTAATCTGAAAGAGAAGCAAGTTCTCTTAAACATTACTATCAACTGAATACCCTATATAAGTATCTACATCTCCGATCACTTTGAAGAATCTCGATACTTGCAATATCTGGTTCTCTACTTTATTCAAATACCTATAACTTCTCAAAATTCGAACCATGTGTTTCCACGAAACACCTGTCTAAAAACTAGAGAAGTCATAAGTAACCCGAATATAGTACGAGGACCAACCCCTCTGTCCTGATGGACCCTGGACAACATGCAATACTCTGTATAAGTCCCTTGAGTCTGATAACTCAATCCCTGTGTGTCGTAGGTTGAAAACTGTACTTATGGTTATAAAGAATTACACCGTTGTTCAATACTCCTTACCTAATCATCCACTGATATAGGTAAATGTCATGGACATAATTTCAAAAAGGTAAATCTCACTCTATAAAAATAGACAGATATATCAATTTGAAATTGGTGCACAATAGTGGATATTCAAAAGCAAATATTTGCCGTCCGGCAAACAACCCAGGCGACTTCCTCAAATATCACCGATTATAACGAATCCCGATATAATGAGGATGATCACCTAATTCCCAATAACTTACTCCCACTCATCATCTGTAAAACCATACAGATGTGAGAATCATACCTGGTAAATACATACCCTGGAGTAAGTATCTAATTGGGAAATCAGTTTTCCTTTAACAGTACACAGCAAAACTGAAACATTGAAATGTTTCGATGGGGTATCCCGGTATTCTTAGTAATGCCTCTTCCATTATCCAGATTCACAACTGTAACCGTGTAATTCTTTGCCATCTTTCCAAATCCCTTTATATGTCTTTAGTTATTACCTTCTGTACACCCCTTTAGGCCAAGTGGTTTTCTGCCTTCCCTACCGTTCGGCACCAGCCTATGGTTTGGAAGAAGACTATCCAATAAGCATAATGGGTGTACTGTCCTAATCCTAGGAGCACTCGCAATGCGAGAGAAGGTGAAGATAAAAGACAACCGAATAAACCTTATTCCTATTTCTCCTGAACCAGAATCCATCCCCGAACTGGAAAAAGTTCCTTTCGAGTTCGTACATAACCATACGATGGAATATCCAATAAACTGTGGATCTTCGTAGTGATACGGAGTGCCCTGGAGAAATACAAAGGTGATTTAAGATTGGCGAAGAAATACTTGGTTTGGTCGTGAATAGCAGTCGCAGTTTACTTTGCCTTCTTACTAATCCCTTTATATGTCTTTACTTAATACCTTCTGTACACCATTGTTAGGCTAATTGGTTTTCTTCATTCCCTACCGGTCGGCACCTGCCTATGGTTTGGAAGAAGACTATCCAATTTGCGTAATAGGTGTACTGTCTCCTAAACCAAGGAGCACTCGCAACCTGAGAGAAGGTAAAATGAAAAGACAACTGAATAGTCATATCTTTTTTCTCCAGAACCGGAAACCATCCTCGAATAAATTCCTTCAAGTTCGTATCTAACCATATGATGGTTTTGTCCAATGGAAGTGGACGTTCGTAGTAGTACGGGGTGTCCTGGAGAAAAGGGTAAAAGTAGGAGTGGCAATGAGGTATGCAACTTTGACAATCCAAAAAGCCAGTGTTTAAGAAGGTTCGGTCAATTTTGGTCTCTGAGTCATAGTCTTAGGGTCGGGTCAATGGTCGCTGCCAAAGAGAGAGAGAAAAGAAACACTCAGCGTGCACTCTAACCTAGATCAGAATGGTTACCAATTTATCTAATCTGGGAACCTCCCGCTGTACCGTCAAATTCTCCTCCAAACCTGAAAGAAGAATTAGTCGGGATCACCCGAGGAGTAAACCAACTCATCAGTGGGAATCGGGATCCAACTATCATCGCATGATAACGTGACGGAATCTGCTCATGTCATCACACTCCAGAAGGTATGCGCATATCTGGCAAGTTTCAGTTTCTTTAGAAACTCCCGATGTGATTTTTGCCCCATGCTCTTATGACCTTGACTTTGGCCAACAAATCATAAGTCACATGTCAAGTTCTACCCGTCATTCTCGAGGTTAATTTGAGCCCACCCGCACAAGCCCTTGGCTTTGGCCAACAAGGCTATACGACTGCCCCAAACCAACGCATCTATCTATGCTGCATATGAATACCCAACAGCTACCAAACACTGTGCCTTGACTTTGGCCAACAAACACAGCTTGAATACTATTGACTACCCATATGAAACGACGGAGGGCTACGAATGGTTTCTGGCGAAAACCTTTAACGTAAAGAACTTGATATCGTTGAAGGAACCGGATAGCTTTTATAAAAATATAGTAACGAAAACCTTCGCTAAAGAGGTCACTCCCGGTGAAGGGATCTCGGCTCTTTCCCTGTAGAATGAGGTGCAGGATATTCTAACTGAATACCACGGTGCAAAGCAAAAGTAATCGGCTATAGTGAAGTTATTGCCCTGGCGCAAACATCTATCCAAGGGGTCACTCCCGGTGAAGGGATCTCGACCCTTGCCTCGTCGACTGAGGAGCAGGATATTCCAACTGAATACCACTGTGCAAAACAAAAGTGAACGTCCTTGCAATAACAGCTTTTTGAAAAGTGTTCCAACAACATCAGAATAGGTTTGTTTTTAACTTGCATTGATCCAAATCAACCCAGTCCCATCAATTGATCACACCAACAAAGAACGAAAATAATGATGTACGTATATGCCATCCGCATTCGCCACTGGGTCCCGTCATTACCCGTTAGGTTACTTAACTAACGACAGAGCGGGGACTGGACTAGCGCGGATGCAAAACATATACAACATCTACTAGTATATATATCAATATATAATATTTCGCTCAAGGCGTGATAATATGCAACATCACAGAAATGTAATAAGCATTACAGAACAATACAGATATCTAGGATCCCCGGATTTCATAGAGCCGCTACTGAAACCCGACGTTCCCCTGGTCGTGTGGATAGCCTGTGCAATGAAATCTTAGACCCCTACGGGCGCGGCAAGTTACCCGCAAAAACCTGAAGCGGGGTAGCCCCCTTCAGCAACGTGATTGGACAACCCAGCACTTCACGGAATCCGGTAACTTGGGCACCCCTCCTAGGTCAACCTGTACCCCCTACGAGTGCGGCGAATAGCCCGCCAATTCTAGAGTAAAGCCCCCTCCGTCTCAAATCCATGAGATGCGGGCCCGTTGCCCTCTAGAACCCGGCTATCCGTGCACCCCACCGTGGGGTAATCCTAGTACAGAAAGTAAAATATACATACAACGGGTACATCGACCTCAACTTGGTCGTGCCCCAAAAGAATAATATACAATCGGGCAGTGACGGCAGTCCACATGTCGGACGCTCGCCCCGCAATATCAAATGTATATAATACAACAAAAACTGTACTAGCATTGCATCCAGGCTATTGTTCATATCAGATTTTTGCATTTTCATATCGCCCAATTTTTATCACATTGCATATCGGTAGATACTTTTGAGCCGTGTTTGCTAGTCAATTGCAGGATACAGGTTCTCGGTTCTAAAACGGTGAAATTCATGGAAAACACGACAAAAATCCGGGTTCCTGCCAACCACAGATAAAACACGGTCTCCGCCCTTCATCCGTATGTTGCCAGATACCAAAAGGAAGACAAAATGTCAAATCAATGTCATTCTCATGCACAAGGCTCAATGGTAGCACAAAATCCAAGAGATCTACGCGGAGCTCGAGGCAATCATGACAAAATCTTGACAAAAAGTCCACCTTTCCCTCAACAGAAATTCTGGAGAAATCGTGGAGCCAAATTGAGAAAGCACATGTACCAGAGAGAAGAGTACATCAAAACAGGGTGCCACCAAAAACACCAAGTTCCAATTCATCAAGAATGCCGCAGATCCGCGGCCAAAGTGGGGTCCAGGCCGCGGATCCGCGGCTTTATAGTGGCGGAAAGCAAAAGGTTTCCAGGGGTATTTTGGTCATTGCATGTGTGGTCTGGTGGTTGCCCTAGGTTTCCATTCTCCAGCCTATAAATAGCCCAGAAGTTTGAGAAGGAAAGGGTCCATTCTTGTATTTTCATTTTGCCTAGTTTTAGTGTGTTTCTTCTTCCTCTTCTCACCTCTTCTCCATTAAACTTGTAGTGAGCTTTTGAGTGAAGAGTGATGAATAAAGAAGAACCATTTATTATCATGCTTGTCTCTTTATTTTGTTAAATGTTGTAATTTTAATTCGTTAAGTAGTTGTTGTTATTTCCTTGTTGTTTCTTCCTTCTCTCTTTTTCTTTATCATTCATACGACAATGATACTTACGCTCGATCCTCGCCAAGGTGAGGTCGCAAATAGTTAGTCGTATTCTTCTAATCTCCCTCTTTCTATCTTCCTCTTTTGTTTTGTTTTGTTTTTCCTTATCATGAAGTGTGAGTAGTTTTATACTTGTTAGGGTAGGATAAGGGAAGTTTGAGAGAAGGAAATCTCTCTCACTCTTTCCTTTCCCGACAACTTAAATCGACTCCCGTTAATTGAACCACAATCCGCTCCTTACGGCACCCTATCCTACATGATAGCGGTGATTCCGTAGTGAGACCGGTTGTGGTTGAATTAACCGGAGGTTATGGATAAGAGCCAAGAACGGACGGACAAGCACCAAAAGGAAGACTTATGCGTTGGAAAGCCTAGCTTATACTCGCAAAGTCCTTCCTAGTCGTGCTAATCCCCGTTGTTGCCGATTACCGTAACACCGATATTAAGAGGGTCAACGAAAGATGTGGAGACTCCTAACTCAAACTAACCTAATCCTAACCCTAACAAGCTCTCTTTAAATATCAACTTAACACTTAGATAACCACAACAAAATCTGAAAACAGGACTTAACTCGTTAAAACACTTTGAAAAAGACTCCCATCTCCCTGCGGACGACCCGTACTCAACCGGCTAGCTACAAGCGAAACCGTCTTGATTGCGGTATTTAAACTAGAACTTGAACACGCACGTATTCTAACAATCAAATGGCGCCGTTGCCGGGGAGACGGTAGTTTATTTCTTTGTGTAATTTCGGGTTAATTTGTAAGTATAAAAAATATATATATATATACTTTGTAAAAAAAACCATCTTGTTGTTTTTTTGATTAGCTTTTGTGCAAGTGTGTAGGAAAATACAAGGTTGAGTTCAGTGGCCAAGACGTTGAAAATACGGAGTTCAAGTACAGTGCCAAAGACGTGGGAAGATAGACCCACAGTTCGCGGCTACACCGCGACGGACAAAAACGAAGCATCCGGTCTACTGTAAAAATATGGAGCAGATACAGTGAGCATATCAGAATTCCACACATCCAGACAAGCAGAGGACACCAAACAGAGCCCACACCAGAAAAATGATACATCCACTCCTCTTTACAGCCGCGGAACCGCGGCATTAGGGCTCTTTTTCCGCGGAACCGCGGCCACTTGGGGAGTTCTCTGTGCAAATTTTTCTCTGTAAGTCCCTCTGTCTCTCTCCACTCCTCTGAACTCCACTGAACTGTGTTTTCTGCAGCCTTCTTTGCGCAAATTCTTCTCCCCCTTCCAATAAACTGTTCTTGTGCAGGATTCTTTGCGCCGCAAAATAAAAATTGTTTGCAGTTGATTTGTTACTGCTTTGCATTTCTTTAATACGGACTTAAGAGGCTTGAAACCAATTCAGATTGGGTGGGGATTTCATCACCCTTCCCAGGACCCCAAAAATCACTAAAGCATATGCATTGTCCATTGTAAATTAAAAAATACTAGACTTCAGCCCTAAGGACTTCGCGCTCATTAGGAGAAGATAAACCTTGTTTAGAACCTCGCTTAACCGTATATTGTTTACGGGGTGTCTAGGAAAGTGTTAAAGGCGCAACCGCCGAAAGAGAAAGGGTTATTTAATTAAGGAACTTCGCGAAAGCGTTGGACAACCTCTCCTTATCTCTGCACTTACCTGGCCTCGTGATCAGTGTATTTTTAAGCCCGTTTCTCGACACTGTTTAACTTCGACAATCAAGTTCAGGAGCAGGTCTAGTAGACCTAGGTTACCCTAGATCTAGGAGTGATTGTGCATATCTTGTTTGTGATTGCTTAAGCCGTATTTCCGTACATATTTCTGTAAAAATCTTTCTAAAAAAAGAAAAAAAAATCAAAAACTTTTATAAATACTTGCCCATTTGTCGCCAAATCCATTTTCACCCACCACCCATCGCCTTTCTCAATTGACGTTTTCTTACCCTCACCTTCTCCGCTTTGACTATACTAAACTCGTTTAGTGTATGTCCGCTTGGACTCGGGACACTAGCGCCCGTCTAGTCCGCGTTACGTTAGTCGCGACCGACTACGCGATCGACTCCGAAGTCGATACTCCGTCCACTCCTCTTTCACCCCTTCCTTTGCCGGCCAACTCCGACGTTGACCGGAATTCTGTTCATACATCTTCACCTTCACCTTCACCTTCACCAACCTCTTCTTCCGCGATGTCAGGATTTAATCCGAACATCTCTTTGACCACCGCTGGATTGGCTTCACCTCCTACGGAGACCAATCTCCCACCACCTCCGCCTGTTATAGAACCGCAGCGAATTGCGCTCCAGGATCGTTTCTACCCCACCCGTTCTGCACTTCCCACCTGCCTTTCTCTTCCTCCGGCCAATGGGGACAACTTTGAAATTAAGCCCCATTTCATCAACATGCTTTCACGTTTTCATGGGCTTGAATCTGAAGATGCCTATATCTTCATTAACAAATTTCAAAATGTCTGTGCCATGATGAAAACCACCCAGCTGTCGGACGATGCTATACGTCTACGGGTCATTCCGTTCACTTTATGCGATCTCGCTGAAAAATGGCTGTATAGCACCGCTTCCCACTCAATCACCAGCTGGGACGAGTTTGTTAAAGCGTTTCTGAAAAAATTCTATCCAAATCATAAGACCGCAAGAATTCGAAATGAAATCAACCAATTCTTCCAGCTTCCTTCTGAACCCTTCTGGAAGTGCTTTGACCGGTACAAAGACCTTCTTGTTCAGTGTCATCACCACGGTATAGAGAAATGGCAACTCTGCCAAACCTTATACGAGGGACTGAACCCAGCAACGAAGCAGTTGCTGGAAACCATCTGTCAGGGCCACTTCCTATCGAAATCTGACGAGGAAGCGTGGCAGTTCTTTGACGATCTTGCGGAGCAAACGCTACAGTGGGAGAGCACCAGACCGACTTCTTCTTCTTCTACCTCCACTTCTACCGGTCAGTCTAGGGTAGGAATCCACCAACTCGATGTCTCTATTGCGATGAAAGCTGAAATGGCTGCAATAACACGAAAGCTTGAAGCGATAGAGAGCAAATTTTCTGCTCCTTCCCCCACACCTGTTCTCCCCCTTCGTACCATCTGCGCTTGTTGTTCCGATCCTTCCCACTTGACCGAAGAGTGTCCTTACAATCCACCCTCGCAAGGACAGGATCAGGTTAATGCTGCCTTCCAGCAAAGACCGAGGAATGATCCATACTCTTCCACCTACAATCCCGGTTGGAGGAACCACCCCAATTTCGCCTGGAATCAGAATCAGAATCAGTTCCAGGGCAACAATTACCAAAGGGCCCCTCCACCGCAACAACAAGCGCCACAACAAACTCAACATCAATACCAGCAGCCCTTCCAACCCCAACCTTTCCAAAATCAGACGAACAACTTTGCACCCAACAATTCTTTTCCACCAAACAACTTTGTTCCGTCAAACAACGATAAGGTTTCCTCGCTCGAGCGTAGTCTGGAGGCGTTTGTTAAACAATCGACTCAATCCACCGCCAACATCCAGTCTTCGATTCAATCCTTAGTGCAACACACTGCCGCACACGGGCAAAGCATCAAAACCATCGAGGCCCAGATTGCACAGCTGAACGCGGCCTTGAGCGAGCGAGAAAAGGGGAAGCTCCCGTCCCAGCCACTTCCAAATCCCGGTCACCCACATAATGCACATGTTGCTCTTGAACAACAAAACCATAATGTGAGTGCCGTGACTACACTGAGATCAGGGAGGATGCTGCAAAACAACTTTGGCAAACGACTCAACGATGACACCCCGGCCGCCGCTTCTTCTTCTTCTCCTTCTTCTTCTTCGTCTTCTGAGCCTATTCTCCGTTCTTCACAAGGCTCTCCTTCCTCTTCTTCTGCTCTGAACGGACCCACTTCTCACTCCACGAAAACACCTATTCTGGGATCCGTTCCAACTCCAAAATCTCCTCCTCCAGCATTAGACTCAACCAATTTTCAAAATGTTCCATTTCCAAACCGGTTGAGGTCTAACAAACAAAATCCACAAATGGAGAAGATTTTGGAGTTATTCAAGCAAGTTAACATTAACATTCCTCTTTTAGATGCTGTCCAACAAGTCCCATCTTACGCGAAAATCTTGAAGGACTTGTGCACGAAAAAGAGGAAGTCTCAGGTACCCAAGAAAGTTTTCTTGGCTAGTGCTGTGAGTGATGCCCTTACCCAATCTTTACCACAAAAACGGAAGGACCCTGGCTGTCCTACGATTTCAATTACTATTGGGGATAAGAACATCAACCGCGCACTATTAGATCTTGGTGCCAGTGTTAACTTGCTTCCGTATTCAGTATACGAGCAATTAGGCGTCGGAGAGCTGAAACCCATACACTGCACTCTCCAGATGGCCGACCGATCGATCACCCATCCTAGGGGTGAGCTAGAGGATGTGTTAATAAGAGTCGGGGACTTCATATTCCCCGTCGACTTCATTGTCTTAGATACACAGCCTGTAGCTAACCCCCGGAATCAAATTCCGGTGATACTCGGTCGACCATTTCTCGCAACCTCAAATGCTGTGATCAATTGTCGCAATGGTTCGATGAACCTCTCTTTTGGAAATATGACAATTGAACTCAACATTTTTAGGTTGGGGAATCAGCCCGCCAAACCTAATGCTCATATACTGGACGTCTGCTCGATCCAGGAGATCACACCAGAAGAGTGTGAATTCGAGGAGTTTCTGTTTGATCACGATAATCTTGACGCCACTAGTGCGTTTCTCTTCGAACCTGCTGCTGTTTCTGCGCCCGACAACGAATACGAGTGTTTCACATTCTCGAACGATCTTAGCCGTGCACAACCCGAGTTTGAATCTTTCGACTTTCCGGATGAGTTACCTGAACCATCCGACTCGGTTGCCTACACTCGTTTTGAACCTTTGCTGGAGTCCTTTGAGTTCGAGACCTTTGCACCAGTCTTGCCTTCCATCATTTCACCTCCAACGCTCGAACTCAAGTCGTTGCCATCTCACCTTAAGTATGCTTACTTAGGTGAGAACGAGACCCTCCCTGTCATCATTTCGGCTTCTCTAGCTCCCGAGCAAGAGAAAGGCCTTCTCGCGGTCTTGCACAGCAACAGGCAAGCTTTTGGCTGGTCCATGGCGGACATCAAGGGGATTAGTCCCCTGATCGTTGAGCATCACATTCATCTGATGGATGATGCCAAACCAGCCCGGGATCCACAAAGACGTCTTAATCCAGTCATGAAGGAGGCTGTGAAGAAGGAGATCGTCAAATGTCTAGATAGTGGTATCATTTACCCTATCTCTGATAGCCAGTGGGTTAGCCCCATTCATGTTGTCCCCAAGAAGTCGGGCATCACGGTCATAACCAACGAGGCGAATGAGTTAATCCCTACTCGCACCCAAACTGGGTGGCGAGTTTGCATTGATTACAGAAAACTCAACGCCGCAACGCGGAAAGACCACTTTCCGCTACCTTTCATTGACCAGATGCTGGAACGATTGGCCGGACATGAGTACTATTGTTTTCTTGATGGCTACTCTGGCTATAATCAAATTCCCATCACCGAAAAAGACCAGGACAAGACCACTTTCACTTGTCCTTTCGGCACGTTTGCATATCGACGCATGCCCTTTGGGTTATGCAATGCGCCCGCTACCTTCCAGCGGTGTATGATGGGAATTTTCTCTGACATGGTGGAAAAATTTCTGGAGATTTTCATGGATGACTTCTCCATCTTCGGCGACTCCTTTGACGAGTGTTTGCTGCATCTTGACGCTGTCCTTACCCGATGCAAGGACAAGAATCTCACTTTGAACTGGGAGAAATGCCACTTCATGGTGCGCGAAGGTATTGTCTTAGGACATATCATCTCGCAAAATGGCATAGAGGTTGACAAAGCAAAGATTGAGGTCATTTCCAATCTGCCTCCTCCCCGATGCGTCAGAGATATCCGAGCCTTCCTTGGCCATGCCGGTTTCTATAGACGGTTTATCAAGGACTTTAGCAAGATTGCTAGGCCCTTGACTCTTTTGCTGGCTAAGGATACGCCTTTCAACTTCAACTCGAGCTGTGTGACTGCCTTCGAGTCACTGAAACGCTCACTCACTTCTGCTCCCGTTCTTTCTTCTCCTGACTGGACGCACCCATTCGAGATTATGTGCGATGCATCCGACTTTGCCATCGGTGCTGTCCTTGGACAGCACATCAACAAGATGCCGCACGTAATCTATTATGCGAGCCGAACCCTGAACGACGCACAACTCAATTATACAACAACTGAGAAGGAATTCTTAGCTGTTGTATTTGCTTTAGAAAAGTTCAGGCCCTACCTCATCGGCTCCCCAGTCATTGTTTACACAGACCATTCAGCTCTGCGCCATCTTTTTGCGAAGAAAGATGCAAAATCTCGGTTAATACGTTGGATCCTCTTGCTCCAAGAGTTTGACCTTGTCATTAAGGACAAACGAGGATGTGAAAACGTAGTTGCCGACCATCTCTCACGACTTCCTTCTTCGCCTTCGCTTCCAATTCCGATCAACGACGTTTTCCCGGATGAACAACTCTTGACAGTATCGTGCGAACCCTGGTTCGCAGATATTGTGAACTATTTGGCCACAGGATTACTACCAACCGAATGGTCAGGTCAGGACAGACTTCGCTTCTTATCCCAAGTAAAACACTTTTACTGGGACGAACCCTACTTGTTCAAGTACTGTCCCGACCAGATTATTCGTCGGTGTGTCCCTGATGAGGAATTCAAGAGTGTGCTGTCATTTTGCCACGATCAAGCGTGTGGCGGGCATTTTGGGCCCAGAAAGACAGCTGAGAAGATCTTGCAATGTGGTTTCTACTGGCCACAACTTTTCAAGACGCTCACGATTATTGCAAGACTTGCTCCCGGTGCCAACACATGGGCTGGATATTCCGGAGGAATGAGATGCCGCTCCAACCGATCTTGGTTGTGTAGATTTTCGATGTTTGGGGGATAGACTTCATGGGGCCGTTTCCCAGCTCTTTTGGGAACTTGTACATTCTTCTAGCTGTTGATTACGTCTCTAAATGGGTCGAGGCTGTGCCCAGCCGGACTAATGACAACAAGGTTGTCGTTAGGTTCCTTAAAGAAAACATCTTCTCACGGTTTGGGCACCCCCGAGCGATCATTAGCGACAATGGAAGTCATTTCTGCAATAGGACTTTCGAGGCCTTGATGCGGAAATACTCCATTAATCATAAGCTTTCTACGCCCTACCACCCCCAAACCTGCGGGCAGGCCGAAGTTTCAAATCGGCAAATCAAGCAGATACTGGAGAAGACGGTTTCCAAGAACCGTAAGGATTGGTCTCTGAAACTAACTGATTCCCTTTGGGCATTTAGAACCGCTTATAAGACCGACCTTGGCATGTCTCCCTATCGGCTTGTGTACGGAAAAGCCTGCCACCTTCCTGTCGAAATCGAGCATCGCGCATTTTGGGCGATAAAGGAGCTGAATCTGTCTCTTGATGATGCGGGCAGCCATCGGAAGCTGCAGTTGAACGAACTGAACGAGCTTAGGGATGAGGCTTACGACAACGCGGTTGTCGTTAAGAATCGAACGAAGGTGTTTCACGATAAACACCTTTTGCGCAAAACCTTCGTACCTGGTCAGCAGGTATTGCTTTACGACACCCGACTTCACTTCCATCCTGGAAAGCTCAGATCTCGCTGGAAAGGGCCATATTTTGTGCGGAATGTGTATCCGCAGGGCGCTGTGGATTTGGAGAATCCCAAGGACGGTTCCCTTTTTAAAGTGAACGGACACCGATGCAAACCGTACCTTAGCGCCGAACCAACAGAGGAGCTCCTGTTCTTACAGGAGCCGGTTTACCCTGAGTGATCTTTCTCTGCCTACCTCCAAACTTCGGTTATCCAGCCAAGAACAGCGGACACTGTTCCAAATAAGTTTGGGGGTATGTACAAACCATTTTGTTTATATTTGTGTATATTCTTTTTCTTTTCTTTAAAAACAAAAAAAAAAAAATTTGGTGATCGCTAACCGACATTTTGGACCCTTCAAATGATCTCTTCATGCAATGACAGTGAGGACACTGTCCAGTTTAAGTTTGGGGGGACGCTCGGTACGTATTTCTTACCTTCGCATTCATATGTATATTTTGCATCTGCATATTAAATCCATAAAATCCATAAAAATTTGAAAATTTTCTAAAAATATAAAAACTTTTTTTGTCAAGTTAGCTTGTGGAAGAACTCTGATTCAACATTCGACGGTTTTTGTTTGAAAAAATAGGAATAACTAAATCTTATGTTTGGATTTTGAAAACCTGAAAGATAACTCTCCTTTGAAGTTAACTATAGCTGATATACGTCTTTACATCACACTACACGTGTCGTAAGATTTTGGGAATTAGATGACAAGTCTTTCATGTTTAAACTTTTAAACAGATAAATGATTTTCTGAGGATCAAATAGGTTTGTTCTGAAATAAGTAATGTCAAGAATAGTTTATGAAGTAAATCGAATATGAAGGAATGTTATTGATGCCGTAATTGGAGCTAAGTCAGAAAAATAACCCATCTAAAACTTGATTGGAATGATTACACACCAAACTCACTAAACACGTCTTTTATCCAAAAAAAATATTTGAACTGCCGGTTATATCTCCGTTCGTATCAAATCATCTGATTTTTACGCCAAACTGTCTTTTGTTTTTGGACCTAGGTAACTTGAGTAATTAAGTCCGCTGGGGTGTTTCTACACCTAATGCCCTAAAACCAACTGGTTTGGGTGCATTGGCCCAAAGCTCGCTAAGAAGCCTAGAAAGTCCAGTTTTAAAACAAGTCAAGCAAGTGTTCTCTCCGAGTTAAAATTCCTAACGGTTCTTTGTGTGAGAATAATCTTGATAAAAGACAGGCTTTTATAAAAATTTTAGCGGAGATATGAAGGTTTTATTCTATGATAAAGACTATTGCACGTTCACAGAGGTGTGTATGAAATGAAAACAAGAAAAAGGTGGAGTGAAAAATACGACTTAGTTTCCTGTTATGGAAGATAGAAATTCTGAAGTTGAAACCTTACTGGAAAACGAAACTTGAAAAATGCTTAACTCTTTATAAAACTTATGTGATCCTTTTAAAATTGTTATCTGGGCTTTATTGTGCGACATGATGACTTTAATCGATCCTTCTGGAACTTAACGACCCTATTTGCACTGCACGTAAAGACATATAAAATCTGTAGTTAAATAAGAAGCGAGGTGTGAAAAATAAAGGTTCGATAGTCTAGACTTAGGATTATAGAATTGTTATTTTCTAAAACAAAACTTTAGGGTTTGAAACTTAGTCATTTTTACAAACCAACTTGACCGGATTTTATGGGTAGTATCCGCTGAAAACCCTCAGGAGACAACACTCCTCCTACTAGGGACACCTAGAGGTTTAACGGCTTGTTGCACATGCTCAGTGCAATCGCGTTCCCTGCGAAAGTGAGATTAGGAAATTTTTTTGTGAATAAATGGACTTTGCTCGGGACGAGCAAATGATAAGTTTGGGGGTATTTGTTCATATCAGATTTTTGCATTTTCATACCGCCCAATTTTTATCACATTGCATATCGGTAGATATTTTTGAGCCGTGTTTGCTAGTCAATTGCAGGATACAGGTTCTCGGTTCTAAAATGGTGAAATTCATGGAAAACACGACAAAAATCCGGGTTCCTGCCAACCACAGATAAAACACGGTCTCCGCCCTTCATCCGTATGTTGCCAGATACCAAAAGGAAGACAAAATGTCAAATCAATGTCATTCTTATGCACAAGGCTCAATGGTAGCACAAAATCCAAGAGATCTACGCGGAGCTCGAGGCAATCATGACAAAATCTTGACAAAAAGTCCACCTTTCCCTCAACAGAAATTCTGGAGAAATCGTGGAGCCAAATTGAGAAAGCACATGTACCAGAGAGAAGAGTACATCAAAACAGGGTGCCACCAAAAACACCAAGTTCCAATTCATCAAGAAGGCCACGGATCCGTGGCCAAAGTGGGGTCCAGGCCGTGGATCCGCGGCCTTATAGTGGCGGAAAGCAAAAAGTTTCCAGGGGTATTTTGGTCATTGCATGTGTGGTCTGGTGGTTGCCCTAGGTTTCCATTCTCCAGCCTATAAATAGCCCAGAAGTTTGAGAAGGAAAGGGTCCATTCTTGTATTTTCATTTTGCCTAGTTTTAGTGTGTTTCTTCTTCCTCTTCTCACCTCTTCTCCATTAAACTTGTAGTGAGCTTTTGAGTGAAGAGTGATGAATAAAGAAGAACCATTTATTATCATGCTTGTCTCTTTATTTTGTTAAATGTTGTAATTTTAATTCGTTAAGTAGTTGTTGTTATTTCCTTGTTGTTTCTTCCTTCTCTCTTTTTCTTTATCATTCATACGACAATGATACTTACGCTCGATCCTCGCCAAGGTGAGGTCGCAAATAGTTAGTCGTATTCTTCTAATCTCCCTCTTTCTATCTTCCTCTTTTGTTTTGTTTTGTTTTTCCTTATCATGAAGTGTGAGTAGTTTTATACTTGTTAGGGTAGGATAAGGGAAGTTTGAGAGAAGGAAATCTCTCTCACTCTTTCCTTGCCCGACAACTTAAATCGACTCCCGTTAATTGAACCACAATCCGCTCCTTACGGCACCCTATCCTACATGATAGCGGTGATTCCGTAGTGAGACCGGTTGTGGTTGAATTAACCGGAGGTTATGGATAAGAGCCAAGAACGGACGGACAAGCACCAAAAGGAAGACTTATGCGTTGGAAAGCCTAGCTTATACTCGCAAAGTCCTTCCTAGTCGTGCTAATCCCCGTTGTTGCCGATTACCGTAACACCTATATTAAGAGGGGCAACGAAAGATGTGGAGACTCCTAACTCAAACTAACCTAATCCTAACCCTAACAAGCTCTCTTTAAATATCAACTTAACACTTAGATAACCACAACAAAATCTGAAAACAGGACTTAACTCGTTAAAACACTTTGAAAAAGACTCCCATCTCCCTGCGGACGACCCGTACTCAACCAGCTAGCTACAAGCGAAACCGTCTTGATTGCGGTATTTAAACTAGAACTTGAACACGCACGTATTCTAACAATCAGCTATCCCCCACGACCAATCCGCAACATCACAGCACAACACAGAACATCAACGTGAATATCACGTTCGCAAATCCGTCTAACCGGGCTATAGCAGTTAGACAGGATTTACCGATCGAGTGACATTCACGGTCGCAGATATAATGTAAATACTGTGAACTAATATGTTTAAAATATTCGATCGATCAAATTTACCCAAATGGGCCCCAAGCACTACTGTAGCACTCACAGAAAATCTGGGCCCAAAAAGAATGTTCCAAAACCCCTATTTTCAACACAGAGACACTCTGTAGAATTTTGATGCACTGAACAGTAAATCATGCGGCGGAACCGCGGCCCAAGCATGGGTTTGGCCGCGGTTCCGCGGTGGGACAGTGTGTTCACGTGACCAAAATTTCACAGTAGTCTTAGAATTCCCTGCACATCATTCTGAAACAACCTGAAAAATTTTTGGAGCCAAAAAAAATTGGACAGAAACTGTTGCACAGGAAAACGCGGTTTTTGGAATTTTGTTCGATCGGAAATGTAAACACATTAGACAAAGCTAGACTAGGTTAATGGCGAGGCTCTGATACCACTGTAAGTGCACGGCGGCGCCCCGGCCGTCAATCCGACGCCGGAATGCGGAAGCGATGCTTTTCTTTAAACTTTGAAACCGGCACCACCGCTCACTAAAATCCTGGATCGGGCCATTAATCTAGTCCTAGCTAACTAAAGAACGGGCAGAGAGATATACCGAGCGATCCGTGTCCTTCGGTCTTCTCGTCGTCGTCCCGATCTCCCCGCGGAATCTCCGGTCTCCACCACGTTGCCGGAAGGGCACCACGTCGCCGGCTTCTTTTACGGGCTCCCACCTCTTGACCGAGGCAACTCGGGCACGAAGTTGGCGAGTCGACGTGCCCAAGATTTGCTGTAGAATAAGTGTGGAACTCTATGTCTCAAGGGGTTTGTAGAAGTTGCCATTTGGTGGAGGAATGATATGAGCTTATGGAGATGGAACTTGTGAGATTTTACAAAGCCAAAGAGATCAAGAAAACCCCACCACAATTTTTGGACAGCCCCTTCATCTCAATGGCCGGCCAAGTCAAGGGGGATCATTATGTGGAGTGAATTGGAATGGAAAAAGAAAATGAGCCTCCAACATAATGCAAGAAAGAGAAAGGGTGATGATGATAAGCAATGATCATCAACCAAAACCAATACTCCATCAACAAATCATCAACAACCATGATTACTCCAAAACCAACACTCCAACAACCTAATCATCAACAACCATGATGAAAAGAAGAAGAAGTCAAATGAAGTCAAATGGTGGAGGAATTATCATGATACAACAATATGCGAAGACCACCCTCCAAAATGCTTATTTGCACAAATGCAAATAAGTCCTCCTCCACCAATCTTCAGCCAATGAAAGATACAAAGAAATATGGCTGAAACGGAACACAAACTGGCAACTTCAAAAAACTGATCCCGTAATAAATTACAGGAAAACCCCGCTACTGTATATACATACCCACATTTGTATTCCGACCGAAATACAAATGCAATGAGACAAAATCTACACTGTATAATACTAGGATCCGGCTTAAACCAAAGCCCGCTAGTATTATCCGTCCGATCATGATCCGTGCAATAACGTACGTATCTGATCGAACCCTGCCATATCTCCATACGGCCTCTACAGCGTTTCGCTCGAAACTTGAGCAACTGTCTGTGGGGGACTCTAAAGACTCGTCAATACTATGGCTGTGGATTTAACCACTAGCACGTCAGAGGTATTAGCCATACGTGACGGGCTACCAACTATTGACCAAAAAGGACGTCTATGAGCGAACTCATCCTGACAACCTACTGAGCCTGTCAGTGGCAATATACGTACAGTCCGGTCCGTTCGTCTATGAGCATCGCATGGCAGGCCTAGGGGGTTGGTAAATGTCAGACCCCCAAAAGCGGTAGAAGTCGTGTCGGAGTGTAGCCCAGAACACCCTGAGAAACTACTAGAATACCTACCAGTAAATCTCCTGCCTTGGCCAAGGACTTCATGTAATGGCTCTCCTAGACACAGCGCGACCTCACCTCCAATACCGGGAGAGACGAACCCCTGAAGATCCGCTCACTGCCTCCATGTGGCTCAGGACTGTACCCAACTAAAACCTATTTGCACGTCTTCTTTGAGCGTGGTAGGGTAGTAATCAAAGTACAGTAGGAACTCACACGAGACAAATGACGATCCTCAGGTTGATGAACTAACCTGTACACATGTCACCAGGGAACTGCTATCTGACATCAGGTATAAGACCAACTAGCATATTCCTGGCGAGTCCTGTCCGGTGTACTCATAACCCAATGAGCACATGTATACATCTTAGGTGAACCAACTGACACCAGTGGCTTGTGAGACCGGCCACCGCCCCTCGTCGGGGTCTCGACTGTATACACTAGTCTACTCTGGAGTATCGATACCCTGTCTCGAAACTCCCAGGACTAGGGACCTTTTAAGGATGTGCTTATAGACTACCAGCTCCCACGTATATGATCGCCCTCATACTGCTGGCAGTCAAGCAAGAATCCTAGGGGCTCTATCAACGTGCAATAGTGACCTGTAAGGTCACCTAAAGCAGTACACGATGATAAAGGTAAACCAGATAGCATACTATCATCTTGAGTAAGACTGTCCTACCGGAATAGGTCCTCCCTCAATCATTGCAATCACGTGCATGCGATCCAATAATTAACTCTGAGGGCACTATCTCCAACAATCTCTTCACCTGGAGTGACCTCTTTAGCTAAACTAGTAAAAGCCTCAAAAACACTCCTTTTCAAAATCATACGATTCTACAAAAATATCAAGTTCATTACGCAAAAGGTTTTCTTAAAAACCTGTCATAGCCCTCCGTCATTTCAGATAAGTACTATTTAGTATTCGTGCTGCGTTTGTTGGCCTTTGTCAAGGCGTAGTGTGCTGTAGCTGATTAGTGCTTATCTGCAAAACATATGATGGATTGGATTAGGGTAGTCGTATGACCTTGTTGGCCTTTGTCAAGGGTCGTACATGTGGGTTTAATTCAATCAGGAAATGACGGATTGAACTTGACTAGCGGCCTATGGTTTGTTGGCCTTTGTCAAGGTCATAGGATGTTAGGGGCAAAATATTATTGGGAATTTCAAGTGTTGAAATTTGCAATAAGATTGCATACCTTCTATGAGATAGTTGGATCCTGATACCCACTACGAGTAAGAGTTACTCCTAGGAGAGTTCTTCACTTTACAATTAGCAGATCAAGTAGGTGACTAGAAAGGTGTCAATGGGGTTATGCCTCTGGGAAAACGAGGTTTATTTTAATTAGGTCCGTGCGAAAGCACGGGGAACCTCCCTCAAAGTACCGACACTAGCCTGGCTGAAGATTGGCGAACTTGTAGGGTGTAATTAATCCCGACTAGTCTTACCTTTTAGGGTTTGAAGGAAGATTTGATAAAAACGGTGGGAGCCATCCTGATTAGATAAAATAATAACCAATATAATCTTGCAAGAGCATACGCAAAGTATTTTCTTCTCTCTCTCTCCAGGTAGCGACCGTGATATGCCTTAATCAAGATAATAATATGGATGTATTGACCGAACCCACTTGTTATACTGAGCTGGGGAACGTTAGTTCCGCTCTATCTTATAATTGTTATAAATCCGAGCAGGAAATAGGGGAATATCCGGATTCCCATGCGACCCAAACGAGGAATGAGCATGTTGATGCATCTTTTTCGGGTGTGTTTGTCACCGAGAACTGTTTCTCAGTATAATCTACGTCCTGGGTATTAGATACCGGATCGGGATCCCACATATGTAATATATTACATGGGCTAAAGAAAGGTAGAGAACTGGGAAAAGGTGATCATTCTCTAATAGTAAGGAATTGTGCAAATGTTGCAGCCAAAGCAGTTGGCGAATATCACCGTGTATTACCAACTGATAATACATTGATTCTGAACGAATGTTATTACATACCGAATCTGATATGAAACATTATATCAGTTTCTTTATTAAGTAAAGAAGGAAATAATTTTGTATTGCAAAATAATGTTATGAACATTTTCCTAAATCAAAAGTTGATTGGATCAGGCACGTTATGTAATGGCATATACGTTCTAAATCAAATTACAGTTCTTAACGTACATAACACACATAAGAGGAAAAGTTCAGAAATGAACGATCCTTCTTGTGGCATTGTAGACTAGGTCATATCAATGCGACACGGCTAGCGAAGTTGCAAAGAGATGGATATTTAAATCAGTTTGAATTTACATCATATGAAACTTGCCAGTCATGTCTCAAAGGCAAGATGAGCAAAACTCCATTTACTGGACACGGAGAAAGAGTTACTGAACCCTTGGGACTGATACATAGTGATGCATGCGGTCCCATGTCTACACATGCCAGGATTGGTACCTCGTACTTCGTTACATTCACCGATGATCTCTCAAGCTTTGGACATGTGTTCCTGTTGAAACACAAGTCTGAAGTTTTTGAAAAATTCAAGGAATATAAGTACGAAGTAGAGAACCAAACGGGTAGAAGTATTAAATCCTTCGATCTGATCGAGAAGGGGAATACTTAAGCACGGAGTTCCTGGATTATTTAAAAGAGAATGGGATTCTCTCTCAGTTTACTCCTCCGTATACACCATAGCACAATGGTGTATCGGAGCAGAGAAATCGCACCCTATTAGATATGATGCACTCTATGATGTGTATTGCAGAGTTGCCTATTTCCTTTTGGGGTTATGCGCTTGAGAAGCCGCATACCTATTGAATAGAGTTCTAACCAAATCAGCGCCTACCACTCCATATGCGATATGGTATGGGAAAAGACTATGTCTCAACGAGTTAAGACATGGGGTTGTCCGGCCTATGTTGAAAGGTAAAATCCGGACAAGCTCAAGGCAAGGTCAGTTCTGTGTAAGTTTGTTGGATATCCTAAATATTCGCGAGGGTATATTTTCTACTATACTGAGGAGCAAAAGGTGTTTTGTTTCTCGGCATGCCACCTTTTTAGAAAAGGAATTTCTTGAGAAAAAAATCAGTGGTCATGAGGTAGAACTGGAAGAAGTTCCAGCTATACAAACTACAGCTGATGATTTGTTAGAACCAGAGGATTCAATAGTCTCCAATGAACCTCAGCTACTCCGTAGATCTAGTAGGGTTCCTCATCCGCCTGAAAGATAATACAGTTTTATCAATGACAGTGGGAGCGAGGATTACATCATGGAAGATGATGACCTAACTAGTTTCAAGCAGACCATCACGAGTGGGGACTCTGTGAAATGGCTGGATGCTATGCGATCTGAGATGGAATCCATGTACACCAACAAAGTATGACTTTGAAAGTTGCACCTGAAGAGGTAAAACCCATCAGGAGCAAGTGGATCTTGAGAAGATTCTTGGTGTAGATGGAAAAGTTGAGACTTTCAAAACTAGACTTGTAGCAAAAGGTTTTCATCAATAACCAGGTGTGGATTTTGTTGAAACCTTTTCTCCAGTAGTTATGCTTAAGTCTATCAGGATTAAAGCAGGTATCGTGGAGTTGGAACATCTGTTTTGATGTGGCAGTCAAAGAGTTTGAATTCATCAAAAAGGTAGATGAACCTTATATATACAAGAAGGTTGTAGAGAGTAAGATTTCCTTCCTCGTATTGTACGTGGATGGCATACTCTTGATAGGAAATGGTGTTCCTATGCTACACTCGGTCATGCTCTTCTTATCACTATGTTTCTCCATGAAGGATTTGGATGATGCCTCTTACATTCTGGGAAGAAACACTGGACAGCAGTGAAGAACATTCTTAAGTAATTGAGAAGCACTAAAGAAATGTTCTTGGTGTATGGTAACGATGAACTCCAAATGGAGTCCTTTACCGATTCGAGCTTCCAGAGTGATAAGGTCGACTGTAAGACAGTCTCGGGTTTTGTCTTTACCCTCAGTGGAGGGGCAGTATGTTGGAAGAGTTCCAAGCTAGATACCGTTGAAGACTCAACGATATAGGGTGAATACATCGCTAACGATGCTACCAAAGAGGCAGTCTGGGTATAGATGTTCATGAGATGAACTTGGTTCCTACCATTGTGGTGACAATGGAGTTGTGGCTTTGGCATAGGAACCCCGGTCCTATCAGTGATCCAGACATATTCTTAGGCAGTATCATCTGATCATGGAGATAGTTGATCTCTGGGCGATCGAGGTCAAGAGAGTTGAGACGAAGAATAACACAGCGGATCCACTCACGAAAGCATTTACCTAGAGAGACTTTAAGGGATGTTGGGTAAGTGATACTACAACAACTGTCCTTAGTGCAAGTGGGAGATTGTTAGTTATATGTATGCCCTAGAGGCCAATATTGTACATGATTGTATATTATAGTGGATGCTTGGACATATATAGGAAGGAATTTCTTGCTCGACATGATAGTATGCTATCTGGTTACTCTTTATCTTAACATGTATACTTGTATTGTCTCTCTGTTACATATTGATAAAGCCCTTAGGATGTGTACTTGACTACCAGGACTATGATGCCGATCATACTAATAGGGCCAAGGTAGTCCACAAGTACATCTTTTAATTATTCCTAGTCGAGGGTGTATCGAAACGGGGCATAGATATTCCAGAGTAGACTAGCGTATACGTTTCTTGACCTAGTTGATGGGTGATGGATGGTCCCACATCCATTGGTGTTTGACATCAAAGATTGTATACGGGTGCTCAGTGGAGACTGGTTACACTGAACAAGACTCGCCGAGAAATCCTAGATGGTATTATACCTATCGTCAGATAGCAGTTCTTTGGTGACACTGGTACAGGTTAGTCTGTAGACCCAAGATCATCATAGAGTCTTGTGTGATTCCCACTGTGCTTTGATTTCCACCTTACCATGTTCAAGAGAGCATGCAAAATAGTGGTTTTTGGGTACAGTCCCGAGTTACATGGAGGCAATGAGCGATAGGAGGGGTTTCGTCTCTCCCGGTATTGGGGGTTGATGTTGTGCTGTGCTCAATTGGCCATAACAGGAAGTCCCTGGCCAGGGCTGATACTGAGATTTACTGGTAAGTTTTATCAGTAGTTTCTCGACCCGTTATGAGCCTCATATCGGCATGACTTATCAAGTTATTGGGGTCTGGCGTTTACCACCGCAGACTAGATATGTGGCATATCAGACGAAGAGACTAGACTGTACGGTAGTGTTACTTATTGGATTCACGGGAGTATGAACAAGCTTGCTTGTTGATCTTCTGATCGCTCAATACCCGGGTAGCCGTTACGTCCAGCTAGTACCACTGACAGCTTGTGGGTAACTGATATGATCATTACCTATTGCCGGCGTATTGACGAGTCATTGGAGTCCTACATAGAGGTTTCCTAGTTCAAGCGAAACGAAGTAAGGCACATATGTGATATGTGCGGGGCCGAGATTAATACGTGTATGTGATACCGTATTATAATCTTGCGATACAGGTTATATGTGATATAAACGGATTGTTGAATCAAGTGTTGATTCAATGATATATTATATGTATATGTGATATACATATAAATGATAGTAGTCGGTTGCATGCGATACAGCCGGGTTATTAAATCAAGTGTTGATTTAATAATTTAGTATAAGATTATATATTTGATATATTAATATACATTAACTAATATTAGCTCACTTAAGAAATTGTTTTCTCTAAATACATACAAATATATATGTGATATATATTAATGTATTTAATTTGTGTCATGCTAGATGATACATTGGACTTGGGTGTATGAGACTCATACCATACTTAAGATAATTTAGGGATTTAATTATTAAGGGAAAAACAAAATTAGGTGGAAAAAGCCATGGGTTAAGATTCTTGTAGAAGCTTGTGAAAACCTTGACTTAGTCCACTAATTTTGTTTTACTCTAGATATTTATTAACCTAACCATTATTTTTAGCCATGGTTTAGTCTCTACATGAATTATATGAGATATTTTCTTACCCATGGTTCATCTCCTTCTTGCTCTCTAGCTTTGAGTGAGGTGAAAAAGAAAAGAGAGAAAAATTATTCTAAAGTGAGCAAAATTCCTATTTCATCAATCTATACCAAACTAACCATTTAATATAGGTTGTTTGCTTCACTAATTCTCAATTAGTGAAGAGGTAGCTTGAGTTAGAGATTCTTCGACGTAGATCTTCTTCGGCCTCGAAGATCCTTGAGAAAGCTCGTTCCTTTCGTCTAGTGGAGCCTAACGAGAGTCCGAGAGACCACTACTTGGAGCTAAGGGACTACTACACGGAGCTTTAGAAGTGAAGGACCGGTATACAAAGGTTGTATTCCTTGTTCACTTAGAGTAAAGTTGTTTACTTGCTTAGTTACACCCTAATTCTCTAGTTAGATCCTTAATTCGGGCTCGCTCGGCACCCTAAAATTTTAAAATAGCATACTTGATGCTTGCTGAAACCATGTCAGGGTGCTAAGCGAACCCAGCACGATCATCCAGTACAGATCCGAACACTCGCCTCAAACGTGAAATCTCAGCATAAACAATAAACCGATACGTTCATATGTCACCAGAAGAATATCATGGCCAGTCCTCGTCTGTGACGAGCTCGCTCTGATTGCATCTCTAGCAGCAGCCCTCTTTGCTCCCATAGCCATGCTGACAGGAACCTCAAGCAAGTATAGATGAAGATAGATCAAAGGAACGAATGGAATCGATAGGTCTGGAATGGAAATATGATCATAAGAAAGAATGGAATCAATAGGAGTATGATCATAGGAACGAATAGAAGCACGGATCTCAGGAAATGTAGATCCTAAGATCACTTAAGCGGAGCAGCGTGTTGTAAGTATAACGCGGAACATACACACGGTACGTAACTCTACTCAAGCTACCTACTCCATCAACCAAGGCCAACCTATGAGATGAAATCTTGGGTCCCAAAAAAAACCCCTTAGTCAAGTCTAAGTTCCATAAGGTCAAGCCTAAACTCGAACCAAGGTTAAACCAAACGCTCTGATACCAACTTTGTCACGACCCAAAATTTGGCACGTGACCAGCACTTAAATCACGCAACGTCTAAAGGCATAACGTAATTCAAGTAAGCCGAAGCCCAGAAATCTAAATCTTTTTACGGAAAATAGTGGAAGTGCAGTTTTGAAATAAAGGTATAATGAAATCAAGTTTTCCTTTAAATGCATAAATAATGATATATGAAAATACAAGTGGATTATATACTATAGTTGAAAACATTTTCGTCCTTTAAAATTTGGGCAGCACCTCCCTTGTATATTTTGATCCAACTACATACATGCAATAAAAAGGCATCCCCAAGCGGGAGCTAGCTCTTCGCAAATTGGCGGAATCACAACCATTCAATAGCATATATATGACACCCTACGACGAAGATCCATCACAGAAAGAATAATAAGTAAAGCAAGACATCATCAGCTCAAATAGCGAATATACACCCATCTCGCTCTGAGTCTCGCAAATACACAAGTCTGTCTAGATCTGCCAATATACAAAGTCTAGTTTCTGATTGATGGAGCTTATCTAGATACAATGGAAATAATATGTACAAGAGTGGTCACGATCCAAATGTGTATCCCGCCTACCAAAGCAAAACACCCTGAAGGAAGCTGTGTGCCAGCGATACCGCTACTGATCTAAGCGGTCGAACCTACAAGAAAACTGTGGCACGACGGGGGTGAGTTGCCAACTAGTGAATAGAAAATATCAGCATGTAGAAATCGAATAGACAACGATCCCTAGGTCATACTACATCATGAAGGTAATACTATGTGGTATCTAAGGTGATCATGTATGCATATGTATCAACAATAGAGTCGTGTCAATAACAACATGTAATAATAGTCATCTAAAATGTATGCATGTGTATCAAGCAACGTGTGTCCATCAACGACACATCAACATCATGAAACCTGAGTGTCCAATATCGACACTCGAAACATCATGCAACCCGTGTCCAGCATCGATACCTCAACATCATGAAACTTGAGTGTCCAACATCGACACTCGAAATATCATGAAACCCGTGTCCAGCATCGACACGTAAATCCTCATATCTCAGGCGCCGCATCATCGGATCGGCCCACATATCCATCTGATCTCACGACTCCGGTCGGTATCCTCCGGATAACCGCCGGGTTAAAACTATCACCGGTAGGTATTACATCCCCTACCAGGCTCATCGTATACTCCATGATCTTCTTTCCCCGGGGTACCTTACCGGATCCACCATGTACCCGCAGACGGTTCCTCCTCACTCCTCGAATCGGGTATCAAATAGCTCAAAACCGAGAAAACTCATGGTGGACACGAAATATCATATCACGAGAAACCACGCCTTTTTGAAAACAATACATAATTTCCTTTGAAATATAACCACGGTTCTCAAATCCAGAGATCTCATGAAAACAGCATCACAATGCATGCAACCATAAAGTACAGTATATGCAATATAGAACAGTACTGTAAACATCTCAAATATTATCATGTAAGCATGCCATGTGATAATTATTAAACAGTGAATGTACTTTACAGTTAAGAATAATACCGTGATATAGCAGTTCTACTGTGTAAGTGGCATGGCAATTACCGATGATGAATGTGTGAGCCGACGAATCTGTGTAAGTGTAACATGTGCATCATCAGTAATAGTGCAGGTGTACTAGTAGACAAAGCCATATGCTGGAAAGTACTGGGAGTATAGTTCGTATGTTATAGGGAAAAGATGCAATCTAAGTATGAACGGTACTAGGTACATAGCTACACCTAAATTCATCAATATAACCATATCTATCAAGGAGTTTAGAAATCAAAGATTCTCCGAATCAAGACAATCCAAAAGTCGTCGATCCAGCCTCATAGTATCAGATGTGGCGCTAGCATCGAACATCGTCATCAAGTTACGAGCGCGAATCAATCTTCCGTTATATCTTATCACGTACGGTAATCCATCATACTGTAACATCAAATAGATTAAGGATCTATCGTCCTATACATCAACAAGGGTACGGATCTATGGTCTCGTACGTCATATCATTCTTTATTCTCATATATATGTACATATATATCTCATGTCATATCTATGTCAACCTCGTATCATATCTATATCAATCTCACATCATATCTCATCAATCTCATAACATATCTTGGCATAAATATCTATGTTTTCATATCGCCTCACATCCTCATATCAAGCATATCCGTTCATGTTATCTTATTTCATAATATCAACGTCACAAATCAAGTCATCTTGTATATATCATATTCTCATCTGTATGTATATATATAATCTCATATCATATATTGGCATATGAATATAATATGTATATTGTCTTGCATCCTCAAGCCAACAAATCCACTAATGTCATCTTTTATCATATCCGTAAGTTCATAGCATAGGTTTCTCTAAAATGTATTTCATATATCGGTTTTTCGTTATTATGATTGCGGGGGTGCTATACACCATCCACTCGACTTCCCCCATAGATATAGATCTACTCACCTGCAATATCCTTGCTTAGTCGAAACCGATGAACATCTTGATCTCCTTCGTCGTCTCGGAAGTCCACGCGAAGGTACCTACATTCAATACACATCGTTACGATATTAAAACCAAGTCCGAAAACCGATACGGCACACGAAGTGCTCATAGGTTAGAACCTATAACCTACGCATGCAAGAACAACTAAATAACCCTCATCGTTGACGTACAAACATCCAACGATCGCGCCAAAACTCAAATACAAAAACCAAGTTTTCACAAATCGGAAACCCGAAATCAGCAACATAGAAAATCACTCACAGATTCTACCTAAGTCAAATTAGGAGATTTTGCATATAGGGTAGGTCTACATATCACATAAAGGAACCATGGACCAAAAACCAACGAAATCCACCACAATGTGGCCGCAAATTGTGGCCACAATGAATAAATCTGCGGCCAGAATTGGGAGATGGGGGCTTGGGTTTTAGGGGTAAACTCCCAGTTGCCTGCACGTCTCACTGTGATGGGAACTTATTTTATGGGGCCCTCGGGTCATAACAGATCCTATTAGATCATCACAAACTGTCAAAAACCGATGTCGGGAAAATTCTAAGTTCGTGTTTTTGGGGTTCTAGTCTCAAGTCTGGCCAAAATATCACCACTAAAGATTTTTAGTCACCAACTAAACCTCAATTACAACTTTACAAGTCCATTCATCCACTAAAACATTCTAGGAATTTTCCAAAGTCGCTAAACTTGCTTAATCAAACTATAAACTTAACTAGGAGGTTAAGAAGCTTGATAAATTGAAAGAAAGTGAAGATTTTACCTCTTGGAGCAACTGAAGAAAATTTCAAGATTATGCAAAGTGCTCAAAATCCAAACTTGAGCTTGCCATGGGGTGAAAGATGAGGTTGTGCACATTATTTATGAATGTGGGGTGAGGTTTTGAGGTGGTTTGAGGTGTTTGTGGAGAAGGTAGTGAGGTGGAGGAACTTGAGGAGAAGGAGAAAGATGAAGAAGCTGAAGAAGTTGAAGTGAAGAATGGAATGGTGGGGGATGCCATGGTGTAGGAATAACCCCCCCCCCCGCCCCGCACCCTGTTTCTCTCTTTCTTTCTCTTGCCCATGCCTCCTTGACCATGCCTCCTTTCCTTTTTCTTTTCTTTTCTTTTTCCCTCTCTCATAATAAACCACAAGTCACAAATACAAATGAACCATGCATGAAACAAATGCAACATGTCATGCTTCACTAGCCATGATCAATACAAAAAATGGATTTGGCCTAATGCATGATTAGTAGTGCACTAATCAAGTTTAACATAAACTTGCATATAATTAATTGCATAATTATTTATAAAATGTCCAAATCCAATAAATGCCTTTATAATAAATAATACATATTAATATCCACTTATTTTCCAAATATTGGTATATAATTATACCATTTTACGAAAACCCCTAATTCGTACTCGAATAGTTTTCATGAAATATATCATTTTATTATTTAAATTTCATAAATATTATTTTATATTTCTGAAATGTTACACCGTCTGTGCCCAATAAAAGAATATACAAACTTGTAAAAACGGCAGTCCACATGTCGAATGCTCGCCCCGTAATAATGAATATACAAATGAATAAACTGTACAACAAATATTGCACTAGGGGCTATCCAACACGACAATCCGAATAAACCATCACAGAGATTAACATCACAGCAGCAGAAGCAAATATTTGCAACCACGTCTAAATAACATATAGCAATTAGACGACGTTTAAAAACACATACACGACATTACAGAAATCAATGATGCAAAAGTTTCGAGTTTTAAAATTTTCCAAGTTGCCCCAATACAAAGATAACACTAAGTGAAATCTGGGACAAATCAAACATGACCAAAATTCCCAATTTCCAAAACCTAAGACACTGAATGAAAACGAGGACAAAAAGTGAACAGTAAACCGCCAGAAACAGGGTTTTGGGAAAAACTAGCGGTTTTTTATGGTGGAATCGCCTCGTTTTCATCGTGTGTCATAATCATATCAAGAGTAAGCTTCTGCACTTGTTTAAAAAAATTTCAGAGACAAAAAATTTTCGAACAGAAAGCGGGTTTTGAAAATCAGAATTTTTCGGATTTGAAACTAAAGCATTGTCTACTGCTAGTTTATAATATTTGCGTGGCTCTGATACCATGTTGGGGTTCCTAGCGTCCTAGCCGCTTATAACCATGGCCGTTGCGGAACGAAAAACTTTACCGCTTGAAACAACTACCTTGAATCTAACTAAATATTAAACTAGTAAACCAGAAGAGTTCTAACTACCCTGTAATGAGGGTTATACCAAAAGATCAGTGTCCTTCGGTCTTCGACTCTTTTCCTTAGCTCCTTGAGGTATCCTTGATTGAGCTTGACCATCGGTCTTCTTCCGTCGAAGATGATCCACCCGAGGGATGTGATTGTATGGCTCTAGCTCCACACTAAAAATCTAATGGAGCAACTAAAGGCTCTAGATTGCTAATCTAGAGTGTCTAGTGATGTAGTGATGTAGTGAGTTGTTCTAGTAATTTTCTATCTTTCTTCTACCCTTATTTCTCAACTCGTGAGAGGGTAGCGAAGAAGATGAAAGAGAAGCTCAAGAAAGGGTGAGAGAAAAAGAATGGTGAAATGGAAAAAATCTCATATCAAAGCAACAATGCTAGCATGGTTTTGTCAAATGATATTTTGTAATAATAAAAACCAACCATACTTGAATAGTGTAGACAAATGAATTAACAATTCATTTTTCTACCCTATTTAACCATGCTTAACACCATTCTCTTGCCACCTCACCCCTCCACCTCATTTCTAATTTCTACAAAAGAAAAACCAAGGAAATGAGGTGTCCTCCTTCTAGAATGTTTTCCGTATAAATACAGAATACACTATACCGTATATACATACCCGTATTCGTATCAAAATACGAATACCCAAAGAGATAGAATAATTCAAAGAACATAATACTAGAATATACATATAGAAATATGTATATGTAAATTATTAATCAATACCTAATTTAATAATCTGGCTCAATCCTAAGCCGGCTAGTAATATTAACCGTCCGATCGAAAGTCCGGGTAGCTAGTACAATCATTCAATCAGAACCCTGCATGTATCAAAATACGGCCACTGCATCATTTTGCCTGAATCAGGGAAACCCTCTGTGTGGGACTCTAAAGACTCGACAGTACGCCGGTAGTGAGTTACTGGATAAATCCATAACCACAAGCACGTCAGCGGCACTAGCTACACATAACGGCTACCGGGTACCTGTCGAAAAGAAGGCCGACAAGCAAGCTCATCTAAGCCCCTATTAAGCCTATCCATGACAATTTCCGTACAGTCCGATCTTTTCGTCTAAGAGTATCGCATACCAGGTCTAGGGGATGGTAAACATCAGATCCCTACTGACCCGATAAGTCGTGTCGATGTGGCTCAGGACCGATCTGAGAAACTATTGATCTAACCATCAGTAAATCTCAACTGCCTTGGTCAACCTCTTATGGTTCTGACCAACCGGAAACAGTGCGATATTGACTTCCAATACCGGAAGAGACGAATTCCTGATAATCGCTCACTGCCTCCATGTGGCTCTGGACTGTACCCAACCAAAACCTATTTGCACGACTCGGTAGAGCCGTGGTAGAGTAGTGATCTAAGTACAGTGGGAACTCACATGAGAAAAATGACGATTTCAGGTCTAAAAACTAGCGTGTACTCATATCACCTGAGAACCGCTATCTGACGATAGGTATAATACCATCTAGAGGTTCTCGGCGAGTCCGTCCAGTGAACTCACCCCAGTGAGCACCTGTATACAATTTTTGGTGATCACACCAATGGCTGTGGGACTAACCACCGCCCCTCGTCGGGGTCTAGAAACGTATACACAAGTCTATTCTGGAATATCGATTCCCGGTCTCGATACTCTTACGACTTGGGACATTTAAGGATGTGCTTATAGACTACCCGGCCCCCACAAATATGATCGCTATCATAACACTGGTAGTCAAGAAAAATCCTACGGGCTTTATCAACATGTATCAGCCATATGTGATATCGAGTATAACATATGGACAAGATAAAGACAAACCAAAATAGTATACTACTGTAACGAGTCTTTATCAATATGTATAAGCAATATAAAGCAGCAAGAAAAACAAATACACATGTTCAGATAAAGACAAATCAAATAGTATATTATACAACTGAGTAAGATTGTCATGTACATACATATCCCTAGCATCCTTGTAACAACTCCAATTTCAATGTACAGAAAATTTATTTTAAAGTTAATGTACAAATGGAGTATTTGCAATCCTGTGTACAATATAAGTATTTGATTTGCTTTTGAACAGCAAGAAATAACTTGTAGCTCATTGGTAAAGCCTTGCACTGGTGTGACGTAGCCTATGTGATCGAATCCCCCCAGCCACATTATCTTTTTATTAATTTTTCTTTTAATATTTTAGAATCCTAAAGGTTTACACGTATACTACATGTAAAATGAAGAGTTACAGATTAAACAAATATGTGTACTGGGTTATATGAGGCGACAGAGACACGTGGCGAGAATCCCAAGCTCCACCACCGGTAAACGACCGGCGAGATTGCTTGAGGATCTGGCACCGCCGGACCGTCTGTAGGGGATGGTCCCCATTTCTTTTTCCTAGCACCTCTTCGCCTACCCTACTAACCCCAAATTATTTGTTTATTCTGCATTCATCCAAAGAATATTAAATCACCCTTTAATCTAATTTTTAATGCATATTTTTAATGCATTCTTTAACCCTCAAAACCCTAATTTTCCCTATAAATACCACACTCTATTTCACCCCTCCTCACTCAGAATTTCATTACAAAAACTCTAAAAAAATTCCAAGTCCCAAGTTGTGCAAGTGGAGTTAGCAAGAGGCGAAGTTCCGCCGACGTTCCAAGGAGATTCCGGAGACGAAACGACGCTCCGACGCTTTCCTAAGCTTCCCCATTCTCCCCTTTATCTTAATAGCTAGTAATTCCCCTCTCCCCTCCTCTTCTACTATTCTAAAAGTTTCATTTTTTCAAAACCGTCGGATGCGGAGTTAATCCGACTTCCGATTCGTTTTTCTTTAAAAATTCCATTTTTCCTAAACAATAAAACACCATATTCTCATATAATATTTAACAAACATATTAGAACAAGTTTCATCTCAAAATAATTCATGTTGCAATTTCTATTTCACTTTTATAGTAAAATACCATCATGTTACATACAACTTGTAAATATTCAATTTAACCGTATTACCTTTAGAAAACTCACGAGGTAAGGACCTACATCATCACAACACACATATTGGACATAGCACGATGAACTTTGGAATTCTAGATTATGGGAAATACGCTTTTACGAATAAATACCTTAAAGAATTGAAAACCGTTTTCTTTAAAAAGAGTGTTATCTAATTCCTTACAATTGTGCCTCTACAACCCATTTTGGGGAACCCCGATCGGGATGGTGCGGGTTATCGCACATCCTCGGACCTAGCAGAGCGAGATGCAAACCTCCGCAAGGAGCATTCGATCTCGATGGAATTTCTAATGCAATTTTTAAGAAAATGAGATTTATACAAAATAAATAAAATTTATTTTTATTAAATATATATATATATATGAATATTATCAAAAGATCTATTTTAAATATATTATAAAAATATTCCATGTTTTCTAAATCAAAAGAATCACAATTACATGAAAGTACCATTCAATACAATACAATTCCAATATTTCATTAAAATACCATATATAATGAAAATTAGGTTCTACTCACTAGAAAATTTCACTTTTATAAAAATATACATCTATGAAAACCCTAAAGACGATAATTAAATACTTGAGGTGTATTTTGAAAATATATCAAAACTATTTTTACATAAAACCCCCTCAAGTTATATTAATTTACAATAAGGACCCTAGTAAATATAGGTTTAAGCGGGACCAATTCTCTTGAGCCTCGGGGAGCCGGAGAATGTGAGTGCTTGCCTATCTAAGGTAGATAATCTAACAAACGGTGTTAATAATACAATAATTGTCTTGGAAAAAGACACAAATCCTGCCGTCCGTGTGCAGCAGTTACCGATAATATCAAAACTAATTCAGGACTTCAATTTCTTTTGAAAGTATCTGACTCAGACTGAATCTCAATCTAATGAATCTGACTTGAATATAATTCAAGTATAAACTACAATTCAACATGAATCCGTCTATTCAATCTATATTGACTGAACCGGACCATGGATATACTCTGTTTACATGACTATCCATTTATATCCATTTTGTTTACTGATATCATGGTTTCAGCAAGTCGTCCGTCTATATAACAAACAATACAATCAATACAAAAGACATTGCGAGGTATGAAGGGGTAGTTTGGTACGGAATGTGTTAGAAGTGGCATGAGAATGTAACCATAATACACCTAACCTGAATATCCATTGTCGTTGTACCGTGGCTGAACGGTTCCTTGTGCTCCGTATACCTTAGTCTCCGGAATAGTGGGACTCATCTCGTATACACTGGCATATTATGTACCAAGCTACAAACAACTGCGTTAACATTATAATCAAACATTACTAGTTATACTCTCTTTCTGTCTATTCTATCTTTACTCATCTTTGGGACTTATCGAGCAATTGTTCGCTGACGACATTCCTTTTCTTCTTTCTTTGGAATGTTGTCAGGTGGATCGGACTCACTGGCGATCGAGCCCAGTACTGAAGAGTTGGAGCAGTTAGCCTTTGACCCCGAACTTTAGATATTTGTATATACTTTTCATTTCAGTTATGCCATTGTTTAGGTATTGCTTTCTATTCATGTATTTACATTTCCAGTTGTACATGTTCAGACCATAATATTGCATTTATCATTCCCCTATTCTTATCCTTTTTATAAATAAACAGGTACTCTTGACGCACGTTTGTTGCATATTACAGGATACAGGTTTCTGGAGCAAATACAGTGAAAAAGACACAAAACAACAGAAAAGGGACTTTTGACCAACAATTAGACGAATCCTAGTCGAGCCCAGTTCACATAGGTGCAAGGCAACGAATGTCAATGTGAAACGGTTAAAAAGCCCAATACAAGTCTTCACTGAAGATCTGGAGAAGAGTGAGAAGCCAACAGAGAAAATACATATAAAAATACAGAGCCCCAGAACTCCTGAAGAAAGCCCAAAAGACTGGCGGCCCAAGACCACCAAAGGGCCGCGGATCCGCGGCCAAAACCTTGCTGGCGCCGCGGATCCGCAGCCGTCTAATACACGTGTCGGTGGAATTTTCTTCTGTTGCCGCGACTGTTCTGGTGTTGGGATTCTCAGGGGTCAAATCAGTAATTGCGCATGTGAGAGAGTCTGTAACCCTAGGTTTCCTATTTTCCTATAAATTGTAATCTTAGATCTGAAAAATGTATGCCTCTTTTCAATAAATAAAATTCAGAATTTCTGGAAGTGACATTCAGATCTATTCTGTCTTCTACTTGGAGGGAGCCATCAAATCTGTAGGTAATTTATTTCCTTGCTTTTATTTTCTAGTATAATTTATCATCCCCTAATGAGCGAGTAGTCTCCTCGCTTGTTAGGGTTAGCCTTAGCGAAAGGGTTGAGAGATGAGATCTCTCACCCCTTTCAATGCCATCTTCACTTTAGAGTTAGAACTCCATGCATACGCACACATCCGCTCCCTACGGCACCCTACCCCTCGAGGTAACGGTGAACCGTAGTATAAAGGGCCGGTTGCGCGCGTTTTCCATGGGGGTTAGGGTAATTATCAACAAAGGAAGGATACAAATCTAGAGGAAGAAACATCTTCCCAAAAGATTCGTATCCACTTTATTGATAATTAACGTAACATCTAATAGATCTAAAAAAGAAGGCATTGAAAGCGGTGAAGGAAACATTAATCTCCAAAACTTCCCCTAAGCCTAACCCTAGCAAGACTCTTAATTAGATTAATTAGATCTAGTTTTTATAGATTTTTATAAACCAATCAAAACGACAAATAGAATCAACTCGTTAAAACACATAAAAGGAATTTACCCGTCTCTGTGGATCGACCCGCACTCACCGGCTAGCTGCGAAGCGACGCCGTTTCTGATTGCAGTAAATACAAGTTTTGACACACTCAATCAAATGGCGCCGTTGCCGGGGACGGCGTAATCTTTCTTTTTTTTGTGAATTTTCGGGTTGATATAAATTTTAAAAATTATAAAAATCTGAAAATATAAAAAAATAAATAAATAAAAAAAATTATCAAATTTGATCTGTTTGAAGGGTGTGTCTTTTGAATCTTGCAGGAACAGCAAACAATTAAGGATCTGGATATTTACAGAGGGCAAAACAAAAATTGGTACATAAGAACAGAGAGGAACTGAAGGTACAGAACCACAGAATTTTTTTTCCAGGGGCCGATCTCTCCACTCCACCGCGTTCCCGCCGCATAAGGGGGCCATCCGCCGCGGTTCCGCGCCTGTTCTGACACGTCAGCACCTGAAATTTTGTGGGTTAGTTCTCTCTTTCTTCCCTCTGCAACCTACAATATATCTCTCTGTAAAAAGTTTTCTGCAGGAATTCTTTGCGTAAAAAGTCTTTCTCCCCCTTCTAAATAACAGATCTCTGCAGGTTTCTTTGCGTCGCGCTAAAATTGAATGCAAGTGAAATTTTATTTGTTTTGCATAATTTAACCGGACTCTAAGGGGCTAATTGACCAAACTCAGATTGGGTGGGGATTTCATCACCCTTCCCAGGACCCCAGAAAACACCTAAAGCATTTTGCATCGACCACAATTAATTAAAAAAGATTAGATTCAGACCTAAGGACAGCGAGCTCAATAGGAAAAGGACTAGGGTAGGCATCAGCCGTTTATCCTAACCGACATTGCGGTGTCTAGGCTAGTGGTTATTAATTAGGCCCACTGTAGTGGTGGTTCCTTCCCACTTACCTGGCCGTACTTGTCCGTGAAGAGGCGGTTCGAGGTCTATTTCTAGCCCTAGTTAGGAGCTGTCTAGTAGACCTAGGCAACCCTAGATCTAGGCCTGATTGTGCATGTGTGGTTGATACATTTGTGTCACGAGTCCCATTTTCTAAAACCTTATTGCAAAACTCTCCAATAAAAAAAAAATCTTTTAAAAACTTGCAAAAATTTTGTCGCTAAGAAATCCTTGCATTCTTCTATCATGGGTACACCACATCATAAATCTCTTGCCGAATTTTGGTATCCCGAACCTAACTTTGCGTCGTTCGTCAATTGTTTCGGTCAATTTAAAAACGATCCCTCCTTGCCAAAAATTTCGTTGAAAGATCAAATAGAGACGTCTAGGAGAAATAGTTTGACTTTTCAACCCACTTCGTGTCAACCGAGTCAACCTTTACAACCTACATATGTTGATACCACTTCTTCAAGTCCTTCTGTCACTCCTAGGCCGATGTCCATTGCTGAGCATATTGCTCAATCTCGCAGTCGATCTTTCACCCCTCTCCACTCATCTAGTTTTAGGGATCCGCACGATTATTCACCTTCTTATCCATATGTTGACCCTACTCCTGTCTTACCACCCACTTCCTACCAGTCATACCCGACCTTCCCACCTTCACTAGACGCTGTTTCGACACAGCCATTAGGGAATTTCACATACCCAACTAATTTTGAATCTTTTACTGAAACTCCCTCACCACCTAAGTCTAGTTTGGAAGAGTCGTTGGAAGCATATATTGCTGCAACAAATAAAATGATGAGGAATGTGGAAGCATCCATGGCCGCCCTTATGCAACCTATTGAACCGGTAGCTAGTGTCCCGCTAGCTCCGAATTTTTCAATGTATAAGGCGGCAGTTGGACAGAGTGAGAATGAGAGAGGATTTTCAAATCAAACCTACCCTTACCCAATTGAAGCCCACAACTCCGGTTTTCCATCGATTGTTCCAAATGATTCACCAGTTGAAAATAAAAATGAGTTGTGCGATTTTGTAGTGTTTGATTTGCCAAATTGTGAGGAACCCCTTTCGAGTGAAACCGCACCTAATCCTTTCGATCTTTACACCTCCACTCTAGAACCTACATTGATAAATATCCATGCTGTGGATGAAGTGTCTAAAGAAATTGATTTTCACTTGATTGAGGATATAGACGCCGGGAATATTTCGGATGATGAACCTGTCGATTTAATAGAAATTTTATGTTCAAATCATCATCCTGAGTTATTAAATGTTTCCCCCGAATCTCATATGCGTCTAGATTTTGATGATAATGGCATAGATGGATTAAATATTGAGGAGAGTCTTGAGGATAATATCGAGGTTGAACCATTTTTAATTGATGTGTCGGATTTTCCAATCCAGCCTCCTGAACCTTTGACTGTTATATCACCCTCCCTCTTTCCTATTGTTCCGACCGAACAAATGACCGTTACGCTTTCATCTCCTATACCAAGTTCGGCGTACCCATGTTTTCTTGCGAATCTTGAGGGATTTGACCCCATTTCATGACGAGTTGGTAGGTTAGCGCAATCGCTTTTAACACATCGGTCATCACAAATTGCGCTAATTTATTCACTCAATTTACACCCTCAAGATCGCACTCCACATCTTTCTTCTTTCCGTCTTTCTTCTCCTCCACCGAGACCAGATTCTACCATTCTTCTTTCCACACGGTCTCGCGTGCTTTTCATCTCTTTTCTTTCCATCCCATTCTTGCACCAACTCTACCATTACCATGATAAGATTTTTGAATGGTTGGTGCTAACATTTGGCTTGTGTAAGGCCAAGCTTAACTTTGGGGGGAATCTTGTTGTATATATGTATATATCCTTTTGTTTTCTTTTTCTATAAAAAAAAATTTCAAAACATAAAAAAACTATAAATAAATAAACAGGGGAGTATCGGTATTTTGACCCTCTTGGTTTAGCATGACAGTGAGGACACTGTCAAGTTCAAGTTTGGGGGTATGCTCGGTACGTCTTCTTCCTTCGCATTCATTTGTACATATTTTTGCATACTTATTTGAAAACCCATAAAAATTTGAAAAAATTTGAAAAATTATAAAAATTATTGTATTCAATTTTGGCTAATTGACTAGAGTTTGACAGATAGGTTAACTGGCTAGGAACAACTAGATCTTAGACTTAGTAAGTTAAAAACCCTAAAAATAACATTTTTTAAAATTTAACAGTAGAAAGTATATGCCTTGTAGTTTATTTAGAAATAGGCAAATTTTGGGTTCACTTCTTGGGCTAAGTCGAAACAAGGGAAGAGTATTGATGTTCTAAATAAAGTATAAGTTTGAAAGATAGTTCCTAGCTTAAGTCTAGATTCTGAAAATGTATACCCTACAATTTGCACTATCACGCACCTTGAAACTTGGAATAGTAGAAGAGACCTTGAAATACTCTTGTCTAAAGTCCTTAGTACAATGAAAATAAAAGAAAAAAAATGTGAATAAAGAATAAAAAAATGGACACTGGTTTTTGTGATTACTTAAAGCTGTAAAAATAGAAAAATATTTAGCGAGGGTGCTTCATCACCTAATGCCTTAGACCAACTGGTTTGGGAGTCACTGCTAAAGCCTTGGGTGTTGCAAAGACTAGGAAGTACGCCTTAAAGTGCAAACGCGTTTTGTAATCGGTCGTTGGTACCTCAAGAAGTATTAACGGTCGCATGAAGGATGTGTAAGCAAATTTCATTTAAATTCACCAACTAATTAGTACTTTGGACAACGGACAAGGGGTTGATTGCTTGATTTGAATTTCCAAGTGTAGGGGTGACTTATACACACACGTAGGAATATGTGATTGGTGTTTAGATGAGAGAAAGGAATGAAGAATAGAACTTGTATCTTTAATATGAGTTGATAGAAAATTCCTAAGTAGAGATGAAACCCTAGAAGGAAGACTTAAGAGATGCCGAAAGCTAAGTAGGTCTACATAACATATATAATCTTAAGTTAAATAATGAGGAAGTGTGAGAAATATGGGTGGATAATTTACAAGTAGAAGATAATAGAACTCCTTATTAGACAACCTAATTGAAGAACAAAAGTCAGTGGGCCGAGTTGATAGGATTTTGTGGGTGTAATCCGCTGAAAACCCTCAGGAGACAACACTCCTCCTACTAGGGACACCTAGAGGTTTAACGGCTTGTTGCACGTGCTCAGTGCAATCGCGTTTCCCTGCGAAAGTGTGGTTAGGATTTTAGTGAATAAATAATAAGTTTGCTCGAGGACGAGCAAAAGGTAAGTTTGGGGGTATTTGTTCAGACCATAATATTGCATTTATCATTCCCCTATTCTTATCCTTTTTATAAATAAACAGGTACTCTTGACGCACGTTTGTTGCATATTACAGGATACAGGTTTCTGGAGCAAATACAGTGAAAAAGACACAAAACAACAGAAAAGGGACTTTTGACCAACAATTAGACGAATCCTAGTCGAGCCCAGTTCACATAGGTGCAAGGCAACAAATGTCAATGTGAAACGGTTAAAAAGCCCAATACAAGTCTTCACTGAAGATCTGGAGAAGAGTGAGAAGCCAACAGAGAAAATACATATAAAAATACAGAGCCCCAGAACTCCTGAAGAAAGCCCAAAAGACTGGCGGCCCAAGACCACCAAAGGGCCGCGGATCCGCGGCCAAAACCTTGCTGGAGCCGCGGATCCGCGGCCGTCTAATACACGTGCCGGTGGAATTTTCTTCTGTTGCCGCGACTGTTCTGGTGTTGGGATTCTCAGGGGTCAAATCAGTAATTGCGCATGTGAGAGAGTCTGTAACCCTAGGTTTCCTATTTTCCTATAAATTGTAATCTTAGATCTGAAAAATGTATGCCTCTTTTCAATAAATAAAATTCAGAATTTCTGGAAGTGACATTCAGATCTATTCTGTCTTCTACTTGGAGGGAGCCATCAAATCTGTAGGTAATTTATTTCCTTGCTTTTATTTTCTAGTATAATTTATCATCCCCTAATGAGCGAGTAGTCTCCTCGCTTGTTAGGGTTAGCCTTAGCGAAAGGGTTGAGAGATGAGATCTCTCACCCCTTTCAATGCCATCTTCACTTTAGAGTTAGAACTCCATGCATACGCACACATCCGCTCCCTACGGCACCCTACCCCTCGAGGTAACGGTGAACCGTAGTATAAAGGGCCGGTTGCGCGCGTTTTCCATGGGGGTTAGGGTAATTATCAACAAAGGAAGGATACAAATCTAGAGGAAGAAACATCTTCCCAAAAGATTCGTATCCACTTTATTGATAATTAACGTAACATCTAATAGATCTAAAAAAGAAGGCATTGAAAGCGGTGAAGGAAACATTAATCTCCAAAACTTCCCCTAAGCCTAACCCTAGCAAGACTCTTAATTAGATTAATTAGATCTAGTTTTTATAGATTTTTATAAACCAATCAAAACGACAAATAGAATCAACTCGTTAAAACACATAAAAGGAATTTACCCGTCTCTGTGGATCGACCCGCACTCACCGGCTAGCTGCGAAGCGACGCCGTTTCTGATTACGGTAAATACAAGTTTTGACACACTCAATCAGTACCTGTAAAAGAATGTTTAATAAATAATGTTGCTATTCATATATATTCCTGTCTCTTGTGTACATTTTTACTTTATATTGCTTAGATACGCTTATCGTGTTTAATTCTGAGTAAATATGTAGCGGGCCTTGCCACGTCCTCTTCCCGTACACTGGGAAGCAGGGTGTGACAGGTTTTGTTGGCTGCCCATGCAGGTCTGTTCTGCATGGACATGGAGATCAATTCTGTATGAAGTCCTAAGCAATATAACACAAGAACCAACAACTAAAAACATTCTTTACATTTCATATTTCTTGAATCTTACAATTTCATATACTTGAATCTTTCCTGACCCAAATTTTTCTTTCAAGGTTATGAATTCTCCAAACAACACCAGCACCAATTTCAACAACACACCACCACCTCTATCGCTTACGCCTACCGTCGCTGCTCCGATCAATGAGCAGACAGTACTGCTTGAGGCAATCCGCAGCTCCTGGAAGGACAGCAGCAACATACTGCTATATTAATGAACCATCCAGAAGCAGAAGCACCGGAGTGAAGCAATTCCGGGCATTGCACCCAAAACAATTTTCAAGAAAAGAGAGCCCTCTGGAAGCTGAAGAATGGGCTCAAAGTATTGAGGATGACCTGGCAGCGGCACAAGTGCCAGAGATCGTTTGGGTTCGAGTTGCGAAGCTGCAACTCTCTAACAATGCCCGAGTCTGGTAGAAAGCGAAAGAAAGACGTCTTGCCCAACCTATCGAATGGAGGACTTTTAGCGACATGTTCGACGTGAAATACTTCCCAAAGACTGCCCAATTTGACATGGAGCAGCAATTTATTCACCTATAACAGGGTTCGATGTGGACCAAGTCTGTGGATGAATATGACGCTGAGTTTACCATACTCAGTAGGTAAGATATGTCTCAATGTTCGATTTTCAAATACCACATATTACACAGCTAACACAAGACCTTAACAGGTTCGCGGCACATTTAATACCAACTGCCGAGATCAGGTCCAGAAGATTTCAGCAAGGGTTAGATTCGGAGATCCAAGCTTCCTTAGCTATAGGGGATTTCCCAACCTATGAATTGGCTCTGAAAGCTGTCCGTCGATATGAGACAGTGGTGAAGATGAAGGGCAGACTCCACTCTGCCGGGATGAAGCGCCATGCCACTCAGATGGCAGGAGGAGCCTCTTTAAGGACACAATTTATGCTCAGGAGACCAGGAGTACCGAACAACCGGCCCAACCCAGCCTTTTCTACTTACTGCAGGAGAGATGGACATCTGGCGAAAGACTGTCGGTGTGCAAATCACCTTTGCTTAGTCTGCGGCTCAGCCACTCATGACATTGGGTCTTGTCCTCATAGACACAACCCAAATGCTGCACCCAGACTAGCAATTACTTATCAGCAACGCCCAGCCATTCAGGCACCTACTCCACGACTCGCTCTCCCTACTCCACCTCCTGGTGGACCGACTGCACCTCCTCCTCGTCAGTTCCATCAAGCTCAATGGAACGTACCTCAAGGACCAAGGAACGGACAGAGGAATGCTCCTCCAGCAAGGAGGAATGTGCCGAGGCGACAGGCTTTCACAATAATTGTAGAAGAAGCTGAAGCCACCGGCCAAGTCATTACTGGTAATATTTTCCTTTCAAACTTTCTTTCAGTCTGTATACATACCCATATATCTTTTCTTTATACCTAAAACCTATCCCACGTAACTTAGGTACAATCTTAGTAGCTTCACTTCCTGCACTAGCACTCTTCGATACTGGAGCATCTCATTTTTTATGTCGCAACGGTTCGTCCGAACTCATGCGATTCTAGTCAAACCTCTCATATCCAGCTGGAATGTCAGTTCAAGGAACGGCGTTCTAAAGGCAATAATAGGATACGACCTGTGTCCGGTGGTCATCTGCAACAGAGAATTCTATGCTGACTTCAAAGTGATGTACATACCGAATTTTAATGTCGTTTTAGGTATAGATTGGCTCGGAACTTTTTATGCTACCATTGACTGTCGTCAAAGGAGGGTAGTGTTCGAGATTCCAGACCATCCGGTCTTTTATTTCAAAAGTGGAGACCGTACCCTGGAGCCAAGCATATACAAGGCAAAACCGAAGAAGGAAGTGAATGCAACATTTCAAGTGGAGGAAGGATCGAAGCCAAAAATAGTTCGAGATTTCGACGATGTATTTCCTGAAGACATATCAGGTTTGCCTCCCGATCGAGTTCTTGAATTCAGCATTGATTTAGTACCTGGAGCACAACCGGTGATCAAAGCACTGTATCGGTTAAGCCCTGAAGGTTTGAAGGAGGTTCGTACTCAGTTGGACGAATTATTGACGAAAGGATGGATTCGTCCCAGCACTTCAAGTTGGGGATCACCAGTTCTACTTGTGAAGAAGAAGGAAGGTTCATATCGAATGTGCATTGATTATAGAGCTCTGAATGAAGTAACTATAAAGAACAAGTATCCACTCCCGCGCATCGACGACCTGTTCGATCAACTAAGTGGGTCTTGCGTTTTCTACAAGTTAGATCTTCGTTCGGGTTATCATCAGGTAAAGGTCAAAAAATCCGATATCCATAAAACGGCATTCAGAACTCGCTATGGACATTACGAATCTCTTGTGATGCCATTTGGAGTGACCAATGCACCAGCTATATTCATGAACCTAATGGATCAAGTTTTCCGAGAGTACCTAGACAGGTTCGTTGTCATCTTCATCGACAACATCTTGGTGTATTCTAAGAGTCGGAAAGAACATGCCGAAAACCTACGAATTGTCCTGGAGACTTTACGACAGCATCAACTTCATGCCAAGTACAGCAAGTGCGAGTTTTAGCTAGATCAAGTCGGTTTTCTCGGACATGTTGTATCAGGCGATGAAATCTCTGTAGATCCAGCTAAAGTATCAGCAGTAAACGAATGGCCGATACCGAAGTCAGTGAAGGACATTCAAAGTTTCTTGGGATTAGCAGGATATTACAGAAGGTTCATTGAAGGATTTTCGAAGATTGCAACACTCCTGACCAAGCTCACATGTAAAGATGAAGAATTCATGTGGTCAGAAGCATGCGAACAAGCTTTTGTAGAACTCAAGTCAAGATTGACATCAGCGCCTATTCTTGTCATACCGGACCAATCTGGAGGTTTTGTAGTGCATTGCGATGCATCCGGTAAGGGATTAAGATGTGTTCTACATCAACATGGTAAATTTGTAGCTTATGCATTAAGACAGCTGAAGATTCATGAGCGCAATTATCCGACGCATGATTTGGAGTTGGCGGCCGTAATCTTTGCACTCAAAATTTGGCGCCATTATCTTCTTGGTGAACGAGTGGACATATACACAGATCACAAGAGTCTGAAATATGTGTTTACTCAGAACGAGTTGAATATGCGACAGAGAAGATGGTTAGAACTCATGGCAGACTTCGACATCAACCTACAATATCATCCAGGGAACGTGAATGTAGTTCCTGATGCCCTTAGTCGCCACCCATTAGCATTGAACATCACCGCACAGTGGAAGCTCCAACAAGATTTGCATCAGCTGGAGATTGAAGTAGTCATGCCAGGTAACGCTTCAAGTTTGATGAATTTGCAAGTTCAATCTACCATTGTCAATCAGATCAAAGCAGCTCAAGCAAGTGATGCTCAATTGCAAAAGATCAGAGAACAAGTAGAAAGTGGACTTCGAAGAGACTTCATCATCCATAAAGACGGATCTTCGAGATACGGCAGTAGATTGTGTATACCAAAAGGTTCTGTGCAAGAGGAGTTGATGAAAGAAGCTCACAGCTCTCCTTATTCAGTACACCCTGGAAGTCCAAAGATATATAAAGATCTGCGTCAAAACTACTGGTGGCATGGAATGAAGCGTAAAGTAGCCAGAACCGTCGCTAAATGCTTGGTGTGTCAGCAAGTAAAGGCTAAACATCACAGGACGGCTGGTTTACTTCAACCGTTAGCTATCCTAGAATGGAAGTGGCAACGCATTATAATGGATTTCGTGACTGCACTTCCTCACAGCACGAAGGGTAACGATGCGGTATGGGTTATTGTGGATCGACTCATAAAGTCGGCTCACTTCATCCCATTTTGAGTTGGCCAATCTACTGAGACACTGGCAAAGAAGTACATGGAGGTAAGAATCTAAGTAAGATTTAACTCTTCAATGTGTACTATCTCTGATACTCATGAACTCATGCAGGAAATTGTGAGATTACATGGAGTACCGGTTTGCATTGTCTCCGATCGTGATACCAGATTTCGATCGCAATTTTGGCAAAGTCTGTAAGCTAGCTTGGGAACAAGTCTGAACTTCAGCACGGCTTATCATCTATAAACAGATGGTCAGTCTGAGCGAACTATTCAGATCTTAGAAGATATGCTAAGAGCGTGTATGCTAGACTTTGGAGGATCGTGGGAAGATCACCTACATCTTGTGGAGTTTTCATACAACAACAGCTACCAAGCAAGTATAGGAATGGCGCCATTTGCAGCTTTATATGGAAAGAAGTGTCGATCGCCATTAAATTGGGAAAACATCGGAGATAGAGAACTCCTTCAACTTGAGATGATAGTAGCAACCGTCGATGTGGTTCGCACTATCAGAGAAAGAATGCGCATAGCCCAAGATCGACAGAAGCACTAAGCTGATGCAAAGTGCCGTCACTTGGAGTTCCAACTAGGAGAACATGTATTTTTGAAGATATCTTCAAACCGTGGAGTGATTCATTTTGGAAGACGGAGTAAGCTCAGTCCGAGGTATATTGGACCGTTCGACATACTCGAACGAGTCGGAGAAGTGGCTTATCGCTTGGCACTTCCACCTTCATTGAAAGGAGTGCACAACGTGTTCCACATATCTCAACTCAGAAAGTATGTGAGTGACCCCAGCCATATTCTTGATCACTCTGAGCTCACTGTACAACCAGATTTATCATGTGAGCAACAACCTATTGAAATCCTGGATAGAAAGGTGAAGTCACTCCGGAATAAGGAAGTCAACTTGGTTCGAGTGATGTGGAGAAAAGATTCACCGGAAGAATCAACATGGAAACTGTTCATCTCAGAAAACTGCAATTTAATACCGCTCATTCATTATCTATTTTTTATATATATCGGTACTATTAACCAGTGTCTGCTCGGTGAATACAGATTACAGGTGTTCATGATATAATACTGGAAACACACTCAAAATCACGGATATAACGTTTGGGAGCCGACACTGCAAACAGAACAGAAAACCGATCAATGACCAAAGAGTTCTTTTGCAAATAAATGTTTGTACACAATTTTGGTCCAACACAATGCAAGTGTGCACATGCTCTTTGGTACATGGACCATGGTGGGGCTGCCTTGGCACAAGTGAATGTGGTGTGTAATAAATGCTAAAAGATGTGATGTGATTTAAAAGCATCAAGTTTCCCTCCAAGACTACTGAGTATAACCCAAGCTGATATGAAGAAATCAAACATTACCAGTGGACTTGTTGAGTACACTCGAGACCACCACACCAACTCAAGCCCCATTGCTCGAGCCAAGCCCGGCAAGACCCTCCAAAAAACCGGCACCATCGGTCCCAACGTGCCTAATTGTCCCCATTTTTCTTCTGGTAGTTTATTTGGGTCACATCATCTCATTCTTATTGTTTGTTTATTCTGGAATGAGGCCTATAAATACCAAATCAATGGGCAAGGAGAGGGATACTTTTGCTTTAGTTTTAGTTTAGAACAAATTGTAATTTGTAACTTGTCTTTCCTTTGAACTCTTGAGCTCTTGCCCCTTTATCTTGACCTTGCAACTTTTTCATTAAACTTGCAAGCTTAAGATTTAGATTCTTGAATTCAAGATTAGTTGTATCTTATTTGAAATTCAATAAAAAGCTTTTATTGTTCATTACATGTGTCTTGCTTTCTACAAATATTGAACTTGTGAAATCCTTGTTTTGCTTTGATCTTGCAATCTCTTAAGTGAGCTTGCAATCTTAAAGTTTGGTATTTTGATTTCACATTGATACGGGCTTAAAGAACATTTGAAGATATTTGCACGTAGGATATATCGGTTCTTAACTTTCTAACCTTGACTTTACTTTTCTTGCAATTTTTGTTATGTGCCTTACTCTTTTCTCTATTTTATTTTGTATTGTAAATATGTGTGAGTAATTGATTTACTTGTTAAGGGTAGAATATGGTTAGTTTGTGTTAGGAGATGTGTTTGCTAAAACCTGAACTTTGTAATTGAAACTCCGACCAAACGACTCGCAATTACGCTCTGTTAGGCACCCTATCCTACCATGATAGCGGTGAATCCTATTCGTGACCGGTTGCGAGTGGTTTGCCGAAAGCTAAGGTCAAGAGATAACAACGGAATGACAAGAGACAAGAAATACGGATTTGGCACACAATCGCAAATACCATATTTCAAGTTTCCGAATCCACGTTGTTGCCTATTGCCTTAGTGTCAATATCAGAATTAGGTCTATAAGGAAACGGCAAACATCATCATAACGCAAGCTAACCTAAAACTACCCTTAACAAGTCTTTTTATTGAACATATCATAGTTATGACGGTTAGTATAAACAACAACTCAAGTTACGGTATTAACTCGTTAAAACAAGCTTAAAAACATACCATCTCCCTGCGGACGACCCGTACTCATCGCGGCTCACTACACGCGACACCGTCTTTGATTGCAGTTATTTCAAATTCTTTCTAAATACGACAAGCGAAAAGCGGTGATAATCAAATGGCGCCGTTGCCGGGGAGACGGTAATGCTTTTTCACTTGTAGTCTCGGGTTAACTTGTGAATATTTTGTACGAAACTAACTTTCTAACAGATTCGACGGATAAAACACATTCTTTTTAAACCAACATGAGAACTAAAACCAATGATGTTCTCTGGATTTTTGTTATGCTAACACATTGTGTTTTAAAATAAAAATCAAAGTATAAGAGTGGAATACTATTATTACATAGAGGAAACACACAAAATTTGAGCACCAAGGTCACAAATTTGGCCGGCGAAAACTTGATATTCCCCGATTTCGCCGGTCCATTGTTGAGGTTTTGAAAATTTGTTTTTTGTGTTGCCTCCAGTGTTCTGTTGGTATCCCATTTTTATTGTTTGATTTTCTTAATTATTTTTGTTCAGGACTTTGGCTATCTATATCGCTTTCTAACTCAAATATCCGTATTTTTCCGACATTTACAGATTTGATGGATTGGCGAGCAGCGATCGTGCAGAGCATGGGGCGTTTTCAAGTATAAAGGGATTGAACACTATAGTGCCAAAGACCCGGGTAGTTTGACCTACGCAAGCAAACCATTCAAGCACTCGGAGATAATATCAACACATGTTTCATAAACTCAACCCTTTTGATACGTATTTTTCTAAACTTCCTCTTCTTGAACCCGGCGCTCTAATATTCTTATCTTTGCAGGACTCTTTGCAATATCTCCGCAAAAGCCAAGGAGAAACTAACTGTATTTGTTGCAGTGCCACATCTAAAGTAAAAAAAAATTGATTGTTTGATAACAAAACCTTGTTGATTTGCGCATTGCATCATTAATATAGACTTAAGGGGCTATAACACCAATTCAGATTGGGTGGGGATTTCATTACCCTTCCAAAGACCCCGGAAATCACTAAATTGCATAAGTGTCACCTCAAGCTTAATAAAAAATATCTAGACTCAGCCAATTAAGGACCTGTCGCGCTCAATAGGACAAAGGAAGATTGTGGGGATTCGGTCGTTTATCTAAACATGACTTTTGTGGTGCCTAGGCTAGGCAAGTGAGGAGGTAACTTTAAAAGGTCCATTTCACGGTGATTCTTGAGCGGAACCCTCCTTACCTCACTTGTGCTTACCTGGCCACAACTGGCTGTGAAGAGGCGATTTGAGGGCTATCTCACAATTTGTCACTTGGGAACAGTTAGGAGCAGGTCTAGTGGACTTAGAGGACCCTCATCTAAGTATTGATTATGCATTTTTGACTGTGCATTTATGATTGTGTTTATTAAACTGTCAATTCATTTTCACATCCTTACAAAACAAACACAAATTCGCCATTTTTACCACCTTCACCAAATTTTTCTCCATTTACGCTTTCTTACCCTCACATTCTACGCTTTGACTACACTAAACTCGTTTAGTATATGTCCGTTTGGACTAGGGACCCTAGTGCCCGTTTAGTCCGTGTTTCGTTAGTCGCTACGGACTACACGATCGACCCCGAAGTCGAAACTCCTTCCACGCCTCTTTCACCTTTACCCTTGCCGGTCAACTCCGATGTTGACCGTGATTCTGTCCATACTTCTTCACCTTCACTTTCACCAGGCTCTTCTTCCGAGATGTCGAGATTTCCTCCTAACATCACTTTACCTCCCCCGAGAATAATTCCACCTCCATTAGATGCAAATAATACGCGACCACCTCTTGTTGAAGCGCCACAGCGAATCGCGCTCCAGGATCGTTTCTATCCTACCCGCGCTGCACTTCCGACTTGTCTTTCACTTCCACCGGCCAATGGAGATAATTTCGAAATTAATCCCCACTTCATCAACATGTTGCCCAAATTTCACGGGCTTAAATCCGAAGATGCCTATATCTTCATCAATAAATTCCAGAACGTTTGTGCGATGATGAAGACAACTCAGATGTATGATGATGCTATACGGCTACGAGTTATTCCTTTCACTTTATATGACCTAGCTAAAAAGTGATTGTATAGCACTGCCTCTCATTCGATAACCAATTGGAATGAGTTTGTGAAAGCATTTCTAAAAAAATTCTACCCAAATCATATGACCGCACGGATCCGAAACGAGATAAACCAATTCACCCAGTTTCCAACCGAACCTTTTTGGAAGTGCTTTGACCGGTACAAGGACGTTCTTGTTTATTGTCCTCATCACGGTATAGAGAAATAGCAACTTTGCCAAACTCTGTACGAGGGCCTGAATCCAGCAACCAGACAGTTGATGGAGACCACCTGTCAGGGCTACTTCCTGTCCAAATATGACGAGGAGGCTTGGCAATTCTTTGACGATCTTGTGGAGCAAACGCTGCAGTAGGAGAGCACCCGGCCGAACACCTCAACTTCTTCTTCTTCTTTAGGTCTCTCTAGGACAGAAGTTCATCAACTCGACATCTCAATTGCAATGAAGGCCGAGATGGCTGCAATCACATGGAAACTGGAAGCAATTGAGAGCAAATTCTCATCTCCTTCTCCTGCCCCTGTTCTCCCCCCTCGTACCATTTGCGCTTGTTGTTCGGATCCATCTCATTTGACCGAAGAGTGTCCTTACAATCCACCATCTCAAGGATAGGATCAGGTTAATGCTGCATTTCAGCAAAGACCAAGAAACGATCTATACTCTTCCACATACAATCCTGGTTGGAGGAACCATCCCAATTTCACCTGGAATCAGAACCAGCATCAATTCCAAGGCCACAACAACTTCCAAAGGCCTCCTCCTCCTCAACAACAAGCTCAACAACAATTTCAGCAGCCTTTCCAACCCCAACCTTTCCAGAATCCGACGAACAACTTTGCACCTTGCAACAATGTTTTTCCTCAAAACAACTTTGTTCCGTCAAATAACGATAAGGTTTTCTCGCTAGAACGAAGTCTAGAGGCTTTTGTAAAGCAATCGACTCAATCCACCGCCAACATCCAGTCTTCTATTCAGTCTCTGGTACAACACACCGCTGCACACGGGCAAAGCATCAAGACTGTCGAAGCCCAGACTGCACAGTTGAACACGGCTTTAAGCGAGCGAGAGAAAGGAAGGCTTCCATCTCAACCACTCCCAAATCCTGGTCACCCACATAATGTACATGTTGCTCTTGAACAACAGAACCATAATGTAAGTGTCGTGACTATGTTGAGATCTGGAAGAATGCTGAACAACAACATCGGCACACGAATTGATGATGATGACACCCCGTCCGTTTCTTCTACTCCTACTTCTTCTTCTGAGCCTATTCTCCATTCTTCAAAAGTCTCTTCTTCTTCAATCGCTGCTCCAAACGGATCCACATCTCACTCCACTCAAACTCTAGTTTTGGGATCCGTTCCAACTCCACAATCTCCTCCACAAGCATTGGACTCAACCAATTTCAAAAATGTTCCATTTCCAAACCGGTTGAGGTCCAATAAACAAAATCCACAAATGGAGAAGATTCTGGAGCTGTTCAAACAGGTTAACATCAACATTCCCCTCTTATATGCAATCCAGCAAGTCCCCTCCTATGCAAAAATCTTGAAAGACTTGTGCACTAAGAAGAGAAAATCTCAGGTACCAAAGAAGGTTTTCCTAGCTAGTAACGTGAGTGATGCTCTTACCAAAGATTTACCACAAAAACGGAAGGACCCTGGTTGTCCTACGATTTCTATAACCATTGGGGATAAGAACATCAACCGCGCTCTTTTGGACCTTGGTGCCAGTGTTAACCTGCTTTCTTATTCTGTATATGAGCAACTAGGTGTAGGAGAACTGAAACCTACACATTGTACTCTTCAAATGGTCGACCAATCTATCATCCATCCTAGGGGTGGGCTAGAGGATGTGTTAATTAAGGTTTGGGACTTCATATTCCCCGTTGACTTCATTGTTTTAGATACACACCCTGTAGCTAACCCCCGGAATCAAATTCCGGTGATACTTGGTCGCCCATTCCTTGCAACCTCAAATGTTGTGATCAATTGTCGAAATGGTTCGATGAACCTATCTTTTGGCAACATGACAATTGAACTCAACATTTTTAGGTTAGGGAATCAGCGACCCGAACCAAGTGCTCATATACTAGATGTTTGTTCCATTCAGGAGATTGCACCCGAGGACTGTGAATTTGAGGAATTCTTGTTTGATCACAGTGATCTTGATGCCACTAGTGCGTTCCTCTTTGAACCTGTTGCTTCCACGTCTGACAACGATTACGAGTGCTTCACGTTTTCAAACGATCTTGGCTTATCACCACCTGAGTTTGAATCTTTTGAATTTATGGATGAGTTGGTTGAACCATCCAACTCGGTCGCATACACTCATTTTAAGCCCCTGTTAGAATCTTTTAAGTTCGAGACATTTTCTCCAATCTTGCCTTCAGTCATTTCACCTCCTACGCTTAAACTCAAGCCTTTGCCGTCTCACCTTAAATATTCTTACTTAGGTGAAAATGAGACCTTCCCAGTCATCATCTCGGCTTCTCTAGCTCTAGAGCAAGAGAAAGCCCTTCTCACGGTCTTGCAATCCAATTGGCAAGCATTCGGCTGGACGATGGTGGACATCAAGGGGATTAGTCCCCTAATCGTTGAACATCATATTCATATTATGAATGATGCTAAACCAGCTAGGGATCCACAGAGGCGATTAAATCCAGTCATGAAGGAGGCTGTGAAAAAGGAGATCATCAAATGTCTTGATAATGGTATCATTTACCCTATTTCAGACAGCCAATGGGTCAGTCCTATACATGTTGTCCCTAAGAAGTCGGGCATTACTGTCATTACAAACGAGGCGAATGAGTTGATCCCTACCCGCACCCAAACCGGGTGGCGAGTATGCATTGATTATCAGAAACTCAATGCCGTAACGCGGAAAGATCATTTTCCGCTACCTTTCATTGACCAAATGCTCGAACGATTAGCTGGACATGAGTATTACTGTTTTCTGGACGGTTACTCAGGCTACAACCAGATTTCCATCGTCGAGAAAGACCAGGACAAAACCATTTTCACTTGTCCTTTCGGCACGTTCGCATATCGCCGCATGCCCTTTGGGCTATGCAATGCTCCCGCTACCTTCCAGCGGTGTATGATGGGAATTTTCTCTGACATGGTTGAGAAATTTTTGGAAATATTCATGGATGATTTCTCCATCTTTGGCGATTCTTTCAACGAGTGTCTGCAACATCTTGACGCTGTCCTTACCCGATGTAAGGATAAAAATCTCACTTTAAACTGGAAAAAATGCCACTTCATGGTACGTGAAGGTATTGTCTTAGGACATATCATTTCGCGAAATGGCATCGAGATTGACAAAGCAAAAATTGATGTCATTTCCAACCTCCCTCCTCCCAAATGCGTCAGAGATATCCGATCCTTCCTTGGCCATGCCGGTTTTTACAGACGCTTTATCAAGGACTTTAGCAAAATTGCTAGACTCTTGGCTCTTCTTCTGGCCAAGGATACCACGTTCAACTTTGACTCAAGCTGCTTGACTGCTTTCGAATCCTTGAGAAGCTCTTTAACCACTGCTCCCATTCTTTCTTCACCCGACTGGACGCATCCTTTTGAGATTATGTGCGATGCATCCGACTTTGCTATCTGTGCGGTCTTAGAACAGCACATCGATAAGATACCGCACGTAATCTACTACGCAATCCGGACCCTGAATGACGCCCAAATGAATTACACAACAACCGAGAAAGAGTTTTTGGCTGTTGTATTTGCCTTAGAGAAATTCAGGCCCTATCTGATCGGCTCCCCAGTCATTGTCTATACTGATCATTCCGCTCTAAGACATCTTTTTGTGAAAAAGGATGAAAAATCTCGGCTAATACGTTGGATTCTCTTACTTCAAGAATTTGACCTTATCATTAAGGACAAAAGAGGATGTGAAAATATAGTAGCTGATCATCTTTCACGACTTCCTTCTTCGCCGACGCTCCCTCTCCCAATCAATGATACTTTCCCTGATGAACAACTCTTGACGGTATCTTGTGAACCCTGGTTCGCAGATATTGTGAACGACCTGGCGACTAGACTCATACCTAACGATTGGTCGAGTCAGGACAGACTTAGATTTTTATCCCAGGTAAAACACTTTTACTGGGACGAACCCTACCTGTTCAAGTATTGTCCAGACCAAATCATTCGCCGGTGTGTTCTGGAAAACGAATTCAAGAGTGTGTTGTCTTTTTGCCACGATCAAGCGTGTGGCGGGCACATTGGCCCAAGAAAGATAGCTGAGAAAGTCTTACAATGTGGATTTTACTGGCCAAAACTTTTCAAAGATGCACATGGGTACTGCAAGACTTGCTCCCGGTGCCAACATTTGGGCCGGATTTCCAGACAAAATGAGATATCGCTCCAACCAATCTTGGTTGTTGAGATGTTTCATGTATGGGGGATAGATTTCATGGGTCCGTTTCCAAACTCTTTTGGGCACCTGTACATTCTCTTAGCTGTTGATTATGTCTCCAAATGGGTTGAGGCAGTGCCAAGCCGGACTAACGACAACAAGGCTGTTGTTAAATTCCTGAAAGAAAACATCTTTTCCCGGTTTGGGCACCCTCGCGCTATCATTAGCGACAATGGGACACATTTCTGCAGTAAGTTTTTTGAGGCCTTGATGTGGAAATACACGATTAATCATAAGCTATCCACGCCCTATCACCCCCAAATATATGGGCAAGCTAAAGTTTCAAATCGGCAGATCCAGCAGATATTGGAGAAAACGATTTCAAGGAACCGTAAAGATTGGTCTATGAAATTAACCGATGCCCTTTGGGCATTTCGAACTGCATATAATACTGATCTTGGCATGTCTCCCTATCGGCTTGTGTACGAAAATGCTTGCCACCTCCATGTGGAATCGAACATCGTGCTATTTGGGCAATCAAAGAGTTGAATCTCAATCTTGAAGATGCGGGCAGCTATCGGAAGCTACAACTTAACGAACTGAACGAGCTTCGGGATGAGGCTTACGACAACGCGGTTGTTATAAAGAACCGAATAAAGGTGTTTCATGATAAACACCTTACGCGCAAACCCTTCACGCCTGGATAATAGGTACTTCTTTATGACACCCGACTCCATTTCCATCCCGATAAACTTCGATCTCGCTGGAAGAAACATTTTCTTGTGTGGTGTGTGTACCCGCACGGCGCAGTGGATTTGGAGAATCCAAAGGACGGTTCATTCTTCAAAGTAAACGGACACAGATTAAAACCGTTCTTTAGAGAAGAACCATCAGAGGAGCTCTTGATATTGCAGGAGCCGGTTTACCCTGCATAATCTTCCTCTGTTTACCACCAAATTTCGGTTATCCATCCATAAACTGTGGAGACACTGTTTCTAATAAGTTTGGGGTATGTATATACTATTTTTGGTATATATATGTGGATATTCTTGTCATGTGCATATCCATTTTTTCTTTTTGATGAGCAATCTTGTCTGGTGATGCTCGGTCATTTGTTCATTACAAAAAAAGGGGGACCGACGATTTTGACCCTTCAACAATTTTGCCCTCTTGATGTACAATGAGTACAATAACAGTGAGGGCACTGTCCAGTTTAAGTTTGGGGGTATGCTCGGTAAGCTTTCTCCCTTCGCATTCATTTGTATATTCTGCATTTGCATACATATTCTAAAACCCATAAAAATCAGAAAATTTTCTAAAAGCATAAAAACTTTGTCGTCAAGTTAGCTAATAGGAGAACTTAGATTCGATATTTTGACGGTTTTGTTTGATAAGATAGGAACAACCAAATCCTATTTTTAGATTTTGAAAATCTGAAAGATAACCCTCCTTTAAGTTTAACTGTAGCTAATATACGTCTTTACATCACACTACACGTGTCGTAAGTTTTGAAAATTAGATAACAAGTCTAATATTTCTGAAAACTTTTAAATTGATAAACTATTTTTGAGGATCAAATAGGTTTATTCTGAAATAAGTAATATCAAGAATAGTTTCGAAGTGAAGTGGATATGAAAGGATATTATAAATGCCTTAATAGGAACTAACTCTGAAGAATAACCCATGTGGAACTTGATTAGAGTGATTACACACATGATCCACTAAACACGTCTTTTATCCTAAAAATAATTGAACAACTGCTTATATCTCCATTCGCACTAAATCGTTATGGTTTTCATGCCAAAATGGATCTTTTTGTTTTAGGGCCTAGGTAACTTGAGCAATTAAGTCCGCCGGAGTGTCTCTACACCTAATGCCCTAAAACTAACTGGTTTGGGAGCATTGGCCCAAAACTCGCTAAGAAGCCTAGAAAGTCCAAATTAAAACAAAGTCAAGCAAGTGTTCTCTCCGAGTTAAAATTCCTAACGGTTCTTTGTGTGAGAATAATCTTGACAAAAGACAGGTTTTTATAAAAATATTTTTAATGGAGATATGAAGGTTTTATCCTATGATAAAGACTATTGCACGTTCACGAAGGTGTGTATGAAACGAAAACAAGTAAAAGATGGAGTGAAAAATAAGACCTAGCTTCCTATTAAGGAAGATAGAAATTCTGAATTTGAAACCTAACTGGAAAACGAAACTTGAGAAATACTTAACTCTTATAAAACTTATGTGATCCTTTTTAAGTTTTTATCTGGGCTTTATTTTGTGACGTGATGACTTTAATCGATCCTTTTGAAACTTAATGACACTATTTGCACCGCACGTAAAGACATATACGATCTTAAGTCAAATAAGAAGTGAGGTGTGAAAAATAAAGGTTCGATATTTCTAACCTAGGATAATAGAATTTCTAGCTTTAAAGCTAAACCTCAGAGTTAGAATCAATAGTTATTTCGCGAAACTAGCTTGACGGGATTTTGTGGGTGAAATCCGCTGAAAACCCTCAGGAGACAACACTCCTCCTGCTAGGGACACCTAGAGCTTTAATGGCTTGTTGCACGAGCTCAGTGCAACCACGTCCCCTGCGAAAATGAGGTCAGGATTTCTGTTTTGCTCGGGACGAGCAAAAGATAAGTTTGGGGATATCTGTTTATCTCAGAAAACTGCAATTTAATACCGCTCATTCATTATCTATTTTTTATATATATCGGTACTATTAACCAGTGTCTGCTCGGTGAATACAGATTACAGGTGTTCATGATATAATACTGGAAACACACTCAAAATCACGGATATAACGTTTGGGAGCCGACACTGCAAACAGAACAGAAAACCGATCAATGACCAAAGAGTTCTTTTGCAAATAAATGTGTGCACACAATCTTGGTCCAACACAATGCAAGTGTGTACATGCTCTTTGGCACATGGACCATGGTGGGGCTGCCTTGGCACAAGTGAGTGTGAGGTGTAATAAATGCTAAAAGATGTGATGTGATTTAAAAGCATCAAGTTTCCCTCCAAGACTACTGAGTATAACCCAAGATGATATGAAGAAATCAAACATTACCAGTGGACTTGTTGAGTACACTTGAGACCACCACACCAACTCAAGCCCCATTGCTCGAGCCAAGCCCGGCGAGACCCTCCAAAAAACCGGCACCACCGGTCCCAACGGGCCCAATTGTCCCCATTTTTCTTCTGGTAGTTTATTTGGGTCACATCATCTCATTCTTATTGTTTGTTTATTCTGGAATGAAGCCTATAAATACCAGATCAATAGGCAAGGAGAAGGATACTTTTGCTTTAGTTTTAGTTTAGAACAAATTGTAATTTGTAACTTGTCTTTCCTTTGAACTCTTGAGCTCTTGCCCCTTTATCTTGACCTTACAACTTCTTCATTGAACTTGCAAGCTTAAAATTTAGGTTCTTGAATTCAAGATTAGTTCTATCTTATTTGAAATTCAATAAAAAGTTCTCATTATTCATTACATGTGTCTTGCTTTCTACAAACATTGAACTTGTGAAATCCTTGCTTTGCTTTGATCTTGCAACCTCTTAAGTGAGCTTGCAACCTTAAAGTTTGGTATATTGATTTCACATTGATACAGGCTTAAAGAACATTTGAAGATATTTGCACGAAGGATATATCGGTTCTTAACTTTCTAACCTTGACTTTACTTTTCTTGCAATTTTTGTTATGTGCCTTACTCTTTTCTTTTCTTTATTTTGTATTGTAAATATGTGTGAGTAATTGATTTACTTGTTAAGGGTAGAATATGGTTAGTTTGTGTTAGGAGATGTGTTTGCTAAAACCTTAACTTTGTAATTGAAACTCCGACCAAACGACTCGCAATTCCGCTCCGTTAGACACCCTATCCTACCACGATAGCAGTGAATCCTATTGGTGACCGGTTGCGAGTGATTTGCCGAAAGCTAAGGTCAAGAGACAACGACGGAAGGATAAGGGACAAGAAATATGGATTTGGCACACAATCGCAAATACCGTATTTCAAGTTCCCTCATCCACGTTGTTGCCTATTATCTTAGTGTCAATATCAGAATTAGTTCTATAAGAAAACGGAAAATATCATCCTAACCAAGCTAACCTAAAACTACCCTTAACAAGTCTTTTTATTGAACATATCATAGTTACAACAGTTAGTATAAACAACAACTCAAGTTACGATATTAACTCGTTAAAACAAGCTTAAAAACCTACCATCTCCCTGCGGACGACCCTGTTGGGGTCAAAATTTGCACCCCAGTTGACCGGGTCAAAGTCAAGGTCAACCCCAAACCAGACGGGCCCAAGCCCAGATCAAGTGGGCCCATGCACAAGTCGAGTCCGAACATGAAGCGGCCGGCCCCCCATACCAAAATAAAAATCATGTAATAAATAATTTTGATGTAATTTTTTATGCATGAATGTAATCAAAATGGGCATAAAACCAAATTTTTGTAAAACCCCATGGCTTATGTGCAAAAGAAATGAGCACGTGAGGCATGGGATGGGCAAAATGCTATTTTGTAAAGCCCGAGGAGCTATATGTAAATTTGTAAGCCTATATAAGGCAACATGATGATGAATAAAATATACACTTTTCATTTTCTAAAAAACTCTAGGGTTTTTTGTGCCTCCTCCTCCTTCCTCAATGTTCTAAACCTTTTTCTTTCTTTTGAATTAAATCAAGAGTTTTACTCTTCTTTTTCCAAAACTAAATAGTTTTTCACCACAAAACCCACAAAGGGGAGCTCAAATCTTCCATTAGATCTCAAAAAGGGAAGATTTTTAAAATCTCACCCTTCTTGTTCTCCAAGATCCGGCCAACAAAGAGGAGGAAAAAGGAGACCCATCTTGGAAAATTCCACTTTGGAAAAGATCAAAGGCTCAAGAGAAGATCCCAGGCTTAAGAGAGAATAACCTCTGAAGATTTTTAGGGAGTTCAACTCCAAGACCCAAATCCTCAAAAGAGTTTAACTCCTAATCCATATCTTTTGGAGTTTAATACCACTCAAAATCCTCTTTTTAGAGTTTAACACCTATTTCTAGGGGTAAAAACCCCTTCCTTTCGCTAGCGCCCAAAGCGCTAGCGCTAGCGCCCGTGCGCACAAAGTGCTAGCGCCCGAGCGTCCATGAGTCGGGCACGTGAGGCGCTAGCGCTCCACATGCCGGGCACGTGAGGTGCTAGCGCCCAAAGCGCTAGCGCCTGAGCGCCCACGTGCCGGCCACGTGAGGCGCTAGCGCCCGAGCGCCCACGTGTCGGGCACGTGAGGCGCTCGCGCCCAAAGCGCCAGCGCCCAAAGCGCTCGTGTCTGAGCGCCCACGTGCCGGGCACGTGAGGCGCTAGCGCCCAAAGCGCTAGCCCGAGCGCCCAAAGTGCTAGCGCCAGCGCCTAGCGCTCGCGCAAGAGCCCCAAGCGCTGGCGCTCACGCGTCCTTTGGACGCCTTTTTCTCCTCATTTTACATATACTCCACACTAAAAATACCTCCCCCGTTAGAAAAAAATTCTAAGGGGGCGCTGCCCCGCATCCCGCAAGGGGCCTGCTAGCCCCCTTGACCCCCAGCCCGTTATCCGGGTAGAGGGACCCCTGTAAAAACTCTGTGGGAACCCCAATATTGCAGGATTACCTAGCACGGCAGCAAGGTTTCGGGAGACATCGTCCATGCCAAATTAAAATTTTGCCGTTCTAGCTAACCCTAAACATTGAATTGTTAACTAAAAATCGACGGAAATGAAATGCAAACACGTTGCAACTAAAAGTGAGTAAGAAATACAACCTTTTTAGACCGGTCCTTCACTTAATTAGCTCCATGTAGTAGTGCCTTCGCTTCGATCAAGAAGTCCCAGACTCTAGAAAGGCTCCGATGAAGAAACGAACATGCTTGCTTCGAAGTCTTCGAGGCCGAAGATGATCTACGTCGAGGAGACACTAACCCAAGCTATCTCTTCACTAATCATGGAATTAGTGAAGCAAACACCCTATACTAAATGGCAAGTAGTAGAGGATGATGAAGTAAGAATTTTGCTCACATTAGAAATCATTTTCTCACTCAAAATCACCACTTTTGAAAAAGCTAGAAAGCTTTTGTCAAGAAGAAGAAGAAGAACAAGTTGCGATGAAAAATGAATTATCTTGTGAGGTTAGAAATGCAACCAAGGGTTAAGCATGTCATGCTTAACCCTTGTAGAGAGTTAACCATGAGCTAGGGTTAAAGGTTAGGTCAAAAAATATCTTAAGCTAGACAAATAAAATGGACAAAGTCAAAGATGCTTACAAGCTTCTACAAGCTTTCAACAAATATCAACCATGACAATTATCCATAATATTTGAATTACTTAATGATAAAATTTAAACCCTAACTTAACCCTAGCATGGTTTAACCCTCATTAACCCTAGTTGCATTTGTAACCTAGCATGATACATTTAACATATATCATATATACATCAATGTATCCAAAGTGAGAAAAGAAATCTTAAGTTAGCTAATATTAGTTAATGTAATGTAATATATCAAATATATAATTATACATTAAATTATTAAATCAAGACGTGATTTAATAATCCGGTTATATCAACCGACTAATATCATAATGTGATATCTTATCGAATCAACACTTGATCCGATAACCCGGCTATATCACATATAACCTTTCATGTCACACATCGCGAGAATAGAATACGGTATCTCATATCGTATCAATCTCGGTCCCGCACACATCACATATGTGCTCCTGCTCCATTTCGCTTGAGCTAGAAAACCCCTGTGTAGGACTCTAAAGACTCGTCAATACGCCGGCGGTAGGTGATGATCATATCAAACACCCACAAGCCACAAGCGGTCTGCTAAATGTAACGAATACCCGGGTATTGAGTGATCAGAAGATCAACAAGCAAGCCTGCTCACACTCCTGCGAATCCAATCAGTAACACTACCGTACAGTCCGGTCTCTTCGTATGATATGTCGCATATCTCGTCTAGGGGCGGTAAACGTCAGACACCAGTAACTCGATAAGTCGTGTCGATATGAGGCTCATAACGGGTCGAGAAACTACTAATAACACTTACCAGTATATCTTTGAAGCAGCCTTGGCCAAGGACTTCCTGTTATAGCCAATTGAGCACAACGCAACATCAACTCCCAATACCGGGAGAGACGAAACCCCTCCTATCGCTCATTGCCTCCATATGACTCGGGACTGTACCCAAAAGCCACCGTTTTGCACGTTCTCTTGAACGTGGTAAGGTGGAAATCAAAGCACAGTGGGAATCACACAAGACTCTATGACAATCTCGGGTCTACAGACTAACCTGTACCAGTGTCACCAAAGAACTACCATCTGATGTTAGGTATAATACCATCTGGGAGTTCTCGGTGAGTCCGTTCAGTGTATCCAGTCTCCACTGAGCACCCATATACTATCTCTGTTGTCAAACACCTATGGATATGGGATCATCCATCACCCATCTACATGGGTCGAGAAGATATACGCTAGTCTACTCTGGTATATCGATGCTCTGTCTCGATACCCTACGACTAAGAACATTTGAAGGATGTACTTAGCGACTACTTTGTCCCCACTAGTATGATCTGCATCATAGTCCTGGTAGTCAAGTACTCATCCTAAAGGCTTTATCAACATATAACATGGAGACAATCAGTGTACATGTTAAGATAAAGAGCAACCAGATAGCATACTATCATGTTGAGCAAGAAAGTCCTCCATATATATGTCCAAGTATCTACTACAATATACATCGTATGTACAGTAATGGCCTCTAGGGCATATATATTACTAACAATCTCCCACTTGCACTAGGGCCATCTGTTGTAGTATCTCATACCCAATAATCAGCAGTGGTTGAAGTATCACATACTCAACCATCCCATAAAAGTCTCTCCTGAGAATAGGCCTTTATGAGTAGATCCGCCGTGTTGTCCTCTGTGTCCACTCTCCTATCCTCGATCTCCCTGGAGATCATCCATCTCCATGATCAGGTGATACTGCCTAAGAATATGTCTGGATCATAGATGGGACGGGGGTTCCTAGGCCTAAGCCACAACTCTATTGTCACACAATGGTAGGAACGAAGTTCATCTCATGAGCTAATATACATCCAGACTACCTCTTTGGTAGCATCCTTGGTAGCAATGTATCCAGCCTTTATCGTCTAGTTTGCCACGACATCTAGTTTGGAACTCTTCCAACATACCGTCCCTCCATTGAGGGTAAAGACAATGCATGTGACTGACATTCAGTCGACCTTACCACCCTGGAAGCTATCCAGTGATTCTCCTCAGGATCGATTGATACCATCTCACTACACCTAGTTAGATCTATCTCATAGATCCAAAACCCAGGATTTAGGAGGTATCACCTTGATCCTATATGGAGAATCTTTGTGATAAGAGGAGATTGACCGAGTGTAGCATAGGAAACTCTTTCCCTATCAAGAGTATGTCATCCACGTACTATACGAGGATCGCCACCATACTCCCTACTACTTTTTTGTATATATAAGGATCATCTACTATTTTGATGAGGTCAAACTCTTTGACTACCACATCAAAACAGATGTGCTAACTCCGCGATGACTGCTTTAACTCATAAAGCAACTTGCACACGTTTCCACTGCTCCCACTATCTACGAAGCCCTCTGGTTGTGTACTTATAGACGCTCTCTTCTAAATCACCATTTCAAAAAAGCAGTCATGACACCCAACTGCCAGATATCGTAATCATGGTATGTAGCAATGGCAAGTAGGATCTGGATGGACTTAAGCATAAGCACTAGAAAAGGTTTCATCATTATCCACACCTGGTTGATGACGAGAACCTTTTGCAACAAGTCCTAGCTTTGAAAGTCTCAACTTTTCCATGTACACCAAGTAATCTTCTCAAGATATACTTGCTTCTGATGGAGATTTAACCCTTCGGATATAGCAACCAAAGTCCATACTTTGTTGGTGTATATGGATTCCATCTCAGATCGCTTAGCATCCAGCCATTCTTACAGAGTCCCCACTCCTGATGGCCTGCTCGAAACTAATTGGGTCATCATCTCATGATGCAATCCTCACTCCCACTATCATAGAGAAAACCGAAGTATCTCTCAGGTGGGTGAGTGTAGGGTTCCTAAGCACTCATACAAGGGTTTATAAGGCATCGACCATGCCCGGATAAAAATTTAGACGTGCCGAACAATCCAAAGCCGGGATCTTTGCTAAATTATTAGGGTTTCACATGCAAGTAAACATCTTTACAACTAAGTGAAGAAGAAAATACAACCTTTGTAGATCGGTCCTTCACTTCAAAAGCTCCTTGTTGTAGTCCCTTCGCTTCGATCATGGTTCTCCCGGGCTCTTGCATGGCTTCACGAGACGAAAGAAGCGTCCTTGCTTGAAGTCTTCAAGGCCGAAAATGATCTACGTCGAGGGAATACCAACTCAAGCTACTACTTCACTTATCTAGAGAATTAGTGAAGTAAACACCCTAAACTAAAGTACTAGTCTAGTAGAGGATGGAGAAATAGGAAGTGGGTACACTTTAGAATTTCTTTTCTCACTATATTTCTCTCTCTTTATCAAACCCTAGCAAGCTTTTGAAGGAGGAAGAAGATGAGCTCAAGAAAAATGAGAATGAAAAACTAATCAAGAGAGAGAGTGAACCATGGGTGAGTTTATATCATATATTAACTCATGTAGAGACATAACCATGGCTACATTATAATGGTTAGGTTAATTAATATCTCAAGTAAAACAAAACTAGTAGACTAAGTCAATGCAACCCTAAGCTTCATGAAGCTTCATGCATGTGAGCTCATCATCCGCTAATTACTTGAGAATCCTCTTCACAGCTGTCCAGTGACTCTCTCCAGGATCAGCTTGATACCTACTCACTATACTTAGTGAGTGTGCTACATCGGGTCTGGTACATAGCATCGCGTACATGATAGAGCCTACTGCCGAAACATAGGGTATCCCTTGCATGCGAGCTCTCTCCAAATCAGTCTTGGGAGACATCTCTTTGGAGAGAGTGAGCCCTGAGATCGTGGGTAAAAACCCACATTTGGACTCTTCCATACTAAACCGCTTTAGTATGGTGTCAATGTACCTGGATTGGGACAATCCCTGTATCCGTTTGGATCTATCTCTATAGATCTTAATCCCCAAGATGTAGGAGGCATCCCCTAGATCTTTCATTGAGAATCTTTGTGATAAGAAGAGCTTAACCGATTGCAGTATAGGAATGTCATTTCCTATCAAGAGTATGTCGTCCACGTACAATACGAGGAAGACAACCTTACTCTCTGCCACCTTCTTGTAAATACAAGGTTCATCTACGTTTTTGACGAAATCAAACTCTTTGATAACGACGTCAAAGCAGACGTTCCAACTCCGCGATGCTTGCTTTAATCCATAAATGGATTTAAGCAGCTTGCACACCTTCCCGCTGCTCCCACTAGCTACGAAGCCCTCTGGCTGTGTCATGTACACACTCTCTTCTAAATCACCGTTTAGAAAAGCGGTCTTAACATCCATTGGCCAGATTTCGTAGTCATGATATGCAGCGATGGCAAGCATGATCCGGATGGATTTAAGCATAGCCACTGGAGAAAAGGTTCGTCATAGTCCACACCTGATCTTTGACGAAAACCCTTTGCAACAAGTCTAGCTTTGAAAGTCTCCACTTTCCCATCTACACCAAGTTTTTTCTTGAAGATCCACTTGCTCCCAATGGGTTTTACCCCTTCAGGAGCATCTTCCAAAGTCCATACTTTGTTGGTGTACATGGATTCCATCTCGGACCGCATTGCATCCAGCCATTTCACTGAGTCACCACTCGTGATGGCCTGCTCGAAGCTAGTTGGGTCATCATCCTCCATGATGCAATCCTCGCTCCCACCATCCATGAGAAAACCGTAGTATCTTTCAGGTGGGTGAGGAACCCTACTAGATCGGCGGAGTGGCTAGGGTTCGATGGGAACTACCGAATCCTCTGATTCCACTAAATCTTCAGTTTGAATTTGTTTAGCCGGAATTTCTTCCAGTTCTACCTCGTTGCCACTAATTTCTTTTGTAAGAAATTCCTTTTCTAAAAAGGTGGCATGTCGAGAAACTAACACCTTTTGTTCCTCACTATGGTAGAAAAGATATCCATGTAAATGTTTGGGATATCCCACAAACTTGCATAGAACTGACCGTGCCTTGAGTTTTTCCGGATTTTGCTTTTTGACATAGGCCGGACAACCCCATATCTTAACTCGTTTAAGACATGGTCTCTTCCCACTCCATATCTCATATGGTGTGGTAGGTACAGATTTAGATGGAACTTGATTCAACAAGTATGCTGCTGTCTCCAGCGCATACCCCCAAAAGGAAATAGGTAACTCAGCTGTGCTCATCATAGAGTGCACCATATCTAATAGGGTGCGGTTCCTCTGTTCCGATACACCGTTGTGCTGTGGTGTATATGGAGGAGTTAGCTGAGAGAGAATCCCATTCTCTTTTAGGAAGTCTAGGAATTCATTGCTCAAGTATTCACCCCCTCGATCAGATCGAAAGATTTTAATACTTTTCCCGGTTTGGTTCTCGACTTCTTGTTTATATTCTCTAAATTTCTCAAAAGGTTCTGATTTGTGTTTCATTAGGAACACATACCCGAATCTAGAGAGATCGTTAGTGAATGTAATGAAGTACGAAGAACCATCCCTGGCATGTGTAGACATGGGACCGCATACATCACTATGTATCAGTCCCAGAAGTTCCGTAACTCTTTCTCCGTGTCCCGTAAATGGAGTTTTGGTCATCTTTCCTTTGAGACATGACTGGCAAGTATCATAAGATGAAAATTCAAATGGATTCAAATATCCATCCTTATGCAACTTAGCTAGTCGTGTCGCGTTGATATGACCTAGTCTACAATGCCACAAAAAGGATTTGTTCAGTTCTGAACTCTTCCTCTTGTGTGTGTTTGTTATGCTCAGAACTGTTGATTGATTTAGAACATAAATGCCATTGCACATCGTGCCTGATCCAACCAACTTTTAGTTTAGAAAAATGTTCATAACATTATCCTGTAATACAAAATTATATCCCTCTTTACTCAACAAAGAAACCGATATAATGTTGCATATCAGGTTCGGCATGTAATAGCATTCGTTCAGAATCAATGTATTACCTGTTGGTAATACAAGGTGATATTCCCCGACGGTTTTAGCTGCAACAATTGCACCATTTCCAACCCTTATGTCTTTATCACCTTCTCCAAGTTCTCTTCCTTTTCTCAGCCCATGTAACTGATTACATATATGGGATCCTGACCTGGTATCTAATACCCAGGACATAGAGCAAATAGAGAAACGATTCTCTGTAACGAACACACCCGAAGAAAATGCATCATCATGTACTTTCTTCATTCGGGTGGCATGAGAATCCTGGTATTCCCCTATATCCTGTTCAGTCTTATAACTTTTATAAGAAAGAACGGAACCAAAGTTTCCCAGCACGGTATAACATGCGGGTTCGGTCAATACATCCATATTATTATCTTTATTAAGGCATGATATGGTCGCTACCTGGAAAGAGAGAGAAGAAAACACTTTAGCGTATGCTCTTGCAAGATCAGATTGGTTATTATTTTATATAATCAGGATGGCTCCCACTGTTTTTATCAAGTCTTCCTTCAAACCCTAAAAGGAAAGACTAGCCAGGATTAATTATACCCTACAATTTCGCCAATCTTTCAGCCAGGCCAGTGTCGGTACTTTGAGGGAGGTTCCCCGTGCTTTCGCACGGACCTAATTAAAGTAAACCTCGTTTTCCCAGAGGCGTAACCCCATTGACACCTTTCTAGACACCTACTTGATCGGCTAATTGTCCTGTGTAAAACTCTCTCAGGAGTAACAATTACTCGCAGTGGGTATCGGGATCCAACTATCTCATAGAAGGTATGCAATCTCATTGCAAATTTCAACGCTTGAAATTCCCGATAATATTTTGCCCCTAACCCCTATGACCTTGACAAAGGCCAACAAATCATAGGATGCTAGTCAAGTTCAACCCGTCATTTCTTGATTGAATCAAACCCACCCGCACGACCCTTGACAGAGGCCAACAAGGTCGTACGACTACCCCAAAACAATCTGCATCATATGCATAAGCAGATAAGCACCATTCAGCTACCGCACACCACGCCTTGACAAAGGCCAACAAACGCAGCACGAATACTAAACAGTTCTTATCTGAAATGACGGAGGGCTACGACAGGTTTTGCTAAAAACCTATTGCGTAATGAACTTGATATCGTTGTAGAATCGAGTGTATTTTGAAAAGGAGTGTTTTTTAGGCTTTCACTAGTTTTGCCAAAGAGGTCATTCCCGGTGAAGGGATCTCGGCTCTTTCCTCATCGAATAAGGTGCAGGACATATCATATATATAGCTATGCAAAGCAAATCTCTAAAAGCAATCAAAAGACAAACCGAGTGCTGTAGCATCTGCCAGTTTTTCTAAAGAAGTCACTCCCGGTGAAGGGATCTCGGCTCTTTCCTCATCGAATAAGGTGCGGGATATATCATATATATCGCTATGCAAAGCAAAAAACTGTAGCTACCTATTTTAAAATTTTGATTCTACAACATCTTTTAGGTATCTTTTCTTTCATTAATCATATTAATGAAGTCACATCATTTAAGTCACCTAAACATCACAGATAAATACGACGTACACTTATGCCATCCGTATTCGCCTCGATGTCCCCTCGTGCACCGTTAGGTTAGGTAACTAACGGCAGAGCGGGGCAGGGCTAGCGCGGGTGTAAAACATAAGTAACGTCTATATAATATATCATATATACTATATACAGTATCCATCTCAACATATCAAATGATCACATCACAGATATCGCAGCAGAAGAAACATATGAAATAATGGATATACTAGGTGGTCCGTGTTTTATTTTGAGCCTCTATAAAACACGGATTCCACGGTCGCGATGAATAGCCAAACCCACATCCCTAGACCCCTACGAAAGCGGCAAGTAACCCTACCAATTCTAGAGTTAGGAGACCCAGACTCGACTCCTCGAGTTGGTCTCCCGCTGTACCCTAGAACCCGGTTACTTGTGCTCCCCTCCTTGGGTCTACCTAATGCGGAAAAGTAAATAATATATAATGGTGACATCATCCTCATCCCGGAAGTGCCCCAATAAAAAATATTACATACAATGAATTTTACATGAATGAAAATAAAAACCCTCATCTCACATAAAACCCCCGGCTATTCAAAACACGACGATCCAATATAACATATCACAGCAACACATAATATCTCATATTATCAACGTAAGCAAGCATGCGTATCCCGACTGTCGTTGATGTATAGCACCGAAGCCGGCGATACACCACATACTACGCTTACGGTCACAGAAAAGAAAGTGTAAAACTACAACATTTGGAATCCACAATCCCTTTAGACATCGTAAATCCGAAATATCACATACTTCGCATTTCATGCCTAACTATATGAATTCCACATATTGTATCACATTCCAGATAAATAGACAGTATTAAACTTTCCGATCGAATAATCAAATACCCAAGATTTCCTTAATAGCTCAACACTTGAGCGGAGTTTAAAAATTCCAGAATACGTCACAATACCAATGGTCCAGCCGTAGAAAGGTCAAGCCAATGCCTCACATGTGGCAACGCCGTACTGCCCCAAACCCTAAGGTTTAGAGGCGGTTCAGACAGTCACATAATCGAGTTAAGGTTTGTGTTCTTCTAGAGGGTCCATCACGTTACTTGCACGTTTTTCCGAAAGATTTAAACTCAAGAAAAATTCAACACTTGAAAGTTTTTCGTGCCGGGAAAAAATGAGTTAATGATATCCGTTCGAACATTTTAACAGTTTCTAAAATATCCGGAAAACATAACGAAATTAAATTTTCCGATCGAAACAACGAATACAAAATAATCCCCAGAACACTCAACACTTGAGTAAGATTAAAAACACCCAGAAAAATGCAGGAACAGCTACGGATATTACTGTGCCAAAACCAAAGCCCAATTCTCCTGTACGGCCGCGGATCCGCGGCGCAAGCAAGGTATTGCCGCGGTTCCGCGGCGGTTTGTACAAATTACATGCTCGTTTTTTACAGTATATCTTATAATTCCCTGCTGATTTTTTAAAGTATTTTTAATACAGAAAAAATCGCATTTTTAAAAAATTTCCATAGAGGGGGTCTATTTTGTCGTATCGAGGTTCGATCGGAGTTTTAACTTCGTAAACACGTCGCCTAATGCTCTAGCTAGGCTCTGATACCACTGAAGGGTTCCTAGGCACTCATACAAGGGTTTATAAGGCATCAACCATGCCCGGATAAAAATTTAGGCGTGCTGAACAACCCAAAGCCGGGATCTTTGCTAGATTATTAGGGTTTCACATGCAAGTAAATATCTTTACAACTAAGTGAAAAAGAAAATACAACCTTTGTAGATCGATCCTTCACTTCAAAAGCTCCTTGTTGTAGTCCCTTCACTTTGATCATGGTTCTCCCGGGCTCTTGCATGGCTTCACGAGGTGAAAGAAGCGTTCTTGCTTGAAGTCTTCGAGGCCGAAAATGATCTACATCGAGGGAATACCAACTCAAGCTACTACTTCACTAATCTAGAGAATTAGTGAAGTAAACACCCTAAACTAAAGTGCTAGTCTAGTAGAGGATGGAGAAATAGGTAGTGGGTACACTTTAGAATTTCTTTTCTCACTATATTTCTCTCTCTTTATCAAACCCTAGCAAGCTTTTGAAGGAGGAAGAAGATGAGCTCAAGAAAAATGAGAATGAAAAACTAATCAAGAGAGAGAGTGAACCATGGGTGAGTTTATATCATATATTAACTCATGTAGAGACATAACCATGGCTACATTATAATGGTTAGGTTAATTAATATCTCAAGTAAAACAAAACTAGTAGACTAAGTCAATGCAACCCTAAGCTTCATGAAGCTTCATGCATGTGAGCTCATCATCCACTAATTTTAGAATTACTTTAAATATAAAATCCTAATACTATAATTAGTATGGTATAAGTCTTATACACCCATGTAAGTTGTATCAACAACCATGATACAAAATGAACACACATTTTAATATATATCACATATATATTAAAGTTGTGCACATGTGAGAAAAATCCTTAAGTGAATAAATGTTAGTTAATGTAAATTAGTATATCAAATATACAATTATACACTAAATTATTAAATCAACACTTGACTTAATAATCCGGTTATATCTCATATAACCGACTAACATCCAATGTATCGACTTATCGAATCAACACTTGATTCGATAACCCGGCTATATCATATATAACCGACCGATACAAAAAGTCGCGAGAATAGAATACGGTATCTCATACACGCATTATTCTAGGTCCCGCACATATCACATATGCGCTCCTATTTCATTTTGCCTGAGCCAGTAAAACCTCTATGTAGGACTCTAAAGACTCGTCAATACGCCGGCAGTAGGTGATGATCACATCAAGCACCCACAAGCCGTCAGCGGTACTAGCTGGACGTAACGGCTACCCGGGTATTGAGCGATCAGAAGATCAGCAAGCAAGCCCGCTCCAACTCCTGTAAAAGCCTAACGGTAACACTTGCCGTACAATCCGGTCTCCTCGTCTGATATGTCGCATATCAAGTCTAGGGGTGGTAAACGTCAGACCCCAATAACCGATAAGTCGTGCCGATGTGAGGCTCATAACGGGTCGAGAAACTACTGGTAACACTTACCAGTAAATCTCTAAATCAGCCCTGGCCAGGGACTTCTCTGTTATGGCCAATCGAGCACAGCGCAACATCAACCCCCAATACCGGGAGAGACGAAACCCCTCCTATCGCTCATTGCCTCCATGTGACTCGGGACTGTACCCAAAAACCACCGTTTTGCACGCCCTCTTGGACGTGGTAAGGTGGAAATCAAAGCACAGTGGGAATCACACAAGACTCTATGACGATCTCGGGTCTACATACTAACCTGCACAAGTGTCACCAGAGAACTGCCATCTGACGTGAGGTATAATACCATCTGGGAGTTCTCGGCGAGTCCGTCCAGTGTACCCAGTGTCCACTGAGCACCCGAATACTATCTCTGATGTCAAACACCAATGGATATGGGATCATCCATCACCCATCTCATGGGTCGAGAAGCGTATACGCTAGTCTACTCTAGTATATCGATGCCCCGTCGCGATATACCCACGACTAGGGACATTAAAGGATGTACTTATGGACTGCCATGGCCCCACTAGTTTGATCTGCATCATAGTCCTGGTAGTCAAGTACACATCCTAAGGGATTTACCAACATGTAACTATAAGACAGTATCAAGAGACAAGTATACATGTTAAGATAAAGAGCAACCAGATAGCATACTATCATACCGAACAAGAAAGTCCTCTCTATATATGTCTAAGCATCCAATATAATATACATCATCTGTACAATACTGCCCTCTAGGGCATACATATAACTAACAGTGAGGAACCCTACCAGATCGGCGGAGAGGCTGAAGTTCGTTGGGAGCTATTGAATCCTCCAGTTCTACCAAATCATCAATTGCAGTTTGTATAGATGGAACTCCTTCCAGTTCTACCACATGACCACTAATTTCTTCACAAGAAATTCCCTTTTCTAAAAAGGTGGCATGCTGAGAAATAAAACATATTTTGCTCCTCGGTATGGTAGAAGATATTCCCTTACGAATGCTTAGGATATCCAACAAACTTCCATAGAACTGACCTTGCCTCGAGCTTGTCCGGATTTTGCTTTTAGACATAGGCCGGACAACCCAAATCTTAACATCCTTAAGAGATGAGCGCTTCCCATACCATATCACATATGGAGTGGTAGGCACCTGATTTGATTGGAACCATATTCAATAGGTATGCAGCTTCACAAGTGCATAACCCCAAAAAGGAAATAGGCAACTTAGTAGTACTCATCATAGCGCACACCATATCATATAGGGTGCGATTGCTCCACCCCGATATACCAACGTGCTTTGGTGTATACGGAGGAGTAATGCTGAGAGAGAATCTCATTCTCCTTTAGAATAGTCCAGGAATTCCGTGCTCAAGTATTCTCCTCCCTGATCACATCAAAGGATATAATACTTATACCCGTTGTGGTTCTCTACTTCTAACTTATATTCTTTGAATTTCTCAAAAGCTTCAGACTTGTGTTTCAACAGGAACACATGTGCGAATCTTGAGAGATCGTTAGTAAATATAATGAAGTAGAAAGAATCGGTCCTGGCATGTGTAGACAGGGGACCTACATACATCATCATGTATCAATCCCAAGAGTTCACCAACTCTTTCTCTGTTTCCAATAAACGGAGCTATGGTCATCTTATCTTTGTGACATGACTGGCAAGTTTCACAAGATGTAAATTCAAACTGATTTGAATAAGCATCTTTATGTAACTTAGCTAGTCGGGTCGCATTGATATGACCTAGTCTATAATGCCTCAAGAAGGATTCGTTCATTTATGAACTCTTCCCCTTGTGTGTGTTCTGTACGTTAAGAATTGTGGTTTGATTTAGAACGTATATGTTTTTAGATAACGTGCTTGAACCGATCAACTTTTAATATAGGAAATGTTCAAAACATTATCCAACAATACAAAATTATATCCTTCTTTACTAAATAAAGAGACTGATATGATGTTGTATATCAGGTTCGGTATCTAATAACATTCATTCAGAATCAATGTATTTGGTAATACAGGGTGATAACTGCCAACAACTTGGCTACAACACTTGCACCGTTTCCAACTCTTGAAACTTATCACCCATTCCCAGTTCTCTACCTATCCGTAGCTCATGTAACATATTATATATATGTGATCCTGATCCGGTATCTCATACCCAGGATGTAGAGGGTACTGAAAAACAGTTCTCAGTAATGAACACACCCGAAGATGATGCATCAGCATGCACTTTCTTCGTTTGGGCGACATGGGAATTCTGGTAATCGCCTATTTCCTGCTCGGTCTTATAACAATTATAAGTTGGAGCGGGACCAACGTTCCCCTAGCTTAGTATAACAAACGGGTTCGGTCAATACATCCATATTGTTATCTTGATTAAGGCGTGACATGGTCGCTACCTGGAGAGAGAGAGAAGAAAACACTCAGTGTATGCTCTTGCAAGATTAGATTGGTTATTATTTTATCTAATCAGGATGGATCCCACTGTTTTAGTCAAATCTTCCTTCAAACCCTAAAAGGAAAGACTAGCCGGGATTAATTACACCCTACAATTTCGCCAATCTTTCAGCCAGGCCAGTACCAGTACTTTGAGGGAGGTTCCCCGTGGTTTTGCACAGACCTAATTAAAATACACCTCGTTTTCCTAGGGGCATAACCCCGTTGACACTTTTCTAGACACCTACTTGATCGGCTAATTGTAATGTGTAAGACTCTCCCAGGAGTAACTCTTACTCGCAGTGGGTATCGGGATCCAACTATCTCATAGGAGGTATGCAATCCATTACAAATTTCAACACTTGAAATTCCCGATAATATTTTACCCCTAGCATGCTATGACCTTGGCGCATGCCAAACAACCCATAGTCCGCTAGTCAAGTTCAACTCGTGCATTTCTTGATTGAATTAAACCCACCCGTACGACCCTTGACGCATGCTAAACAACGCCGTACGAATACCCTAATCCAATCGCATCGTATGCTAGCAGATAAGCACTAGTTAGCTACCGTACACTATGCCTTAATGAATGCCAAACTACCGCAGCGCGAATACTAAGTAGTACTTATCTGAAATGACGGAGGGCTACGATAGATTTTTAAGAAAACCTTTTGCGTAATGAACTTGATATCGTTGTAGAATCGAGTGATTTTGAAAAGGAGTGTTTTTTGAGGCTTTTACTAGTTTTGCTAAAGAGGTCATTCCCGGTGAAGGGATCTCAGCTCTTTCCTTATCAAATAAGGTGCAGGATATTTCACAAATACCACTGTGCAAAGTAAAAACTATAAAAGCAATCAAAAGACAAACCGAGTTTGTAGCATCTGCCAGTTTCGCTAAAGAGGTCACTCCCGGTGAAGGGATCTCGGCTATTTCCTTATCGAATAAGGTGCTGGATATTCTACAAGGAATACCGCTATGCAAAGCAAGAACTAGAGCTACCAGTTTTTCGAGACAAGTTTCTACAATATCTTTAGGTTTCTTTTATTCCATTAATCTCATTAATGAAGTCCCATTTATTATGCTTCCCAAGTATTAGATATGAAACGAAAGCAGCAATATTAATTATATCTCATATATATAAAATATAGGCATTCGTCTCAGAATATAATCAATGATCACATCACAGAATATCGCAGCAGAACACAACATATGAAATATTGGATATACTAGGATTTCCGTGTTTTAGATTAAGCCTGTATAAAACACGGATTCCACGGTCGTGATGAATAGCCAATCCCTCACCCCTAGACCCCTACGAGAGCGACAAACAACCCTACTAATTCTAGAGTTAGGAGACCAGGTCTCGACTCCTCGAGATGGTCTCCCACTAGACCCTAGAACCCGGTTACTTGTGCTCCCCGCCTTGGGTCTATCCTAATGCGGAAAAGTAAATAATATACAATGGTGACATCATCCTCAACCCGGAAGTGCCCCAATAAAAGAATATTACATACAATGAATTTTACATGAATGAAAATGAAAAACTATCATCTCACATAAAACCCCCGGCTATTCAAACACGACGATCCAATATAACATATCACAGCAACACATGTCATCACATGTCATCAACGTAAGTAAATATGCGTATCCCAATTGTCGTTGACATATAGCACCGAAACCGGTGATACACCACATATTACACTTACGGTCGCAGAAAGGAAAGTGAAAAACTACAACAGTTGGAATCCGCAACCACCTTAGACATTATAAACCCGACGTATCTCATACTTTGGATTTCATGCCTAACCAAATGAATTCCTTAGACATCGCATGCCTAACAATTATAAACCCCGCATTTTAGTCTCAATATCGAAAACACTTTTCAATATCAAGTCGGTCAATTCAACAAGATTCCCGATATCCTGATCGAATGCTCGTCGGAAGCTTTAGTAGACGGCCGCACCCCCCGATACCGTCGACGAAGTGCACTAAGGCGGAACACCGCTGCCGCGAGCACCCGAACAGATGCTTTTGGCGACGGGGTTCTCCTACAGTCACTTGGTCGAGGCTATGGGGCGTGTATCTATTAAGTTTACCCGGCGAGTATCCGCGTACGCTACGTGATTGCGACGGACTTTTGATCTCATCAAAATCCCGTAGCAACCGATCAAATGAGACTAAATTGCTAGATTTATAACATTCAAACTGGTTATCTCATAACTACTTGTGGATTCCAAATATTTTATCCCATCACATAATATCCGGACGAACGTTAAACTTTTCGATCGATTCATCAAAGTCCGACAATTTCCCGACAGCTCAACACTTGAGCACAGTTCAATAATACCCAGAATATGTCACAGTACCTATGCACCAGCCGTAGAAGGGCAAACCCAAGCCTCACTCATGTCGCCACGGAACTACGGCAAACTCTAGGGTTTGATCGCGGTTCCGCAATCCAAAAAAGTCGAGTTAGGGTTTTATTCTTCTAGAGGGTTCATAGACTCGCTTGCATGTTTTTCCGAATACGTTAAACTTGGAAAAATGAGTTTTTGTCATTCGATCGAAATTTTTAACTTCGCCTAGACAATATGTGAATAACCCGAAATAATGTTAAAACTACGAATACGAAACACTCCGAATTGTTTATAGTATAAGATTACATCACATGCAAAATTAGGAAAAACAAACAATACCTGAAACATCAAAACCCAGTCATTTGAACACTGAAAAAAATTGAGGGGGGTGCTCGGATTTGGCCGAGATGGGGTATGTAGGGGCCGGCCACTTTTTCTCAGAATGACCTCAAATTTCACCAGTGTTCATATTATATCCCATATAGCACTCTGTACTTGTTCAAAAAAAATTTGACAATTATTTAAAATCGACAGAAACTGGATTTTCGCGTTTCAAGTTTCGGAGTTGTTTCGGTTTCGTAATTCTAACAAAATCCGTATAAATTTCTAGCATGGCTCTGATACTACTGCAAGGTTATCTAGTACGGCAGTAAGGTTTCGGAAGGCATCGTTCATGCCAAATTAAAATTTTGTCGTTCTAGCTAACCCTAAACATTGAATCGTTAACTAGAAATCGACGGAAATGAAATGCAAACACTTTGCAACTAAAAGTGAGCAAGGAATACAACCTTTGTAGACCGGTCCTTCACTTCATTAGCTCCGTGTAATAGTCATTTCGCTGCGATCAAGAAGTCCCGGACTCTAGAAAGGCTCCGATGAAGAAACGAACATGCCTGCTTCGAAGTATTCGAGGCCGAAGATGATCTACGTCGAGGAGACACTAACCCAAGCTATCTCTTCACTAATCATGGAATTAGTGAAGCAAACACCCTATACTAAATGGCAAGTAGTAGAGGATGATGAAGTAGGAATTTTTCTCACATTAGAAACCATTTTCTCACTCAAAATCATCACTTTTGAAAAAGCTAGAAAGCTTTTGTCAAGAAGAAGAAGAAGAAGAACAAGTTGTGATGAAAAATGAATTATCTTGTGAGGTTAGAAATGCAACCAAGGGTTAAGCATGTCATGCTTAACCCTTGTAGAGAGTTAACTGATCAGTCGAAAATACTGCATTTTAACACAGCAATTTCCCTATCTTTTGCATTCATCTAGAGGTATTCAATATTCATATTGCACATATTAGCAAAACACCTGTATAATACTGAATTACCTGTACTGTATATTAAAACCGGCATTTTTAGGGAAATTGACTGTTTTTCATGGCATCGCATCATTCTTGTATAGCGCAACTCTTGTCTCGAGAAATTGTGCAGGAAATTGCAGGAACAAAGCCAAAATTGGGAAAAGAGCTGATCAAAATTACGCCAAGTCTAAGATTGTTGATCTGGCAATAAACTAGAAGGAGTTACAATATTAAAAATATCAGAAAAATACCAAAATATCATCAGAAGGCCACATTTGAAGACTGAAGCCCTAAGGCTCCTATTGGGCCGCAGATCCGAGGCCGGAGCCGGCTTGCGCCGCGGATCCGCGGCATGATGACGTCAGCAGCGAATCAAAATTTCCCCATGTGCTTATTGATAACGGCCAAGCTTCCAGAACTCTTGAGAAACTCCACGTGGCTTCATCTAGAAGGCTCGGCCTAACAAACTATTTCTAGAAGGCTCTCTTTAACAAACTTTTGGAGGGAAATTTGAAATTTGAAATCCTAGATCTAGGGTTATGAGGCTTATAAAAGGGAACCTAGATCTAGGGTTGAGGTTGTTCAAGAATTTATCCTTCATCTTCCACCCACAAGTTGAGTGACACAACTTGTGCCTCAAAACCCTAACCCTAATTCCAATTCCAAAACCAAGATCAAGAATTCCGAGTACCATATCAAGCTTGAAGCCTTCGATCCTTTAGAAAGCGACGCCGGACTTCATCGGAGCAAGAGATCCAAGGAGATCCGCGACTCAAGGAGCCGAGCGAAGCCGAAATCGACGATCTAGTTCCTTCCTTTTGTAAATTTCAAGAGAGTTGTAACGAATTTGTCGATAAATAAAGGTGAAATTTCTATATCTTGCTTATCTTTTAATTCAAGCATTATGATTCGATCTCAATTTGTGATTGTGTTTGTTATTATGATGTTTGAGTAAAACTCCGCTCGTGTAAGAGTTGTGACGATCGATAGATGATGATGATTTAGACTCTTTTACAATTCTTAAATCCTATAACGTTTGTAAATTCTTATGAATCGAATGATCGATGACCTAGTTTTGAGACGATGCTTTCTTGATTGTGTTCGCTCGAAACTAAGGATCAACGATTGATCATTTGATTAACTTGAAGCTAGATTTTGAATGAGATTCATCGAAAGGACAAAGGATGAGATAAGGAATCCCTAGTTTCTTCGCAAGATCCTTAAACCTCGATAAATCGTCATCGATCTAGTATCAATTCGTTAATGGATAAGAGTATGTAATCATTAGATCTCATCACATCTATAGATCCGATCTACTCCTATGAGCAACACTTCGAATCTTGATTGTTGGTTTGGAAATCATCACACATCTCAATTCTTGATTTTAATGTTTTCTTAGATCTAGATTTTTCTAATTCTTGATATTCAATTTTACAAATCATGAATTGTTTCTTTTCTTTTCTTTAAATTTTCGACTCATCTAATTCGAAAATTGAACGGATCTCACTTTTTCTGTGGACGATCCGCACTTACTAACGCGCTACATTCGACACCGTTATTGATTGCGGTCAAAATATTTTTGGTTGTGATTTCTATACAATTTTCTATAAACCGACACAACGAGAAATTCGTATCAATCAAATGGCACCGTTGCCGGGGAATCGTGTGCTAATTTGTTCATTTTTTGAAATTTGAGTTGAAAAGTTTATTCCATCATAATTTTGAGATCAAAATTCGCGCAAAACACTAAATGATTTGTTGTGGTTTGTTGCAAGGAAATCTGGAGCTTGCTTTGGAATTGGAAAATTATTTGGAACATTCCAGAGAGCTAAGGAAGTGATCGGGAGCGTTCTGTGAATTTTTTGTGCAGGGAACTGTTCATCCCACCGCTATTCCGCGGCATAAGGCGACTCCCGCGGCGGATCCACGGCGAGTTAGGTTCCTCTCTGTTCCAAAATTGCAGGTATACTTCTAAACTTTCTTATCTTCTCCCTCATCTGCTCCAATTAACAATTTGCGGCAGGTTTCTTTGCAAAATTCACAGCGCCGCAAAACGCAATAAAAAATTGTGCGTGTTTTGATTTTTTGTGGTTGTTTGCATATTAATACGGAATTTAAGGGGCACGGCCAAATCCAGATTAGGTGGGGAGTTCATTACCCTTCCTAAGCCCCAAAAATCACAAACTTGCATCCGCATTTACCCTCATTAACTAAAAAATATCTAGAGATGACTCTAAGGACCGTCGCGCTCACTTAGGACAGAAGAAGGCCGTGGGTAATCCATTGTTTATCCGCGTTTCTTTTGTGGTGTCTAAGGCAAGTGTGTCGAAGGCTAGTGGTTACTTAATTAGGCCCACTACTTACGTAGTGGAGAACCTCTCACTTACCTGGCACTTACCTGGCCACAGGAGAGACAAAGAGGCAGTGGAGGATTGATCCTGTGACTTGTCTTTTGGCAGTTAGGAGCGGTCTAGAGCTTTGACCTAGGTGACCACTAGATTTTAGGGTTTTTCTTGTTGCATTTGTTGTGATCACATCATATTTTCAAAAATCTGTATCATTTTTCAAAACAAACATCACATTCATTCATTTCCCCTAATTATAAGTCGCGTTGCCACTTGTACTAACCCTTTTTAGTGCAAGATAGGCTGGACACGGGATTCTAGTGCCCGTTTAGTCCGCGTTTCCCCGATCAACTCCGAAGTCGGTATTTCTACATTTACTTCTTCTTTACCTACCACCACAACCACACCGATGGATCCGTCTCCATCGAACCTCTTTACCACTACTCCGCCGTCGTCCGTAGGTGCGCAGAATCCACCCCGCATCTCTCTCCAAGAGAGGTGCTATCCTTTGCGAGGTCCTCTTTCGACCTGCTTATCCATTCCACCAGCCAACGGGGATAATTTTGAGATTAAACCCCAATACATCAATCTTCTACCCAAATTCCACGGTCTCGAGACTGAAGACGCATACGTATTTATTACCAAATTTGAAAATGTATGCGCAATGATGGGTACGTCATAACTTTCAGTAGATGCTATGCGTCTACGCCTTCTTCCATTTACCTTGTGCGATATAGCCGAGAAGTGGCTGTGTAACACTACCGCACATTCCATTACGAATTGGGAAGAATTCGTTGCGGCATTCCTTAAGAAATTCTACCCTATGCAAAAGACAGCTCGAATCCGTAGCGAACTAAATCAATTCACCCAGCTTCCGACTGAACCATTCTCGAAATGCTTTGAACGCTTCAAGGATCTTTTGGTTCAATATCCACATCACGGCATCCCGAGATGGGACCTTTGCCGAATCATATATGAGGGCATTAACCCTACCACTAAACAAAACCTTGAAAACATGTGTCAAGGCACCTTTATGACCAAGGATGATGGGGAAGCTTGGAAATTTTTAGAAGAGTTCGCTGAAAAATCCTTACAGTGAGAGAGTGGAACCCAGTCATCGTCTAGGGGTGGCGTACACCAAATTGATGTGTCCATAGGTGTTCGAGCTGAGATGGCAGCAATGCAAAAGAAGCTCGAGGCTATGGAACACAAATTTTTAGCAGCCTCCCTAAATCCAATATCGCTCCCCAAAACTGTATGTGGTGCTGTTCTGATTCTTCTCATTTGACGGAAGAATGTCCACTAAATTCTCTGTTTCAAGGTCAAGAGCATACCAATGCCGCATTTCAAAGACCTAGAAACGATCCATATTTTTCCACCCGAATTTTGCTTGGAACCAACAACAACAACATCAAAACACGGTTCCAAGCCAAAATAATTTCCAAAGGGCTCTTCCACCACAACAGCAACCACTTCAACTCACTCAGCACCCCTACCAGTCACAAAATTTTCAAAACCAGGTCAACCCTCCTGCACCTTCTAATCCTATGCAATTGACCTGTTCTGACGAGTTCTCTCAATTCACACAAACCATGAAGTCACTCTTGTCAAATTTCATGGAAGTGTCGGCTGAGGTTAGGTCTTCCGTCAGTGAGATAAAGAAAAACTCAGCGTCCCAAGCTGAGACTATTAGATCGATGGAAGCTGAAATTGCACGACTTAAAGCCGAAATGAGTGCGAGAGAAAAAGGAAAACTTCCGTCTCAGCCCCTACCGAATCCTGGGCATTACAATGTAAATGTCATCACAACGTTGAGATCAGGAAGAGTGCTGAATAACCATGTTGGGGAAGAAATTGATGATATTGAAAATCCTATCAATAACACCCCGGCTGAGACCTTTCCTCACACACACACTTCTACTTCTGATCCTTGTTCTTCTACCCCACTGCCTTCTCACGAGCCTATTCTCCGTTTCCCACTAGGCTCGACACCTCATCCCACCTCTTCTAGTCCTTCACAGACGATCCCCACTCCTCTTTTGGGATCACGTCTACCCCCACTTCCTTCTCCTATGATGGACCCAGCGCTTATTGCTAAAGCTCCTTACCCGAATCGGTTAAGGATGAGATTAGACACAGAGGACAACAGCGCGGATCCACTCACAAAGGCATTTTTCCCAGCAGAGACTTTTATGGGATGGTTGAGTATGAGATACATCAACCACAGCTAATTGTTGGGTATGCGATACCACAACAGATGGCCCTAGTGCAAGTGGGAGATTGTTAGTTATATGTATGTAGAGTTCCTAGGCACACTAAGGAGGTCTCACAAGGCATCAACCATGCCAATTTCAAATTTTACAGGTGCCGAGAAACCCTAATACGGATTCGTTGACTAGAGTTTAGGCGAAAAGGAAACTAGTTAACATCTTAACTAAAAGAAAGAGGCTACAACCTTTGTAGATCCGGTTCTCCACTTCCTTAGCTCCACGTAGACGTCCCCTCGCTGTCCATCTCGAATCTCGGACTCTTGCATCGGCTTCATCGGAGAAATGGGCGGGCTAAGTCGTCGGCTTCGATGCCGAAGATGATCTACGTCGAGGCAACACAAGATCAAGCTCCAACTTCACTAAGTTGTGAAACTTGTGAAGAAAACACCCTATACTACTTGGCAAGAGGTAGAGGATGAAGAAATAGGAGGTGGGTTCACTTTAGAATTGGATTTCTCACTCTTTTACTCAGGATGCCATTAAAGGAGTCAAGCTTTCTTCTTGAAGATGAAGAGGAAGAAGTAGATAGAATATGATAAGTATTGATTAAAAATGAAAATAATATGAATACTTATCATATACTAACTATGGTCAAGTGTAGAGAGTAAACTAGGGTTAGGTGAATGGTTAGGTTAAGGGAATAAAACAAAATGGTCAACCTTTTCAACTCTTCATGAAGCTTCATGAAAGATCCAAGAAAAGCCACCATTTCATTTTACTTTTCCAAAATAAATGAACAAAATAAATAAATAAATAATTAAACAAAACCCTAACCATTCATATAACCATGGTTTAATCTTTACACAAACTCAAGTTAACATGCATCATCAAACATGATACAATGAAGTGTACACAAAAATATATCACATATACAATGTGCACATCAAGTGAGAAAATCCTTTTAAAGTGAACCAATACTAGTTAATGCAAAGTAATATATCAAATATATAATTATACATTAAATCATTAAATCAACACTTGATTCAATGATCCGGTCATGTCGCACATAACCGACTAGTATCCAATGTATCGATTTATCGAATCAATCTTTGATTCGATAACTAGGTTATATCGCATACAACCAATCGAAACATTCATCGCGAGAATGAAATACGGTATCACATACACGCATTATTCTTGGTCCCGCACATATCTCATATGCGCTCCTATTTCGTTTCGCTTGAGCCAGGAAACCTCTGTGTAGGACTCTAAAGACTCGTCAATACGTCGGCAGCAGATGATGATCATATCAAGCACCCACAAGCCGCAAGCGGTCTGCTAAACGTAACGGCCACCCGGGTATTGAGCGATCAGAAGACCGACGAGCAAGCCCGCTCACACTCCTGTGAATCCAATCAGTAACACTTACCGTACAGTCCGGTCTGTTCGTCTGATATGTCGCATATCAAGTCTAGGGGTGGTAAACGTCAGACCCCAGTAACCGATAATTCGTGTCGATGTGAGGCTCATAACGGGTCGAGAAACTACTGGTAACACTTACCAGCAAATATCAGATCAGCCCTGGCCAGGGACTTCTCTGTTACGGCCAATCGAGCACAGCGCAACATCAACCCCTAATACCGGGAGAGACGAAACCCCTCCTATCGCTCATTGCCTCCATGTGACTCGGGACTGTGCCTAAAAACCACCATTTTGCACGCCCTCATGGACGTGGTAAGGTGGAGATCAAAGCACAGTGGGAATCACACAAGACTCTATGACGATCTCGGGTCTACAGACTAACCTGCACAAATGTCACCTGAGAACTGCCATCTGACGTGAGGTATAATACCATCTGGGAGTTCTCGGTGAGTCCGTCCAGTGTACCCAGTCTCCACTAAGCACCCGTATACCATCTCTGATGTCAAACATCAATGGATATGGGATCATCCATCGCCCATCTCATGGGTCGAGAGGCGTACACGCTAGTCTACACTGGTATATCGATGCCCCGTCTCGATACACCCACGACTAGGGACCTTAAAGGATGTACCTATAGACTACCATGTCCCCACTAGTATGATCTGCATCATAGTCCAGGTAGTCAAGTACACATCCTAAAGGCTTTACCAACATGTAACTATAAGACAGTTTGAAGAGACTAGTATACATGTTAAGATAAAGTGCAACCAGATAGCATACTATCATATCGAACAAGAAAGTCATCTCTATATATGTCCAAGCATCCAATATAATATACATCATCTGTACAATACTGGCCTCTAGGGCATACATACAACTAACAATCTCCCACTTGCACTAGGGCCAGCTGCTGTAGTATCGCATACCGAGCATCCCGAAGAGTCTCTCAAACTGTATCTGGGGAATGGCCTTTGTGAGTGGATCCGCCGTGTTGTTCTTCGTGTCAACCCTCCTGACCTCGATCTCCCGGCGATCAACTATCTCCCGGATGAGGTGATACCGCCTCAGAATATGCCTGGATCGCTGATGGGACCTGGGTTCCTTGGCCAAAGCCACCGCTCCATTGTTATCGCAATACAAAGGTATTGGATGCTCAATGGATGGAACCACACCAAGTTCAGTAATGAACTTCTTGATCCAGACAGCCTCTTTAGCAGCATCGTTGGCAGTGATGTATTCAGCCTCCATCGTCGAGTCTGCCACGGTTTCCTGCTTGGAACTCTTCCAGCTAACCGCCCCTCCGTAAAGGGTAAAGACAAATCCCGACTGCGACTTAGAGTCGTCCTTATCACTCTGGAAGCTCGAATCGGTAAAAGACTCCACTTGGAGTTCTCCGTTACCATACACCAAGAGCATCTCTTTAGTCCTTCGCAAGTACTTGAGAATGCTCTTCACAGCTGTCCAGTGACTCTCTCCAGGATCAGCTTGATACCTGCTCACTACACTTAGTGAGTATGCTACATCGGGTCTGGTACATAGTATCGCGTACATGATAGAGCCAACAGCCGAAGCATAGGGTATCCCTTGCATGCGAGCTCTCTCCAAATCAGTCTTGGGAGACATCTCTTTGGAGAGAGTGACTCCAGAGATCGTGGGCATGTTCCCACGCTTGGATTCTTCCATACTAAACCTCTTTAGTATGGTGTCAATGTACCTGGATTGGGACAATCCCAATATCCGTTTGGATCTATCTCTATAGATCCTAATTCCCAATATGCAGGAGGCATAACCAAGATCTTTCATTGAGAATCTTTGTGATAAGAAGAGCTTGACCGCTTGCAGCATAGGAATATCATTTCCTATCAAGAGTATGTCGTCCACGTACAATACGAGGAAGACAACCTTACTCTCTGCCACCTTCTTGTAGATACAAGGTTCATCTGGGTTTTTGACGAAATCAAACTCTTTGATAACTACGTCAAAGCAGATGTTCCAACTCCGCGATGCTTGCTTTAATCCATAAATGGATTTAAGCAGCTTGCACACCTTCCCGCTGCTCCCACTGTCTACGAAGCCCTCTGGCTGAGTCATGTACACGCACTCTTCTAAATCACCGTTTAGAAAGACGGTCTTAACATCCATTTGCCAGATTTCGTAGTCATGATATGCAGCGATGGCAAGCATGATCCGGATGGATTTAAGCATAGCCACTGGAGAAAAGGTTTCGTCATAGTCCACACCTGGTCTTTGACGAAAACCCTTTGCAACAAGTCTAGCTTTGAAAGTCTCCACTTTCCCATCTACACCAAGTTTTTTCTTGAAGATCCACTTGCTCCCAATGGGTTTTACCCCTTCAGGAGAAACTTCCAAAGTCCATACTTTGTTGGTGTACATGGATTCCATCTCGGACCGCATAGAATCCAGCCATTTCACTGAGTCCTTACTCATGATGGCCTGCTCGAAGCTAGTTGGGTCATCATCCTCCATGATGCAATCCTCGCTCCCACCATCCATGAGAAAACCGTAGTATCTCTCAGGTTGGCGAGGAACCCTACTAGATCGGCGGAGAGGCTGAGGTTCATTGGGAGCTACTGAATCTTCCGGTTCCACTAAATCTTCAGTTACGGTTTGTGTATTGATTGTTAGAGATTCTGCGTGTTCAAGTTTAGTTAATTACCGCAATCAAGACGGTTTCGCTTGTAGCTAGCCGGTTGAGTACGGGTCGTCCGCAGGGAGATGGGAATCTTTTTCTATGTGCTTTAACGAGTTAAGTCCAGTTTTTCAGATTTTGTTGTGATTAATTAAGTGGTAAAATGATATGTAAAGAGAGCTTGTTAGGGTTAGGATTAGGTTAGTTTGAGTTAGGAGTCTCCCACATCTTTCGTTGCCCCTCTTAATCTTGGTGTTACGGTAATCGGCAACAACGGGGATTAGCACGACTAGGAAGGAACTTGCGAGTATAAGCTAGGCTTTCCAACGCATAAGTTCTTCCTTTTGGTGCTTGTCCGTCCGTTCTTGGCTCTTAGCCATAACCTCCGGTTAATTCAACCACAACCGGTCTCACTACGGAATCACCGCTATCATGTAGGATAGGGTGCCGTAAGGAGCGGATTGTGGTTCAATTAACGGGAGTCGAATTAAGCTGTTGGGCAAGGAAAGAGTGAGAGAGATTTCCTTCTCTCAAACTTCCCTTATCCTACCCTAACAAGTATGAAACTACTCACACATCATGATACGGAAAAATAAAACAAAACAAAAGAGGAGGATAGAAAGAAAGAAAGAGATTAGAAGATAACAACTAGCTATTTGCGACCTCACCTTGGCAAGGATCAAGCGTAAGCATCATGGTTGTTTTAAGGATAAAGAAAAAGAGAAAAGAAAGAAACAACAAGAAATAACAACAACTAAGTTAACAAATTAAAATTACAATAATTAACAAGAGAACAAGACAAGCATAATAATAAACGGTTCTTCTTTATTCATCATTCTTCACTCAAAAGCTCACTACAAGTTTTAATGGAGAAGAGATGAGAAGAGGAAGAAGAACATGTATTCTAAAACCTAGAGAAAAAAATACAAGATTATTGACCCCTTCCTTCACAAAGTTCTGGGCTATTTATAGATTGAAAAATGAAAACCTAGGGCAACCACCAGAACACAAATAAAAATACCAAAACACCCCCAAAAAGTCTTCAAGTGCGGCGCCAGTACGGCCGCGGTTCCGCGGCCTAAGCATGCTTAGGCCGCGGTTCCGCGGCCTAATAGAGGAGTTGACTCCTCGAATTTTGTGGGCCCCCCTGGTCTGATGTTGTCTGTGGTTTGGCATATGTGTTTTCTGAAAATACTTCCATATTTCTTCCAGAATTTCTGTTGATGGAAAGGTGATTTGATGTGGACTTTTTGTCATGATTTCCTCGAGCTCCGCGTAGATTTCTTGGATCTTGTGTTGCCATTGAGCCTTGTGCATGAAAACGACATTGATTTGACATTTTGTCTCTTAAACTGGTGTGTGGCAACAGACGGATAAAGAGCGGAGATCCGTGTTTTATCTGTGGTTGGCAGGAACCCGGATTTTGTCGTGTTCTCCATGAATTTCACCGTTTTTAGAACCGAGAACCTGTATCCTGCAATTGACTAGCAAACACGGCTCAAGAGTATCTACCGATATGCAATGTGATAAAAATTGGGCGGTATGAAAATGCAAAAAACTGATATGAACAAATACCCCCAAACTTATCATTTGCTCGTCCCGAGCAAAACCAATTTATTCACAAAAAATTTCCTAACCTCACTTTCGCAGGGAACGCGATTGCACTGAGCATGTGCAACAAGCCGTTAAACCTCTAGGTGTCCCTAGTAGGAGGAGTGTTGTCTCCTGAGGGTTTTCAGCGGATACTACCCACAAAATCCGGTCAAGTTGGTTTTGTAAAATAACTAAGATTCAAACCCTAAAGTTTTGTTTCAGAAAATAACAATTCTATAATCCTAAGTCTGGACTATCGAACCTTTATTTTTCACACCTCGCTTCTTATTTAACTACAGATTTTATATGTCTTTACGTGTAGTGCAAATAGTGTCGTTAAGTTCCAGAAGGATCGATTAAAGTCATCATGTCGCACAATAAAGCCCAGATAACAATTTTAAAAGGATCACATAAGTTTTATAAAGAGTTAAGCATTTTTCAAGTTTCGTTTTCCAGTAAGGTTTCAACTTCAGAATTTCTATCTTCCTTAACAGGAAACTAAGTCGTATTTTTCACTCTACCTTTTTCTTGTTTTCATTTCATACACACCTCTGTGAACGTGCAATAGTCTTTATCATAGAATAAAACCTTCATATCTCCGTTAAAATTTTTTTTATAAAAGCCTGTCTTTTATCAAGATTATTCTCACACAAAGAACCGTTAGGAATTTTAACTCGGAGAGAACACTTGCTTGACTTTGTTTTAATCTGGACTTTTTAGGCTTCTTAGCGAGCTTTGGGCCAATGCACCCAAACCAGTTGATTTTAGGGCATTAGGTGTAGAAACACCCCAGCAGACTTAATTACTCAAGTTACCTAGGTCCAAAAACAAAAGACAGTTTGGCGTGAAAATCAGATGATTTAATACGAACGGAGATATAACCGGCAGTTCAATTATTTTTTGGATAAAAGACGTGTTTAGTGGGTTCGGTGTGTAATCATTCCAATCAAGTTTCAGATGGGTTATTTTTCAGACTTAGTTCCAATTACGGCATCAATAACATTCCTTCATATTCGCTTTACTTCATAAACTATTCTTGACATTACTTATTTCAGAACAAACCTATTTGATCCTCAGAAAATCATTTATCTGTTTAAAAGTTTTTAAACATAAAAGACTTGTCATCTAATTCCCAAAAACTCACGACACGTGTAGTATGATGTAAAGACGTATATCAGCTATAGTTAACTTCAAAGGAGAGTTATCTTTCAGGTTTTCAAAATCTAAACATAAGATTTAGTTATTCCTATTTTTTCAAACAAAAACCGTCAAAATGTTGAATCAGAGTTCTTCCACAAGCTAACTTGACAGAAAAGTTTTTATGTTTTTAGAAAATTTTCAGATTTTTATGGATTTTATGGATTTTAATATGCAGATGCAAAATATACATATGAATGCAAAGGTAAGAAATGCGTACCGAGCGTACCCCCAAACTTAAACTGGACAGTGTCCTCACTGTCATTGCATGAAGAGATCATTTGAAGGGTCAAAATTGTCGGTTAGCGATACACAATTTTTATTTGTTTTTGTTTTTAAAGAAAAGAAAAAGAATATACACAAATATATACTACATGGTTTGTACATACCCCCAAACTTATTTGGAACAGTGTCCACTGTTCTTGGCTGGATAACCGAAGTTTGGTGGTAGGCAGAGGAAGATCAGGCAGGGTAAACCGGCTCCTGTAAGAACAGGAGCTCCTCTGTTGGTTCGGCGCTAAGGTACGGTTTTAGTCGGTGTCCGTTCACTTTGAAAAATGAACCGTCCTTTGGATTTTCCAAATCCACAGCGCCCTGCGGATATACATTCCGCACAAAATACGGCCCTTTCCAGCGAGATCAGAGCTTTCCTGGATGGAAGTGAAGTCGGGTGTCGTAAAGCAGTACCTGCTGACCAGGTACGAAGGTTTTGCGCAAAAGGTGTTTATCGTGAAACACCTTCGTTTGATTCTTAACGACAACCGCGTTATCGTAAACCTCATCCCTAAGCTCGCTTAGTTCGTTCAACTGCAGCTTCCGATGGCTGCCCGCATCTTCGAGAGACAGATTCAGCTCTTTTATCGCCCAAAATGCACGATGCTCTATTTCGACAGGTAGGTGGCAGGCTTTTCCGTACACAAGCTGATAGGGAGACATGCCAAGGTCGGTCTTATAAGCGGTTCGAAATGTCCAAAGGGCATCAGTGAGTTTCAGCGACCAATCCTTACGGTTCTTGGAAACCGTCTTCTCCAGTATCTGCTTGATTTGCCGATTTGAAACTTCGGCCTGCCCGCAGGTTTGGAGGTGGTAGGGCGTAGAGAGCTTATGATTAATGGAGTATTTCCGCATCAAGGCTTCGAAAGTTTTGTTGCAGAAATGACTTCCATTGTCGCTAATGATCGCTCGGGGGTGTCCAAACCGGGAGAAAATGTTTTCTTTAAGGAACCTAACGACAACCTTGTTGTCGTTAGTCCGGCTGGGCACGGCCTCGACCCATTTAGAGACGTAATCAACAGCGAGAAGGATGTACAAGTTCCCGAAAGAGCTGGGAAACGGCCCCATGAAATCTATCCCCCAAACATCGAAAATCTCCACAACCAAGATCGGTTGGAGCGGCATCTCGTTCCTCCGGGATATCCGGCCCAAGTGTTGGCACCGGGAGCAAGTCTTGCAATAGTCATGAGCGTCTTTGAAAAGTTTTGGCCAGTAGAAACCACATTGCAAGATCTTCTCAGCTGTCTTTCTGGGGCCAAAATGCCCGCCACACGCTTGATCGTGGCAAAATGACAGCACACTCTTGAATTCCTCGTCAGGGACACACCGACGAATAATCTGGTCGGGACAGTACTTGATCAGATAGGGTTCGTCCCAGTAAAAGTGTTTTACTTGGGATAAGAAGCGAAGTCTGTCCTGACTTGACCATTCAGTCGGTAGTAATCCTGTGGCCAAATAGTTCACAATATCTGCGAACCAGGGTTCGCAAGATACTGTCAAGAGCTGTTCATCCGGGAAAACGTCGTTGATCGGAATTGGAAGCGAAGGCGAAGAAGGAAGTCGTGAGAGATGGTCGGCAACTACGTTTTCACATCCTCGTTTGTCCTTAATGACAAGGTCAAACTCTTGAAGCAAGAGGATCCAACGTATTAACCGAGATTTTGCATCTTTCTTCGCAAAAAGATGGCGCAGAGCAGAATGGTCAGTGTAGACAATGACTGGAGAGCCGATGAGGTAGGGCCTGAACTTTTCTAAAGCAAATACAACAGCTAAGAATTCCTTCTCAGTTGTTGTATAATTGAGTTGGGCGTCGTTCAGGGTTCGGCTCGCATAATAGATTACGTGCGGCATCTTATTGATGTGTTGTCCAAGGACAGCACCGATGGCAAAGTCGGATGCATCGCACATAATCTCAAATGGGTGCGTCCAGTCAGGTGAAGAAAGAACGGGAGCAGAAGTGAGTGAGCTTTTCAATGACTCGAATGCAGTCACACAGCTCGAGTTGAAGTCGAATGGCGTATCCTTGGCCAGCAAAAGAGTCAAGGGCCTAGCAATCTTGCTAAAGTCCTTGATGAACCGTCTATAGAAACCGGCATGGCCAAGGAAGGCTCGGATATCTCTGACGCATCGGGGAGGAGGCAGATTGGAAATGACCTCAATCTTTGCTTTGTCAACCTCTATGCCATTTTGCGAGATGATATGTCCTAAGACAATACCTTCGCGCACCATGAAGTGGCATTTCTCCCAATTCAAAGTGAGATTCTTGTCCTTACATCGGGTAAGGACAGCGTCAAGATGCAGCAAACACTCGTGGAAGGAATCGCCGAAGATGGAGAAGTCATCCATGAAAATCTCCAGAAATTTTTCCACCATGTCTGAGAAGATTCCCATCATACACCGCTGGAAGGTAGCGGGCGCATTGCATAACCCAAAGGGCATGCGTCGATATGCAAACGTGCCGAAAGGACAAGTGAATGTGGTCTTGTCCTGGTCTTTTTCGGCAATGGGAATCTGATTATAGCCGGAGTAGCCATCAAAAAAGCAGTAGTACTCGTGTCCGGCCAATCGTTCAAGCATCTGGTCAATGAAAGGCAGCTGAAAGTGGTCTTTCCGCGTTGCGGCGTTGAGTTTTCTGTAATCAATGCACACTCGCCACCCAGTTTGGGTGCGAGTAGGGATTAACTCGTTCGCCTCGTTGGTTATGACCGTGATGCCCGACTTCTTGGGGACAACGTGGATGGGGCTAACCCACTGGCTATCAGAGATAGGGTAAATGATACCACTATCTAGACATTTTACGATTTCCTTCTTCACAGCCTCTTTCATAACTGGATTAAGACGTCTTTGTGGATCCCGGGCTGGTTTGGTATCATCCATCAGATGAATGTGATGCTCAACGATCAGGGGACTAATCCCCTTGATGTCCGCCATGGACCAGCCAAAAGCTTGCCTGTTGCTGTGCAAGACCGCGAGAAGGGCTTTCTCTTTCTCTGGAGCTAGAGAAGCCGAGATGATGACAGGGAGGGTCTTATTCTCATCTAAGTAAGCGTACTTAAGGTGAGACGGCAAAGGCTTGAGTTCGAGCGCTGGAGGTGAAACGATGGAAGGCAAGATTGGTGCAAAGGTCTCGAACTCAAAGGACTCCAGCAAAGGTTCAAAACGAGTGTAGGCAACCGAGTTGGATGGTTCAGGTAACTCATCCGGAAAGTCGAAGGATTCAAATTCGGGTTGTGCACGGCTAAGATCATTCGAGAACGTGAAACACTCGTAGTCGTTGTCGGGCGCAGAAACAGCAGCAGGTTCGAAGAGAAACGCACTAGTGGCGTCAAGATTATCGTGATCAAACAGAAACTCCTCGAATTCACACTCTTCTGGGGTGATCTCCTGGATCGAGCAGACGTCCAGTATATGAGCATTAGGTTCGGTGGGCTGATTCCCCAACCTAAAAATGTTGAGTTCAATCGTCATGTTTCCAAAAGAGAGGTTCATCGAACCATTGCGACAATTGATCACAGCATTTGAGGTTGCAAGGAATGGGCGACCGAGTATCACCGGAATTTGATTCCGGGGGTTAGCTACAGGCTGTGTGTCTAATACAATGAAGTCAACGGGGAATATGAAGTCCCCGACTTTTATTAACACATCCTCTAGCTCACCCCTAGGATAGGTGATCGATCGGTCGGCCATTTGGAGAGTGCAGTGCGTGGGTTTCAGCTCTCCGACGCCTAATTGCTCGTATACTGAATACGGAAGCAGGTTAACACTGGCACCAAGATCTAATAGTGCGCGGTTGATATTCTTATCCCCAATGGTAATAGAAATCGTAGGACAGCCAGGGTCCTTCCGTTTTTGTGGTAAAGATTGGGTAAGGGCATCACTCACAGCACTAGCCAAGAAAACTTTCTTGGGTACCTGAGACTTCCTCTTTTTCGTGCACAAGTCCTTTAAGATTTTCGCGTAGGACGGGACTTGTTGGACAGCATCTAAAAGAGGAATGTTAATGTTAACCTGCTTAAATAACTCCAGAATCTTCTCCATTTGAGAATTTTGTTTATTAGACCTCAACCGGTTTGGAAATGGAACATTTTGAAAATTGGTTGAGTCTAATGCTGGAGGAGGAGATTGTGGAGTTGGAACGGATCCCAGAACAGGTGTTTTCGTGGAGTGAGAAGTGGGTCCGTTCAGAGCAGAAGAAGAGGAAGGAGAGCCTTGTGAAGAACGGAGAATAGGCTCAGAAGACGAGGAAGAAGAAGAAGAAGAAGAAGCAGCGGCCGGGGTGTCATCGTTGATCCGTTTACCAATGTTGTTTTGCAGCATCCTTCCCGATCTCAGTGTGGTCACGGCACTCACATTATGGTTCTGTTGTTCAAGAGCAACATGTGCATTATGTGGGTGACCGGGATTTGGGAGTGGCTGAGACGGGAGCTTCCCCTTCTCTCGCTCGCTTAAGGCCGCGTTCAGCTGTGCAATCTGGGCCTCGATGGTCTTGATGCTTTGCCCGTGTGCGGCAGTGTGTTGCACTAAGGATTGAATGGAAGACTGGATGTTGGCGGTGGACTTAGTCGATTGTTTAACGAACGCCTCCAGACTTCGCTCGAGCGAGGAAACCTTATCGTTGTTTGACGGAACAAAGTTGTTTGGTGGAAAAGAATTGTTGGGTGCAAAGTTGTTCGTCTGATTTTGAAAAGGTTGGGGTTGGAAGGGCTGCTGATACTGAGTTTGTTGTTGCGCTTGTTGTTGCGGCGGAGGGGCCCTTTGAAAATTGTTGCCTTGGAATTGATTCTGATTCTGATTCCAGGCGAAATTGTGGTGGTTCCTCCAACCGGGATTGTAGGTGGAAGAGTATGGATCATTCCTCGGTCTTTGCTGGAATGCAGCATTAACCTGATCCTGTCCTTGCGAGGGTGGATTGTAAGGACACTCTTCGGTCAAGTGAGAAGGATCGGAACAACAAGCGCAAATGGTACGAAGGGGGAGAACAGGGGCAGGAGCAGGAGAAAAAATTTGCTCTCTATCGCTTCAAGCTTTCTTGTTATTGCAGCCATTTCAGCTTTCATTGCAATAGAGACATCAAGTTGGTGAATTCCTACCCTAGACTGACCGGTAGAAGTGGAGGTAGAAGAAGAAGTCGGTCTGGTGCTCTCCCATTGTAGCGTTTGCTCCGCAAGGTCGTCAAAGAACTGCCACGCTTCCTCGTCAGATTTCGATAGGAAGTGGCCCTGACAGATGGTTTCCAACAACTGCTTCGTTGCTGGGTTCAGTCCCTGTATAAGGTTTGGCAAAGTTGCCATTTCTGTATACCGTGGTGAGGACACTGAACAAGAAGGTCTTTGTATCGGTCAAAGCACTTCCAGAAGGGTTCAAAAGGAAGCTGAGAGAATTGGTTGATTTCATTTCGAATCCTTGCGGTTTTATGATTTGGATAGAACTTTTTGAGAAACGCTTTAACAAACTCGTCCCAACTGGTTATGGAGTGGGAAGCGGTGCTATACAGCCATTTTTCAGCAAGATCGCATAGAGTGAACGGAATGACCTGTAGACGTATAGCATCGTCCGACAGCTGGGTGGTTTTCATCATGGCACAGACGTTTTGAAATTTGTTGATGAAGATATAGGCATCTTCAGATTCAAGCCCATGAAATCGTGGAAGCATGTTGATGAAGTGGGGCTTGATTTCAAAGTTGTCCCCATTGGCCGGTGGAAGAGAAAGGCAGGTGGGAAGTGCAGAACGGGTGGGATAGAAACGGTCCTGGAGCGCGATTCGCTGCGGCGCTACAACAGGCGGTGGTGGTGGGATATTGGTCTCCGTAGGAGGTGGAGCCAATCCAGCGGTAGTCAAAGAGATGTTCGGATTAAATTCTGACATCGCGGAAGAAGAGGTTGGTGAAGGTGAAGGTGAAGATGTATGAACAGAATTCCGGTCAACGTCGGAGTTGGCCGGCAAAGGAAGGGGTGAAAGAAGAGTGGACGGAGTATCGACGTCTGAGTCGATCGCGTAGTCGGTAGCGACTAACGTAACGCGGACTAGACGGGCGCTAGTGTCCCGAGTCCAAGCGGACATACACTAAACGAGTTTAGTATAGTCAAAGCGGAGAAGGTGAGGGTAAGAAAACGTCAATGGAGAAAACGATGGGTGGTGGGTGAAAAATGGATTTGGCGACAAAAGGCAAGTTTTTATAAAAGTTTTTGATTTTTTTCTTTTTTGTTTTTTTTTTAATTTTTAGAAAGAGATTTACAGAAATATGTACGGACTTACGGCTTTAAGTAATCACAAACAAGATATGCACAATCACACCTAGATCTAGGGTCACCTTGGTCTGCTAGACCTGCTCCAGAACTTGATTGTCGAAGTAAAACAGCGTCGAGAAACAGGCTTAAGACACACTGATCACGAGGCCAGGTAAGTGCAGAGATAAGGGGAGGTTTTCCAACGCTTTCGCGAAGTTCCTTAATTAAATAACCCTTTCTCTTTTGGCGGTTGCGCCGTTAACACTTTCCTAAACACCCCGTAAACAATATACCGTTAAGCGAGGTTCTAAACACGGTTAACTTCTCCTAATGAGCGCGAAGTCCTTAGGGCTGAGTCTAGTATTTTTTAATTTACAATGGACAATGCATATGCTTTTGTGATTTTTGGGGTCCTGGGAAGGGTGATGAAATCCCCACCCAATCTGAATTGGTTTCAAGCCCCTTAAGTCCGTATTAAAGAAATGCAAAGCAGTAACAAATCAACTGCAAACAATTTTTATTTTTTAGCGCGGCGCAAAGAATCCTGCACAAGAACAGTTTATTGGAAGGGGGAAAAGAGTTTGCGCAAAGAAATCTGCAGAAAACACAGTTTATTGGAGTCCAGAGGAGTAGGGAAGAGAAGAGAAAAACTCACAAAAATTTTGGCACCCTGAAGGCTCCAGATGGCCGCGGTTCCGCGGCCAAACACCTGCTTAGGCCGCGGTTCCGCGGCAAGAAAGAGGGATTGGACTTTCAGTTTTTTTTTGTGTGCTGCTGTGGTTGTCCTCTGCTGTTTTTAAGACCCTGAATCTGGATTTGCTCACTGGAACTGCTCCAGAATCTTAAAGTAGACCGTTTGCTTCGTTTTGATCCCTTGCGGTGTAGCCGCGAAATGTGGGTCTATCTTCCCACGTCTTTGGCACTGAACTTGAACTCCGTATTATCCGACGTCTTTGGCGCTGATCTTGAACTTCGTATTTTCCTGCACACTTGCACAAAAGCTAATCAAAAATAACAAGATGATTTTTTTTTTTACAAAGTATATTTTTTTGTTTTGTTTTTCGGTTATATTCACAAGTTAACCCGAAATTACACAAAGAAATAAACTACCGTCTTCCCGGCAACGGCGCCATTTGATGTTAGAGATTCTGCGTGTTCAAGTTTAGTTAATTACCGCAATCAAGACGGTTTCGCTTGTAGCTAGCCGGTTGAGTACGGGTCGTCCGCAGGGAGATGGGAATCTTTTTCTATGTGCTTTAACGAGTTAAGTCCAGTTTTTCAGATTTTGTTGTGATTAATTAAGTGGTAAAATGATATGTAAAGAGAGCTTGTTAGGGTTAGGATTAGGTTAGTTTGAGTTAGGAGTCTCCCACATCTTTCGTTGCCCCTCTTAATCTCGGTGTTACGGTAATCGGCAACAACGGGGATTAGCACGACTAGGAAGGAACTTGCGAGTATAAGCTAGGCTTTCCAACGCATAAGTTCTTCCTTTTGGTGCTTGTCCGTCCGTTCTTGGCTCTTAGCCATAACCTCCGGTTAATTCAACCACAACCGGTCTCACTACGGAATCACCGCTATCATGTAGGACAGGGTGCCGTAAGGAGCGGATTGTGGTTCAATTAACGGGAGTCGAATTAAGCTGTTGGGCAAGGAAAGAGTGAGAGAGATTTCCTTCTCTCAAACTTCGCTTATCCTACCCTAACAAGTATGAAACTACTCACACATCATGATACGGAAAAATAAAACAAAACAAAAGAGAAGGATAGAAAGAAAGAAAGAGATTAGAAGATAACAGCTAGCTATTTGCGACCTCACCTTGGCAAGGATCAAGCGTAAGCATCATGGTTGTTTTAAGGATAAAGAAAAAGAGAAAAGAAAGAAACAACAAGAAATAACAACAACTAAGTTAACAAATTAAAATTACAATAATTAACAAGAGAACAAGACAAGCATAATAATAAACGGTTCTTCTTTATTCATCATTCTTCACTCAAAAGCTCACTACAAGTTTTAATGGAGAAGAGATGAGAAGAGGAAGAAGAACATGTATTCTAAAACCTAGAGAAAAAAATAAAAGATTATTGACCCCTTCCTTCACAAAGTTCTGGGCTATTTATAGGCTGAAAAATGAAAACCTAGGGCAACCACCAGAACACAAATAAAAATACCAAAACACCCCCAAAAAGTCTTCAAGTGCGGCGCCAGTACGGCCGCGGTTCCGCGGCCTAAGCATGCTTAGGCCGCGGTTCCGCGGCCTAATGGAGGAGTTGACTCCTCGAATTTTGTGGGCCCCCCTGGTCTGATGTTGTCTGTGGTTTGGCATATGTGTTTTCTGAAAATACTTCCACATTTCTTCCAGAATTTCTGTTGATGGAAAGGTGATTTGATGTGGACTTTTTGTCATGATTTCCTCGAGCTCCGCGTAGATTTCTTGGATCTTGTGTTGCCATTGAGCCTTGTGCATGAAAACGACATTGATTTGACATTTCGTCTCTTAAACTGGTGTGTGGCAACAGACGGATAAAGAGCGGAGATCCGTGTTTTATCTGTGGTTGGCAGGAACCCGGATTTTGTCGTGTTCTCCATGAATTTCACCGTTTTTAGAACCGAGAACCTGTATCCTGCAATTGACTAGCAAACACGGCTCAAGAGTATCTACCGATATGCAATGTGATAAAAATTGGGCGGTATGAAAATGCAAAAAACTGATATGAACATGTATCTGGAACCTCTTCCAGCTCTACCACTTTGCCACTAATTTCTTTTTTAAGGAATTCCTTTTCTAAAAAGGTGGCATGTTGAGCAACAAACACTTTTTGTTCCTCACTTTGGTAGAAAAAATACCCATATGAATTCTTTGGATATCCCACAAACTTGCAGAGAACTGACCGTGCCTCGAGCTTGTCCGGATTTTGTCTTTTGACATAGGCTGGACAACCCCATATCTTAACTCGTTTAAGATATGGCCTCTTCCCACTCCATATCTCATATGGTGTGGTAGGTACAGATTTAGATGGAACTTGATTCAATAGGTATGCTGCTGTCTCCAGCTCATATCCCCAGAAGGAAATAGGTAACTCAGCTGTGCTCATCATAGAGCGCACCATATCTAATAGGGTGCGGTTCCTCCGTTCTGATACACCATTGTGCTGTGGTGTATATGGAGGAGTCAGCTGAGAGAGAATCCCATTCTCTTTTAGGAAGTCCAGGAATTCATTGCTCAAGTATTCACCTCCTCGATCAGATCGAAGGATTTTAATACTTTTTCCGGTTTGGTTTTCGACTTCTTGTTTATATTCTCTAAATTTCTCAAAAGATTCTGATTTGTGTTTCATCAGGAACACATATCCGAATCTAGAGAGATCGTCAGTGAATATAATGAAGTACGAAAAACCATCCCTGGCATGTGTAGACATGGGACCGCATACATCACTATGTATCAGTCCCAAGAGTTCGGTAACACTTTCTCCGTGTCCCGTAAACGGAGTTTTGGTCATCTTGCCTTTGAGACATGATTGGCAAGTGTCATAAGATGAAAATTCGAATGGCTTCATATATCCATCCTTATGCAACTTAGCCAGTCGTGTCGCATTGATGTGACCCAGTCTACAATGCCACAAGAAGGAGTCGTTCAGTTCTGAACTCTTCCTCTTGTGTGTGTTTGTTATGCTCAGAACTGTTGATTGATTTAGAACATAAATGCCATTGCACAACGTGCCTGATCCAACCAACTTTTGGTTACGGAAAATGTTCATAACATTGTCCTGTAATACAAAATTATATCCCTCTTTACTCAACAAAGAAACCGATATAATGTTGCATATCAGGTTCGGCATGTAATAGCATTCGTTCAGAACCAATGTATTACCAGTTGGTAATGCAAGGTGATATTCCCCGACAGTCTTAGCTGCAACTATTGCACCATTTCCAACTCTAATGTCTTTATCACCTTCTCCAAGTTCTCTACCTTTCCTAAGCCCATGTAACTGATTACATATATGGGATCCTGACCCGGTATCTAATACCCAGGACGTAGAGCAAATGGAGAAACAGTTCTCTGTAACGAACACACCCGAAGAAAATGCATCATCATGTACTTTCTTCATTCGGGTGGCATGGGAATCCTGGTATTCCCCTATATCATGTTCAGTCCTATAACTCTTATAAGAAAGAACGGAACCAACGTTCCCCAGCACAGTATAACATGCGGGTTCGGTCAATACATCCATATTATTATCTTGATTAGGGCATGACATGGTCGCTACCTGGAGAGAGAGAGAAGAAAACACTTTAGCATATGCTCGTGCAAGATCAGATTGGTTATTATCTTATCTAATCAGGATGGCTCCCACTGTTTTTATCAAATCTTCCTTCAAACCCTAAAAGGAAAGACTAGCCGGGATTAATTACACACTACAGGTTCGCCAATCTTTCAGCCAGGCCAGTGTCGGTACTTTGATGGAGGTCCCCCGTGCTTTCGCACGAACCTAATTAATGTAAACCTCGTTCTCCCAGAGGCGTAACCTCGTTAACACCTTTCTAGACACCTACTTGATCGGCTAATTGTAATGTGTAAAACTCTCCCAGGAGTAACTCTTACTCGCAGTGGGTATCGGGATCCAACTATCTCATAGAAGGTATGCAATCTCATTGCAAATTTCAACACTTGAAATTCCCGATAATATTTTGCCCCGAACGATCTATGACCTTGACAAGGTCAACAAACTATAGACCGCAAGTCAAGTTCAACCCGTCATTTCTTGATTGAATCAAACCCACCCGCACGACCCTTGACAAGGTCAACAAGGCCGTACGACTACCCTAACCCAATCTGCATCATATGCATAAGCAGATAAATACTGGTTAGCTACCGCACACTACGCCTTGACAAGGTCAACAAACGCAGCACGAATACTAAATAGGACTTATCTGAAATGACGGAGGGCTACGACAGGTTTTTCTGAAAACCTATTGCGTAATGAACTTGATATCGTTGTAGGATCGAATGAATTTTGAAATGGAGTGTTTTTTAGGCTTTTCTAGTTTTGCTAAAGGAGTCACTCCCGGTGAATAGATCGTCGGTCCTTTCCTCGTCGAATGAGGTGCGGGATATATCATATATATCACTGTGCAAAGCAAAAACTCTTAAAAGCAATCAAAAGACAAACCGAGTGTGTAGCATCTGCCAGTTATTGCTAAAGGAGTCACTCCCGGTGAAGGGATCTCGGTCCTTTCCTCATCGAATAAGGTGCAGGGTATATCATATATACCGCTATGCAAAGCAAGCACTGTAGCTACCTGTTTTATTTTGAAATACGATTCCACAACATCTTAGGTTTCTTTTCTTTCATTAATCACATTAATGAAGTCCCATCATTTAAGTACTTAAACATCACAGATAAATACGACGTACACTTATGCCATCCGCATTCGCCTCGATGTCCCCTCGTGCACCGTTAGGTTAGGTAACTAACGACAGAGCAGGGCAGGGCTAGTGCGGGTGCAAAACATAAGTAACGTCTATATAATATATCATATATACTATATACTGTATCCATCAGAACAAATCAAATGATCATATCACAGATATCGCAGCAGAAAATATCATATGAAATATTGGATATACTAGGACGTCCGTATTTTCAATACGAGCCAGTATAAAACACGGATTCCACGGTCATGATGAATAGCCAATCCCACACCCCTAGACCCCTACGAGAGCGGCAAGAAACCCTACCAATTCTAGGGTTAGGAGACCCGGACTCGACTCCTCGAGATGGTCTCCCTCTGGACCCTAGAACCCGGTTACTTGTGCTCCCCTCCTTGGGTCTATCCTAATGCGGAAAAGTAAATAATATACATCAATGGTGACATCTTCCGCAACCTGGAAGTGCCCCAATTAAAAGAATATTACATACAAGTTTTTACATGAATGAAAATGAAAAACACTCATCTCACATAAAAAACCCCGGCTATTCGAACACGACGATCCAATATAACATATCCAGCAACACATAACATCACATGTCATCAATGTAAGTAAGTATGCATACACCAATTGTCGTTGACGTATAGCAACGAAACCGGCGATATCGACATACTACACTTACGGTCACAGAAAAGAAAGTGTAAAACTACAACAGTTGGAATCCGCAACCTCTTTAGACATCGCATGCCTAATCAAATGAAATACTTAGACATCACATGCCTAACAATTATAAACCCCGCATTTTAGTCTCATTATCGAAAACTCTTTTCAATATCAAGTGAAACTAAACCGCTAGATTTATAACATTCATTCAGTTATCTCATAACTGTTTGTGAATTCCAATTATTGTATCCCATTCCGGATAAATAGAAAATATTAAACTTTCCGATCAAACATTCGAACACCCAAGTTTTCCCGAAACCATCCAACACATGAAATAAGTTCAAATACACTCACTTCATGCCTCAGTACCAACGGTCCAGCCGTAGAAGGGTCAAGCCAACGCCTCACATGTGGCACGCCGTACTGCCCCAAACCCTAAGGTTCAAAGGGCAGTTCAAGACGGTCACATAATCGAGTTAAGGTTTGTTGTCTTCTAGAGGGACCATCGCGTTACTTGCACTACTTAGAACGTCATTAAACTACGGAAAAGTCCAACAATTGGAAATTTCCCAGCAGGGGAAAGATTGGGTATTTACATCCGGTCGAACTTTTTAAGATATTGTAAAATTTATCCGGAAAAACACAGACAAAATTTGATAATCCGATCGAATCTACGATTCCCTATACAACTCCAGAATACTCAACTCTTGAGTCATTATAAAAATACCCAGAAAACATAGCATTAAAATCTAAGAATTACAGTGCAGAAACCAAAAGGAGAAGAGACAAAATTGCCGCGGAACCTCCGCATTAGCCATGCTAATGCCGCGGTTCCGCCGCACTTTGGTGGAATCATGTGATCGTACTTCACTGTATTTCTTAGATATTCCTGCTTAGTTTTCTGCATATTTTTAATTCACAAAAATCCAAATTTTCAGAAAATTTCCAGAGAGCATTTTGGAATTAGGGTTTCGGTTCGATCGGGTTTCAAACGTCGTCTACACTTCGCCTAAGGCTCTAGCTAGGCTCTGATACCACTATAGGGTTCCTAGACACACTAAGGAGGTCTCACAAGGCATCAACCATGCCAATTTTAATTTTTACAAGTGCCGAGAAACCATAATACGGATTCGTTGACTAGAGTTTAGGCGAAAAGGAAACTTGTTAACATCTTAACTAAAAGAAAGAGGCTACAACCTTTGTAGATCCGGTTCTCCACTTCCTTAGCTCCACGTAGACGTCCCCTCGCTGTCCATCTCGAATCTCGGACTCTTGCATCGGCTTCATCGGAGAAATGGGCGGGCTAAGTCGTCGGCTTCGATGCCGAAGATGATCTACGTCGAGGCAACACAAGATCAAGCTCCAACTTCACTAAGTTGTGAAACTTGTGAAGAAAACACCCTATACTACTTGGCAAGAGGTAGAGGATGAAGAAATAGGAGGTGGGTTCACTTTAGAATTGGATTTCTCACTCTTTTACTCAGGATGCCATTAAAGGAGTCAAGCTTTCTTCTTGAAGATGAAGAGGAAGAAGTAGATAGAATATGATAAGTATTGATTAAAAATGAAAATAATATGAATACTTATCATATACTAACTATGGTCAAGTGTAGAGAGTAAACTAGGGTTAGGTGAATGGTTAGGTTAAGGGAATAAAACAAAATGGTCAACCTTTTCAACTCTTCATGAAGCTTCATGAAAGATCCAAGAAAAGCCACCATTTCATTTTACTTTTCCAAAATAAATGAATAAAATAAATAAATAAATAATTAAACAAAACCCTAACCATTCATATAACCATGGTTTAATCTTTGCACAAACTCAAGTTAACATGCATCATCAAACATGATACAATGAAGTGTACACAAAAATATATCACATATACAATGTGCACATCAAGTGAGAAAATCCTTTTAAAGTGAACCAATACTAGTTAATGCAAAGTAATATATCAAATATATAATTATACATTAAATCATTAAATCAACACTTGATTCAATGATCCGGTCATGTCGCACATAACCGACTAGTATCCAATGTATCGATTTATCGAATCAATCTTTGATTCGATAACTAGGTTATATCGCATACAACCAATCGAAACATTCATCGCGAGAATGAAATACGGTATCACATACACGCATTATTCTTGGTCCCGCACATATCTCATATGCGCTCCTATTTCGTTTCGCTTGAGCCAGGAAACCTCTGTGTAGGACTCTAAAGACTCGTCAATACGCCGGCAGCAGATGATGATCATATCAAGCACCCACAAGCCGCAAGCAGTCTGCTAAACGTAACGGCCACCCGGGTATTGAGCGATCAGAAGACGGACGAGCAAGCCCGCTCACACTCCTGTGAATCCAATCAGTAACACTTACCGTACAGTCCGGTCTGTTCGTCTGATATGTCGCATATCAAGTCTAGGGGTGGTAAACGTCAGACCCCAGTAACCGATAAGTCGTGCCGATGTGAGGCCCATAACGGGTTGAGAAACTACTGGTAACACTTACTAGAAAATCTCAGATCATCCCTGGCCAGGGACTTCCCTGTTACGGCCAATCGAGCACAGCGCAACATCATCCCCCAATACCGGGAGAGACGAAACCCCTCCTATCGCTCATTGCCTCCATGTGACTCGGGACTGTGCCCAAAAACCACCGTTTTGCACGCCCTCATGGACGTGGTAAGGTGGAGATCAAAGCACAGTGGGAATCACACAAGACTCTATGACGATCTCGGGTCTACAGACTAACCTGCACAAGTGTCACCTGAGAACTGCCATCTGACGTGAGGTATAATACCATCTGGGAGTTCTCGGCGAGTCCGTCCAGTGTACCCATTCTCCACTGAGCACCCATATACCATCTCTGATGTCAAACATCAATGGATATGGGATCATCCATCGCCCATCTCATGGGTCGAGAGGCGTACACGCTAGTCTACACTGGTATATCGATGCCCCGTCTCGATACACCCACGACTAGGGACCTTGAAGGATGTACCTATAGACAACCATGTCCCCACTAGTATGATCTGCATAATAGTCCAGGTAGTCAAGTACACATCCTAAGGGCTTTACCAACATGTAACTATAAGACAGTTTGAAGAGACTAGTATACATGTTAAGATAAAGTGCAACGAGATAGCATACTATCATATCGAGTAAGAAAGTCATCTCTATATATGTCCAAGCATCCAATATAATATACATCATCTGTACAATACTGGCCTCTAGGGCATACATACAACTAACAATGTATGCCCTAGAGGCCATTACTGTACATACGATGTATATTGTAGTGGATGCAAGGACATATATAGGGAGGACTTTCTTGCTCGACATGATAGTATGCTATCTGGTTGTACTTTATCTTAGCATGTATTCTGATTGTCTCTATATTACATGTTGATAAAGCCCTTAGGATATGTACTCGACTACTGGGACTATGATGATGAGATCATACTAGTGGGGCCACGGTAGTCGATGAGTACATCCTATAACTGTTCCTAGTCGAGGGTGTATCGAGACAGGGCATCGATACACCAGAGTAGACTAGCGTATACGCATCTTGACCCATATGATGGGCAATGGATGATCCCATATCCATCGGTGTTTGACATCAAGGATGGTGTACGGGTGCTCAGTAGAGACTGGGTACACTGGACGGACTCGCCGAGAACTCCCAGATGGTATTATACCTCACGTCAGATGGCAGTTCTCCGGTGACACTGGTACAGAGTAGTCTGTTGACCCGAGATCGTCATAGAGTCTTGTGTGATTCCCACTGTGCTTTGATTTCCTTCATACCACGTTCAAGAGGGCGTGCAAAAGGTGGCTTTTGGGTACAGTCCCGAATCACATGGAGGCAATGAGCGATAGGAGGGGATTCGTCTCTCCCGATATAGGGAGTTGATGTTGTGCTGTGTTCGATTGGCTATAACCGGAAATCCCTGGCCAGGGTTGCTGAGATTTACTGGTAAGTGTTATCAGTAGTTTCTCGAACTGTTATAGACGTCATATCGACACGACTTATCGAGCTACTAGGGTCTGACGTTTACCACCCCTAGGCGAGATATGCGACATATCAGACGACGAGACCAGACTGTACGGGAGTGTTACTGTTTGGATTCACAGGAGAATGTACAGGCTTGCTTGTTGATCTTCTGAGCGCTCAATACCTGGGTAGCTGTTACGTTTAGCTGACCGCTTGCAGCTTGTGGGTGTTTGATATGATCATCACCTACTGCCGGCGTATTGACGATTCTTTAGAGTCCTACACAGAGGTTTCTTGGCTCAGGCAAAACGGAGTAGGAGCACATATGTGATATGTGCGGGACCGAGGATAATGCGGTATGTGATATCGTATTGTATTCTCGCGATATTTGATATCAGCCGGGTCATCGGATCAAGTGTTGATTCGATGAATCGGTACGGATAAATATTAGTCGGTTATATGCAATATAGCCGGATTGTCGGATCAAGTGTTGATTCGATAATTTAATGTATAATAATATATATGATATATTAAATTGCATTAACTAATATTAGCTCACTAAAAGATTCTTTTTCTCACTCGGGTAATACATTGATATATATGCGATATATGTTAAATGTATTATTTTATTTTGTTACGATAAATATTATATATGTGATATATAATATTGTAACATGATATGATAACTAATGCAACATGTTTGGTGGAGATTAAACAAGGTTAGGGTTTGATTAGGGTTAGCTCTTTCTAAATGTTTCTAGAAGGTTTTTATTTTATCATGATGAAGATATTTGTGTGTGACTCATCTTTAACCTAACCCAAACCCTAACCCTAGTTAATTCTCTACATGAGTTTGCTTGACCATGGTTGTATTATTCATCATATTAATTCTTTTTCTATTCATCACAAAAGGAATTGAATTATTATTCATCTTCTTCTTCCTTCATCTTTTCTTTCATAAAAAAGCTTACTAGTTTTTTCAAAGTGATGAATAAATGTGAGAAAAAGATAAATAAAGAGAGCAAAAATCCTACTTCATCATCCTCATCTTCCCTTGCCCTTTAGATGAGAGTGTTCACTCAATTTTAGTGAGTGTTAGCTTGTGTTAATGAAACTTCAAGGTAGATCATCTTTGTATCGAAGATCGGAAGCAAGACTGCACCTTTCTCTTCGTGGAGCCTCTCGAGAGTCCGGAGCATGATGACCGCAGCGAAGGGACTTCAACACGGAGCTTATGAAGTGAAGGACCAGATCTACAAAGGTTGTAATCCCTCTCACTTAGTGTTAAAGTGTTTAGCATGTTAGTTTTCGCCTAATCTTTAGTTTAAAGATCCGTATTCGGGTTGTTCGGCACGGCTAAAATTTTAATCGGGCATGGTTGATGCCTCGTAGACCCTTGTGCACGTGCATAGCAACCCTACAGTGGTATCAGAGCCAAGCTAGAGCTTTAGGCGAAGTCTAGACGAAGTTTAAAGTCCGATCGAACGCCGAAACCCCGACACGGAACCCTCTCTGTACATTTTTCAAAAATATGGTTTTTTCTGAATTAAAAATTCTCATAAAATTAAGCAGGAAAAACTAAGAATTACTGTGAAGTACGGACCTCTAACTCAAAAATTTGACCGCGGAACCGCGGCGAAACCATGAGTTTTGCGGCGGTTCCGTGGCCAAAATTTGGACTTAGTCCCTGAAATTTCATGTAATTATTTTTAGGCCCTTTCTTGTTAATTTTTTCTGGGAATATTTTAATTTCACTCAAGTGTTGAGTTTTCAAGGGTTGTATTGGGGAATCGTTGATTCGATCGGATAATTTAACTTTGTTTAGTTTGTCCGGATAATTTTTAGAAACCGTTAAAAAGTTCGAACGGATATCAATAACTCACTTTTTCCCCTGTCGGAAAATTTTTCAAAAGTTGGATTTTTTCTCGTGTTTAAGAATGTTCTAAGTCGTGCGAGTAACGCGGTGGACCCTCTAGAAGACAACAAACCTTAACTCGATTATGTGACTGTCTTGAACTGCTTCTGAACCTTAGGGTTTGTGGCAGTACGGCGTGCCACATGTGAGGCGTTGGCTTGACCCTTCTACGGCTGGACCATTGGTACTGTGGCATGTGATGGATGTTTTTAAACTAATTTCAAGTGTTGAGATAAATTGGGGAAATCTTGGGTGTTTGATTATTCAATCGGAAAGTTTAACATTGTCTATTTATCTGGAATGTGATACAATATTTGGAATCCACAAGTAGTTATGAGATAACTAATTTGAATGTTATAAATCTAGCAGTTTAGTCTCAAATTGATCGGTTGCCACGGAATTTTGATGTGATCAAAAGTCCGTCGCAATCACGTAGCGTACGCGGATACTCGCCGGGTAAACTTAATAAACAGCTACGCCCCATAGCCCCGACCAAGTGACTGTAGGAGAACCCCGTTGCCGAAAGCATCCGTTCGGGTGCTCACGGCAGCGGTGTTCCGCCTTAGTGCACTTCGTCGACGGCATCTGGGGGTGCGGCCGTCTACTAAAGTTTGCGACGAGCATTCGATCAGAATATCGGGAATCTTGTTGAATTCCACGACTTGACATTGAAAAGAGTTTTCGATAAATGAGACTAAAATGCGGGGTTTATAATTGTTAGGCATGAGATGTCTAAGGAATTCATTTGGTTAGGCATGCGATGTCTAAGGAAGTTGCGGATTCCAACTGTTGTAGTTTTACACTTTCTTTTCTGTGACCGTAAGCGTAGTATGTGGTGTATCGCCGGCTTCGTTGCTATACATCAACGACAATCGGGATACACATACTTGCTTACGTTGATGATATGAGATATTATGTGTTGCTGTGATATGTTCTATTGGATCGTCGCATTTTGAATAGCCGGGGGTTTTATGTGAGATGAGAGATTTTCTTTTTCTTTCATGTAAAATTCATTTGTATGTAATATTCTTTTATTGGGGCACTTCCAGGTTGCGGAAGATGTCACCGTTGTATATTATTTACTTTTCCGCATTAGGTAGACCCAAGGAGGAGGGCACAAATAACCGGGTTCTAGAGTCCAGTGGGAGACCAACTCAAGGAGTCGAGTCCGGGTCTCCTAACTTTAGAATTGGTAGGGTTGCTTGTCGCTCTCGTAGGGGTCTAGGGGTGTGGGTTTGGCTATTCATCGCGACCGTGGAATCCGTGTTTTATACAGGCTCGTATTGAAAACACGGACGTCCTAGTATATCCAATATTTCATATATGTTCTTCTGCTGCAATGTTCTGTGATGAGATCATATTACTGCCTGAGATGAATGTTTATATTATTTATGAGATATATGTTATATTGCAGATTTCGTTTCAAATGTGATGCTTGTGAAGCATAATAAAATGGGACTTCATTAATGAGATTAATGAAATAAAAGAAACCTAAGATGTTGTAGAAACTTGTTTAAAAACTGGTAGCTCTAGTTCTTGCTTTGCATAGCGGTGTTCCTTATAGAACATCCAGCACCTTATTCGATAAGGAAAGAGCCGAGATCCCTTCACCGGGAGTGACCTCTTTAGTGAAACTAGCAGATGCTACAAACTCGGTCTGTCTTTTGATTGCTTCTATAGTTTTTGCTTTGCATAGTGATATTTGTGAAATATCCTGCACCTTATTCGATGAGGAAAGGGCCGACGATCCCTTCACCGAGAGTGACCCCTTTAGCAAAACTAGAAAAGCCTCAAAAACACTCCATTTAAAATCACTCGATTCTATAACGATATCAAGTTCATTACGCAAAGGGTTTTCTTAAAAACCTGTCGTAGCCCTCCGTTATTTTAGGAAGTAGAGTACTTAGTATTCGTGTCGCGTATGTCGACTTTAGTTGAGGCGTAGTGTACGGTAGCTAAGTGATGTCTTCCTACACAGCATATGATGCGATTAGTTAGGACATTCATGTGATTATGTCGACCATAGTTGATGGTCATGTAGGGTGGGTCTGATTAATCATGAAATGACGGGTAGAACTTGACTAGTGCTTATGATATGTTGACCTTAGTTAAGGTCATAAGTACTAGAGGTAATATATTATCGGGAATTTCAAGTGTTGAAATTTGCAATGAGATTGCATACCTTCTATGAGATAGTTGGATCCCGATACCCGCTGCGAGTAAAAGTTACTCCTGGGAGAGTTTTACACATTACAATTAGCCGATCAAGTAGGTGTCTAGAAAGGTGTTAACGGGGTTACGCCTCTGGGAAAACGACGTTTACTTTAATTAGGTTCGTGCGAAAGCATGGGGGACCTCCCTCAAAGTACCGACACTGGCCTGGCTGAAAGATTGGCGAACTTGTAGCGTGTAATTAATCCCGGCTAGTCTTTCCTTTTAGAGTTTGAAGGAAGATTTGATTAAAACAGTGGGAGACATCCTGATTAGATATATTAGATAACCAATCTAATCTTGCAAGAGCATACGCTTAGTGTTTTCTTCTCTCTCTCCAGGTAGCGACCATATCACGCCTTAATCAAGATAATAATACGGATATATTGACCGAACCCGCTTGTTATACTAAGCTGGGGAACGTTGGTCCCGCTCCAACTTATAATTGTTATAAGACAGAGCAGAAAATTGGGGAATACCAGATTTCCCGTGCCGCCCAAACGAAGAAAGTGCATGTTGATGCATCTTCTTCGGGTGTGTTCATTATACAGAACTGTTTCTCAGTATCCTTTACGTCCTGGATATGTGATACCAGATCAGGATCCCGCATATGTAATATATTACATGGGCTACAGAAAGGTAAAGAACTGAGAACGGGTGATAAGTTTTATGAGGCAGAAAACGGTGCAAGTGTTGCAGCCAAGTCTGTTGGTTACTGTCACCCTGTATTACCGGAATACATTGATTCTGAACAAATGTTATTAGATACCGAACCTGATATACAAAATCATATCAGTCTCTTTATTAGTAAAGAAAGGATATAATTTTGTATTGTTGGATAATGTTTTGAACATTTCCTATATCAAGAGTTGATCGGTTCAGGCACGTTATCTAAAAGCATTGACGTTCTAAATCAAACTACAGTTCTTAGTATAAGGAACATACACAAGAGGAAGAGTTCAGAAATGAATGAATCCTTCTTGAGGTATTGTAGACTAGGTCATATCAATGCGACCCGACTGGCTGAAGTTACATATAGATGCATATTTAAATTAGTTTGAATTTACATCTTATAAAACTTGTCGGTCATGTCATAAAGATAAGATGACCACAGCTCTGTTTATTGGAAACAGAGAAAGAGTTAGTGAACTCTTGGGATTGATACATGCTGATGTATGAAGGTCCCCTGTCTACACATGCCAAGACCGGTTCTTTTTACTTCATTACGTTCTCTGATAATCTCTCAAGATTCAGACATGTGTTCCTGTTGAAACATAAGTCCGAAGCTTTTGAGATATTCACAGTATAAGTTAGAAGTAGAGAACCAAAATACAGGTATAAGTATTATGTCCTTTGATGAGATCAAAGAGGAGAATACTTGAGCAAGGAATTCCTGGACTATTCTAAAGGAGAATGAGATTCTCTCTCAGCATTACTCCTCCGTATACACCACAGCACGTCGGTGTATCGGGGCGGAGCATTAGCACCCTATTTGATATGGTGTGCTCTATGATGAGTACTACTGAGTTTCCTATTTCCTTTGGGGAGTTATGCACTTGAGAAGCTGTATACCTATTGAATAGGGTTCAAATTAAATCAGTTGCCTGCCACTTCATATTTGATATGGAAAGGGAAGAGCCCATATCTTAAGCTTGTTAAGATTTGGGGTTGCCCGGCCTATATCTAAAACCAAAATCCGGACAAGCTCGAGGCAAGGTATGTTATGTAGAACTGGAAAGGTTCCAGCTATACAAACTACAGCTGATAATTTGGTAGAACCAAAGGATTCAATAGTTTCCAACGAACCTCAGCCTCTCCGCCGATCTAGTAGGGTTCCTCACCCACCTGAGAGATACTTTGGTTTCTCTATGACAGTGGGAGTGAGGATTGCATCATGAGATGATGACCCAACTAGTTTCGAGCTGGCCATCAGGAGTGAGACTCTGTAAGAATGGCTGGATGCTTAGTGATCTGAGATGGAATCCTTATACACCGACAAAGTATGGACTTTAGTTGCTTTATCTGAAGGGTTAAATCCCCATCAGGAGCAAGTATATCTTGAGAAGATTACTTGGTGTACATGGAAAAGTTGAGACTTTCAAAGCAATGCTTAAGTCCATCCAGATCCTACTTGCCATGGCTACATACCATGACTATGATATCTGATGGTTGGGTATCATGACTACTTTTCTAAATGATGTTTTAGAAAAGAGCGTCTATAAGTACACAGCCAGAGGGGTTCGTAGACAGTGGGAGCAGCGGAAACGTGTGCAAGATGTTTTATATGATAAAACAGGCATCGCGGAGCTGGAACATCTCTTTTGATGTGGTAGTCAAAGAGTTTGACTTCATCAAAATGGTAGATGAACCTTGTATATACAAAAAGGTAGTAAGGAGTATGGTGGTGATCCTCGTAGAGTACGTGGATGACATACTCTTGATAGGGAAGGAGTTTCCTATGCTACGCTCAGTCAATCTCCGCTTATCACAACGATTCTCCATATAAGATCAAAGCGATACCTCCTAAATCCTGTGTTTTGGATCTATGAGATAGTTCTAATTGGATGTTAGGATACTCACTAGTTGTAGTGAGATGGTATCAATCGATCCTGGGGAGAATCACTGGAAAGGTTCCAGGGTGATAAGGACGACTAAATGGCAGTCGCAGGCATTGTCTTTACCCTCAGTGGAGGGACGGTATGTTGGAAGAGTTACAAGCTAGATACCGTGACATACTAAACGATTAAAGGCAAGATACATCGTTACCAAGGATGCTACCAAAGAGGCAGTCTGGATATATATTAGTTCATGCGATGAACTTCGTTCCTACCATTGTGTGACAATGGAGTTGTGGCTTTAGCCAAGGAACTACCGTCCCATCAGAAATCCAGATCTAATTCTTAGGCAGTATCACCTGATCATGGAGATGGTTGATCTCCAGGGAGATCGAGGTCAGGAGAGTAGACACAGAGGACAACAGCGCGGATCCACTCACAAAGGCCTTTTTCCCAACAGAGACTTTTATGGGATGGTTGAGTATGAGATACATCAACCACAGCTAATTGTTGGGTATGCGATACCACAACAGATGGCCCTAGTGCAAGTGGGAGATTGTTAGTTATATGTATGCCCTAGAGGCCATTACTGTACATACGATTTATATTGTAGTGGATGCTAGGACATATATAGGGAGGACTTTCTTGCTCGACATGATAGTATGCTATCTGGTTGTACTTTATCTTAACATGTATTCTGATTGTCTCTATATTACATGTTGATAAAGCCCTTAGGATATGTACTCGACTACTGGGACTATGATGATGAGATCATACTAGTGGGGCCACGGTAGTCGATGAGTACATCCTATAATTGTTCCTAGTCGAGGGTATATCGAGACAGGGCATCGATACACCAGAGTAGACTAGCGTATCGCATCTTGACCCATATGATGGGCAATGGATGATCCCATATCCATCGGTGTTTGACATCAAGGATGGTGTACGGGTGCTCAGTAGAGACTGGGTACACTGGACGGACTCGCCGAGAACTCCCAGATGGTATTATACCTCACGTCAGATGGCAGTTCTCCGGTGACACTGGTACAGAGTAGTCTGTTGACCCGAGATCGTCATAGAGTCTTGTGTGATTCCCACTGTGCTTTGATTTCCATCATACCACGTCCAAGAGGGCATGCAAAAGGTGGCTTTTGGGTACAGTCCCAAATCACATGGAGGCAATGAGCGATAGGAGGGGATTCGTCTCTCCCGGTATAGGGAGTTGATGTTGTGCTGTGTTCGATTGGCTATAACCGGAAATCCCTGGCCAGGGTTGCTGAGATTTACTGGTAAGTGTTATCAGTAGTTTCTCGAACTGTTATAGATCTCATATCGACACGACTTATCGAGCTACTGGGGTCTAACGTTTACCACCCCTAGGCGAGATATGCGACATATCAGACGACGAGACCAGACTGTACGGGAGTGTTACTGTTTGGATTCACAGGAGAATGTACAGGCTTGCTTGTTGATCTTCTGAGCGCTCAATACCTGGGTAGCTGTTACGTTTAGCTGACCGCTTGCAGCTTGTGGGTGTTTGATATGATCATCACCTACTGCCGGCGTATTGACGATTCTTTAGAGTCCTACACAGAGGTTTCTTGGCTCAGGCAAAACGGAGTAGGAGCACATATGTGATATGTGCGGGACCGAGGATAATGCGGTATGTGATATCGTATTGTATTCTCGCGATATTTGATATCAGCCGGGTCATCGGATCAAGTGTTGATTCGATGAATCGGTACGGATAAATATTAGTCGGTTATATGCAATATAGCCGGATTGTCGGATCAAGTGTTGATTCGATAATTTAATGTATAATAATATATATGATATATTAAATTGCATTAACTAATATTAGCTCACTAAAAGATTCTTTTTCTCACTCAGGTAATACATTGATATATATGCGATATATGTTAAATGTATTATTTTATTTTGTTACGATAAATATTATATATGTGATATATAATATTGTAACATGATATGATAACTAATGCAACATGTTTGATGGAGATTAAACAAGGTTAGGGTTTGATTAGGGTTAGCTCTTTCTAAATGTTTCTAGAAGGTTTTTATTTTGTCATGATGAAGATATTTGTGTGTGACTCATCTTTAACCTAACCCAAACCCTAACCCTAGTTAATTCTCTACATGAGTTTGCTTGACCATGGTTGCATTATTCATCATATTAATTCTTTTTCTATTCATCACAAAAGGAATTGAATTATTATTCATCTTCTTCTTCCTTCATCTTTTCTTTCATAAAAAAGCTTACTAGTTTTTTCAAAGTGATGAATAAATGTGAGAAAAAGATAAATAAAGAGAGCAAAAATCCTACTTCATCATCCTCATCTTCTCTTGCCCTTTAGATGAGAGTGTTCACTCAATTTTAGTGAGTGTTAGCTTGTATTAATGAAACTTCAAGGTAGATCGTCTTTGTATCGAAGATCGGAAGCAAGACTGCACCTTTCTCTTCGTGGAGCCTCTCGAGAGTCCGGAGCATGATGATCGCAGCGAAGGGACTTCAACACGGAGCTTATGAAGTAAAGGACCGGATCTACAAAGGTTGTAATCCCTCTCACTTAGTGTTAAAGTGTTTAGCATGTTAGTTTTCGCCTAATCTCTAGTTTAAAGATCCGTATTCGGGTTGTTCGGCACGGCTAAAATTTTAATCGGGCATGGTTGATGCCTCGTAGTCCCTTATGCACGTGCAAAGCAACCCTACAAATTCCGGTGATTTTGGGTCGACCATTCCTTGCCACTTCCAATGATGTCATTAACTGTAGAAATGGTTCAATGAACTTATCGTTTGGAAATATGACCATTGAACTAAACATCTACAAATTTGGAAGTCAGCCATCAGAACCCTCTGCTCATATCCTTGATGTGTGCTCTGTCCACAAGATTGCTCCCGAAAGTTGCGGAGTTGAGGAATTTTGCTTTGAAGATCTCAACGACACTACCACATCACTGTTTGATCTTGCACACTATCTTAGTGAGGACACCATTTCCACGCTTGAGTCCGACACTCCTGACTCATCACCATCCGAGTCTATATCTTTTACAGGCTATGAGCTTCTTTGTGACTCCGAAAATCAGTCGATGATCCCACCTTCTATTTCTCCGCCAGCATTAGATCTCAAACTCTTACCTTCTCATCTTAAATATGCATATTTAGGTGAGAATGAGCCTTTACCGGTTATCATATCCGCTTCTCTAGCATCAGAGCAAGAGAATGCACTTTTGTCAGTATTGAGATCTAATAGGGAGGCGTTTGGTTGGACCATGGCGGACATCAAAGGGATTAGTCCCTTAATTGTAGAACATCATATACACTTGATGGATGATGCCAGACCAACCCGAGAACCACAGAGACGGTTGAACCCCGTCATGAAGGAAGCGGTGATGAAAGAGATCGTCAAATGCCTTGATAATAGTATTATATACCCAATCTCCGATAGCCAATGGGTGAGTCCAATACATGTCGTCCCTAAGAAATCTGGCATCACTGTTATTACTAATGAGGCAAATGAGTTGATTCAGACACGCGCCCAAACTGGATGGCGTGTATGTATTGATTACAGAAAACTCAATGCCGCCACGAGGAAAGACCACTTTCCTCTACCTTTCATTGATCAGATGCTGGAACGCTTAGCTGGACGTGAATATTATGCTTTATGGACGGATACTCTGGCTATAATCAGGTCCCCATAGCCAAAAAGGATCAAGATAAAACCACTTTTACTTGTCCTTTTGGTACCTTTGCTTATAAACGCATGCCCTTTAGGTTATGCAATGCTCCCGCTACCTTTCAGCGGTGTATGATGGGGATATTCTCTGACATGGTCGAGAATTTTTTGGAGATTTTCATGGACGATTTCTCGATTTTCGGAGACTCTTTTTCTGACTGCCTATCGAATCTTAACGCAGTTCTTACTCGTTGCAAAGAGAAGAACTTAACCTTGAATTGGGAAAAATGCCATTTCATGGTCCAAGAGGGAATTGTGCTTGGACATGTTATTTCACGGAAAGGCATTGAGGTTAACAGAGCTAAGATAGATGTCATTCAAAACCTTCCTCATCCCAAAAGTGTCAAGGATATCCGATCATTTCTTGGCCATGCGGGGTTTTATAGGAGATTCATTAAAGATTTTAGCAAAATTGCTAGACCTTTAACTCTTCTCTTGGCCAAGGATACGACCTTCCACTTTGACTCGGATTGTGAGGCAGCATTCGACTCACTCAAACACTCCCTCACTACAGCCCCCGTTCTATCGTCTCCAGATTGGGACTACCCCTTTGAGCTTATGTGTGATGCATCAGATTTTGCAGTTGGTGCAGTCTTAGGACAGCACATTGAAAAGATGCCACACGTGATCTATTATGCGAGTAAGACCCTGAACGATGCTCAAATTAACTATACAGCTACCGAAAAAGAACTTTTGGCGGTTGTATTTGCATTAGAAAAATTCAGGCCTTACTTGATTGACTCACCAATAGTTGTGTACACTGACCACTCCGCCTTGAAATATCTTTTGGCGAAGAAAGATGCAAAAGGTAGGCTAATACATTGGATCATTCTATTACAAGAATTTGATCTTGTTATCAAAGATAAGAAAGGATGCGAAAACATTGTAGCCGACCATCTTTCACGCATCTCTTCTTCACCTGTGACCCTACCGATCAATGATTTGTTTCCGGACGAACAAGTCTTGAGCATATCCGATAAACCTTGGTTCAGGGATATTGTGAACTATCTTGTCACGGGACTGATACCCAGCGATTGGTCAAAACAGGACAGACACCATTTTCTATCCCAAGTAAAACACTTTTACTGGGATGATCCATATCTGTTTAAGTATTGTCCTGATCAGATCATTCGCCGGTGTGTCCCGAATGAGGAGTTCAAGAGTGTTCTATCTATCAGTCATGATCAGGCATGTGGGGGTCACTTCGGTCCTAAAAAGACGGCGGAGAAGGTTTTGCAATGCGGTTTTTATTGGCCGACCTTGTTCAAGGACGCATTTGATTATTGCAAAACCTGTACACAGTGGCAACACACGGGTAGGATTTCCTGGAGAAATGAGATGCCCCAGCAACCCATCTTAGTGGTTGAAATTTTTGATGTTTGGGGCATTGACTTTATGGGTCCCTTTCCCAACTCCTTTAGGAATTTGTATATACTGCTTGCGGTTGATTATGTCTCAAACTGGGTTGAAGCCATTCCATGTTGCACTAATGACAAGAAGGTTGTCATTAAGTTCTTAAAAGAAAACATCTTTTCGCGATTTGGACACCGACGCGCTATCATTAGCGATAACGGGACACATTTCTGCAACAGATCTTTCGAAACTCTGATGCGGAAATACGCAATCAACCACAGACTTTCTACACCCTATCATCCCCAAACGAGCGGGCAGGCTGAGATTTCGAATAGACAGATCAAACAAATCCTGGAGAAAACTGTTGCGAAGAATAGAAAAGATTGGTCGACCAAACTGACGGATGCTCTTTGGGCATTCCGAACTACATTTAAAACCGATCTAGGGATGTCTCCATATAGGTTAGTGTTTGGGAAGGCTTGTCACTTGCCAGTCGAGATTGAGCATAAAGCATTATGGGCTATTAAGGAAATCAACTTTGACTTAAACCAAGCCTGCAACTTTCGGAAGCTGCAATTAAATGAGCTAAGCGAACTCTGCGATGAAGCTTATGATAACGCTGTAATCGTAAAGAATAGGACCAAGGTTTTTCACGATAAAAACATTTTGAGGAAAACATTTACACCTGGTCAACAAGTCCTTCTTTATGATTCACGACTACACCTTCACGTGGGTAAGCTTCGATCTCGGTGGAAGGGACCTTTTATTGTGCGGTCTGTATACCCGCACGGGGCAATAGAGGTAGAAAATGTTTAAAAAACGGCACATTTTTCAAAGTGAATGGACATAGACTAAAGCCGTATTTTTCCACTGACCCACGGAGGAGCTCCTGTTCTTACAGGAGCCATTTTATTTTGATTAAAATTCCTCCGTCTCACCTCCATGTTCTGTAAATTACTGCATCATCTTTTTGAATGGAGGTGAGTGAAAAGAATAAGTTTGGGGGAGGATCTTCACTTATATATTTTGCCCCCACTAATAAATTCCTCCCAGGCTTACAGGTTTGTAGATATAGCGGTTGGCAACAGTGAGGACACTGTTGAAAACAAGTTTGGGGAAGGTCTGTGCTTATTTTTGCATCATTTGCATATCATTTGCATAAGCACAAAACATTTCTTTAAAAACCTATAAAAATTTAAAAATTTTCAAAACCCATAAAAATTTAAAAAAATTCAAAATATAAAAATATTTAAACATTTTTGTACATAAATAAGATAATAAAAGATTAGATAGTGAAAAATTACATCCATGAGATTAGAAAAATTTAAGAAAACCAAGAAAATTAGAAGTTTTCTTATACGAACTAGTAATAAGTAGTTATGAGCCGTTGTCCCAAGGGTTAGTAAGATAAAGGAAGTCACTAATCTGAGGATAAAAATAAGTCTGAAAAATAGTTTCTATTCTTGAAGCCAAACATTTTGAACGTTGATACCCTGCTATTCGCACTTACACACGTCTTGAAACTCGGGATAGTAGAGGATACCTTAAAATGCTCTTGTCTAAAAGCCAAAGTATGAAGGAAATAAAAAAATGAATAAAATATAAAATGGTGAGAAAAATGAACACTGGTTTTGTTATCGCCAAGGATGCAATAAAAAAATATAGCGAGGGTGCTTCATCACCTAGTGCCCTAAGGCCAACTGGTCTAGGAGTCACTGCTAAGCCTTAGGTGGTGCAAGACGAGGAAAATACACCAAATAAGCAAGCACATGAGTAATCGGTCGGTTAGTACCTCAAGAAGTATTAATGGTCGCATGAAAGTGTGTGAGCAAATCTAAATATTCATCAAATTAAAAAGTACTGAGGCAGATGGACAAGAGTATGATAGCTTGAATTGAATTCTCCGAGTGTAGGGATGTAAATTACACACACGTAGGGTGATATGATCGATGTTTGGAAGACAGATAGGAATGAAGAATAAGACGATATTTTATTGAGGGAAGACGTGATTTCTGACATCTTTTCATGACTATTAAGATAGGGCTCATGACAACCGAAAAACTAGCTTAGTTGGAACCCTAATTTTCAAATCTTTTCTTTTACAATTCTTTTCTTTAAATATAATATTCATGATCTTCCTTTTATTATTGGATTTTGTGGGTGCAATCCGCTGAAAACCCTCAGGAGACATCACTCCTCCTACTAGGGACACCTAGAGGTTTAAATACTTGTTGCACGTGCTCAGTGCAATCGTGTTGCCTACGAAAGTGTGCTAGTTAGTTTTTCTTTTTCTTTATTTTCTCCTTCTCTTTTTAATAAAACAGTTCGCTCGAGACGACCGAAAATAAGTTTGGGGGAATTTGATCAGTCGAAAATAATGCATTTTTAACACGGCAATTTCCCTATCTTTTGCATTCATCTAGAGGTGTTCAGTATTCATATTGCACATATTAGCAAAACACCTGTATAATACTGAATTACCTGTACTGTATATTAAAACCGGCATTTTTAGGGAAATTGACTGTTTTTCATGGCATCGCATCATTCTTGTATAGCGCAACTCTTGTCTCGAGAAATTGTGCAGGAAATTGCAGGAACAAAGACAAAATTAGGAAAAGAGCTGATCAAAATTACGCCAAGTCTAAGATTGTTGATCTGGCAATAAACTAGAAGGAGTTACAATATTAAAAATATCAGAAAAATACCAAAATATCATCAGAAGGCCACATTTGAAGACTGAAGCCCTAAGGCTCCTATTGGGCCGCGGATCCGCTGCATGATGACGTCAGCAGCGAATCAAAATTTCCCCATATGCTTATTGATAATAGCCAAGCTTCCAGAACTCTTGAGAAACTCCACGTGGCTTCATCTAGAAGACTCGGCCTAACAAACTATTTCTCGAAGGATCTCTTTAACAAACTTTTGGAGGGAAATTTGAAATTTGAAATCCTAGATCTAGGGTTATGAGGCTTATAAAAGGGAACCTAGATCTAGGGTTGAGGTTGTTCAAGAATTTATCCTTCATCTTCCACTCACAAGTTGAGTGACACAACTTGTGCCTCAAAACCCTAACCCTAATTCCAATTCCAAAACCAAGATCAAGAATTCCGAGTACCACATCAAGCTTGAAGCCTTCGATCCTTTAGAAAGCGACGCCGGACTTCATCGGAGCAAGAGATCCAAGGAGATCCGCGACTCAAGGAGCCGAGCGAAGCCGAAATCGACGATCTAGTTCCTTCCTTTTGTAAATTTCAAGAGAGTTGTAACGAATTTGTCGATAAATAAAGGTGAAATTTCTATATCTTGCTTATCTTTTAATTCAAGCATTATGATTCGATCTCAATTTGTGATTGTGTTTGTTATTATGATGTTTGAGTAAAACTCCGCTCGTGTAGGAGTTGTGACGATCGATAGATGATGATGATTTAGACTCTTTTACAATTCTTAAATCCTATAACGTTTGTAAATTCTTGTGAATCGAATGATCGATGACCTAGTTTCGAGACGATGCTTTCTTGATTTTGTTCGCTCGAAACTAGGGATCAACGATTGATCATTTGATTAACTTGAAGCTAGATTTTGAATGAGATTCATCGAAAGGACAAAGGATGAGATGAGGAATCCCTAGTTTCTTCACAAGATCCTTAAACCTCGATAAATCGTCATCGATCTAGTATCAATTCGTTAATGGATAAGAGTATGTAATCATTAGATCTCATCACATCTATAGATCCGATCTACTCCTACGAGCAACACTTCGAATCTTGATTGTTGGTTTGGAAATCATCACACATCCCAATTCTTGATTTAAATGTTTTCTTAGATCTAGATTTTTCTTATTCTTGATATTCAATTTTACAAATCATGAATTGTTTCTTTTCTTTTCTTTAAATTTTCGACTCATCTAATTCGAAAATTGAACGGATCTCACTTTTCCTGTGGACGATCCGCACTTACTAACGCGCTACATTCGACACCGTTATTGATTGCGGTCAAAATATTTTTGGTTGTGATTTCTATACAATTTTCTATAAACCGACACAACGAGAAATTCGTATCAATCATTAACCATGAGTTAGGGTTAAAGATTAGGTCAAAAAATATCTTAAGCTAGACAAAGAAAATGGACAGAGTCAAAGATGCTTACAAGCTTCTACAAGCTTTCAACAAATATCAACCATGACAATTATCCATAATATTTGAATTACTTAATGATAAAATTTAAACCCTAATCTTAACCCTAGCATGGTTTAACCCTCATTAACCCTAGTTGCATTTGTAACTTAGCATGATACATTTAACATATATCACATATACATCAATGTATCCAAAGTGAGAAAAGAAATCTTAAGTTAGCTAATATTAGTTAATGTAATGTAATATATCAAATATATAATTGTACATTAAATTATTAAATCAACACTTGATTTAATAATCCGGCTATATCACATATAACCGGCTAATATCATAATGTAACATCTTATCGAATCAACACTTGATCCGATAACTCAGCTATATCACATATAACCTTTCATGTCACACATCGCGAGAATAGAATACGGTATCTCATATCGTATCAATCTCAGTCCCGCACATATCACATATGTGCTCCTGCTCCGTTTTGCTTGAGCCAGGAAACCCCTGTGTAGGACTCTAAAGACTCGTCAATACGCCGGCAGTAGGTGATGATCATATCAAACACCCACAAGCCGCAACCGGTCTGCTAAACGTAACGGCCACCCGGGTATTGAGCGATCAGAAGATCAACAAGCAAGCCTGCTCACACTCCTGCGAATCCAATTAGTACCACTATTGTACAGTCCGGCCTCTTCGTCTGATATGTCATATATCTCGTCTACGGGCGGTAAACGTCAGACCCCAGTAACTCGATAAGTCGTGTCGATATGAGGCTCATAACGGGTCGAGAAACTACTGATAACACTTACCAGTATATCTCTGAAGCAGCCTTGGCCAAGGACTTCCTGTTATAGCCAATCGAGCACAGCACAACATCAACTCCCAATACCGGAAGAGACGAAACCCCTCCTATCGCTCATTGCCTCCATGTGACTCGGGACTGTACCCAAAAGCCACCATTTTGCACGTTCTCTTGAATGTGGTAAGGTGAAAATCAAAGCACAGTGGGAATCACACAAGACTCTATGACGATCTCGGTTCTATAGACTAACTTGTACCAGTGTCACCAGAGAACTGCCACATGACGTTAGGTATAATACCATCTGGGAGTTCTCGGCGAGTCCGTTTAGTATACCCAGTCTCCACTGAGCACCCATATACTGTCTCTGATATCAAACACCAATGGATATGGGATCATCCATTGCCCATCTATATGGGTCGAGAAGCTATACGATAGTCTACTCTGGTATATCGATGCCCTGTCTCGATACACCTACGACTAGGAACATTTGAAGGATGTACTTAGCGACTACTTTGTCCCTACTAGTATGATCTGCATCATAGTCCTGGTAGTCAAGTACTCATCCTAAAGGTTTTATCAACATGTAACATAGAGACAATCAGTGTACATGTTAAGATAAAGAGCAACCAGATAGCATACTATCATGTCGAGCAAGAAAGTCCTCCCTATATATGTCTAAGCATCCACTACAATATACATCGTATGTACAGTAATGGTCTCTAGGGCATACATATTACTAACAGATATATCCAAAACCCCTTCAAAACACAACACTGCACATTGAGTTCGCATGACCTTTTTGACCCGTCAATCGGAGGTTCCCTCGAGCCAAAGGCGAGGGGTAATTAACGGCAGCTAAGTCCATGGCTGCCGGAGATTCGGATCCCCACAATCAATAAACCCTAGCCTACCCTAGGCAGGAGGAATTTGTAATGCGCCTGACAAGCGCGCGTATTCCCATCTCAATGGGGTGACGAAAAACACACTACAGATTCTGGCACGCCCAGTGGGACCCAATCTCTCCTCCCATATTTCGGGTTAAACATTCATGCGAACTCAATCAATATACATATCGATTGCCTGTACTGAAATCATGTTTCTATTTGCAGGTTAACAATCTCCAATTGCAATCTTCGGACGCAGCAAAAATGTCTCCAAGGACAAGCTCAGCTCTCTGTAGGGTTCCTAGGCACTCCAAGGAGGTCTCACAAGGCATCAACCATGCCAATTTCAAAATTTAACGGTGCCGAGAAACCCTAATACGGATCGTTGGCTAGAAGTTTAGGCGAAAAAGCAAACTAGTTAACACTTAACTACTAGAATACGGAAATACAACCTTTGTAGATCCGGTCCTCCACCTCCACGGCTCCGTGATGAAGTCCTCTCCGCTGTCCATATCAAATCCCGGGCTCTAGAGTCGGCTTCATCGGAGAAAGAGCGGGCTAGGTCATCGACGACGTGCCGAAGATGATCTACGTCGAGGCATCGCTAGATCAAGCTCCAACTTCACTAAGTCTAGAAAACTTGTGAAGGAAACACCCTATACTACTTGGCAAGAGGTAGAGGATGAAGAAATAGGAAGTGGGTTCACTTTAGAATTGGATTTCTCACTTGTTTTCTCAAGTTGCCATTGTAGTAGCAAGCTTTCTTCATGTGATGAAGAAGAAGAAGAAGAACGAAATGAATATGATAAGTTAATTTAAATCCAAAAGAAAAATGAATACTTCTCATATTCAAACCATGGTAATGTGTAGAGAGTTAATCATGGTTAAATGGAATGGTTAGGGTTAAGCATGAGACAAAATGGTCACTTGGTCAAAGTCTTCAAGAAGCTTCAATATGAAACAAAATTAGCCACCATTTTCTCTTTATGCTTTTTTTTATTTATTTCCAAAATGAATAAATAGCTAAATAAATAAATGAGAAAAGGAAATAAAACCCTAATCATAAGTTTAACCATGGTTTAATTATTTACAATTAACCAAGTAAACATGTATCATCAAACATGATACAATAACATGCACAAAAAGTATATCACATATACAACTTGTACATCCAAGTGAGAAAATCCTTTAAAGTGAACCAATACTAGTTAATGCAAAGTAATATATCAAATATATAATTATGCATTAAATCATTAAATCAACACTTGATTCAATGATCCGGTCATATCGCATAGAACCGACTAGTATCCAATGTATCGGCTTATCGAATCAACCCTCGATTCGATAACTAGGTTATATCGCATATAACCATTCGATACATTCATCGCGAGAATGGAATACGGTATCACATACACGCATTATTCTCGATCCCGCACATATCTCATATGCGCTCCTATTTCGTTTCGCTTGAGCCAGGAAACCTCTGTGTAGGACTCTAAAGACTCGTCAATACACCGGCAGCAGATGATTATCATATCAAACACCCACAAGCCGCAAGCGGTCTGCTAAACGTAACGGCCACCCGGGTATTGAGCGATCAGAAGATCGACGAGCAAGCCCGCTCACACTCCTGTGAATCCAACCGGTAACACTACCGTACAGTCCGGTCTGATCGTCTGATATGTCGCATATCTCGCCTAGGGGTGGTAAACGTCAGACCCCAATAGCTCGATAAGTCGTGTCGATATGAGGTCTATAACAGTTCGAGATACTACTGGTAACACTTACCAGTAAATCCCAGCAACCCTGGCCAGGGATTTCCGGTTATAGCCAATCGAACACAGCGCAACATCAACCCCCTATACCGAGAGAGACGAATCCCCTCCTATCGCTCATTGCCTCCATGTGACTCGGGACTGTACCCAAAAACCACCGTTTTGCACGCCCTCTTGGACGTGGTAAGATGGAAATCAAAGCACAGTGGGAACCACACAAGACTCTATGACGATCTCGGGTCAACAGACTACTCTGTACCAGTGTCACCAGAGAACTGCCATCTGACGTAAGGTATAATACCATCTGGGAGTTCTCGGCGAGTCCGTCCAGTGTACCCAGTCTCTACTGAGCACCCGTATATCATCTCTGATGTCAAACACCAATGGATATGGGATCATCCATCGCCCATCTGTATGGGTCGAGAAGGTATACGCTAGTCTACTCTGGTATATCGATGTCCCGTCTCGATACACCCACGACTAGGGACTTTGAAGGATGTACTTATAGACTACCATGTCCCCACTAGTATGATCCGCATCATAATCCAGGTAGTCAAGTACACATCCTAAGGGCTTTACCAACATGTAACAGAGAGACAATCAGTATACACGTTAAGGTAAAGAGTAACCAGATAGCATACTATCATGTCGAGCAAGAAAGTCTTCCCTATATATGTCCCAGCATCCACTACAATATACATCCAATGTACAGTAATGGCCTCTAGGGCATACATATAACTAACAATCTCCCACTTGCACTAGGGCCATCTGTAGCAGTGGTTGTAGTATCTCATACTCAACCATCCCATAAAGGTCTCTCTTTGGGAATAGGCCTTCGTGAGTGGATCCGCTGTGTTTGTCCTCTGAGTCTACTCTCCAAACCTCGATCACCCTGGAGATCAACCATCTCCATGATCAGGTGACACTGCCTTAGAATAAGTCTGGATCACTGATGGGACCGGCGTTCCTCGGCATGAGCCACAACTCCATTGTCTCACAATGGTAGGAACGTAGTTCATCTCATGAACTAATATACACCCAAACATCCTCTTTGGTAGCATCTTAAGTAGCGATGTATCCTGCCTTTATCGTCTAGTATGTCACGGTATCTAGCTTGGAACTCTTCCAACATACCGTCCCTTTACTGAGGGTAAAGACAATGCCTGTGACTGACATTCAGTCGTCTTTATCACCCTGGAACCCTTCCAGTGATTCTCCCCAGGATCAACTGATACCATCTCACTATAGCTAGTGAGTATCCTAACATCCATTTAGATCTATCTCATAGATCCAAAGTCCAGGATTTTGTAGGTATCACTTTGATCCTATGTGGAGAATCATTGTGATAAATGGAGATTGATCGAGCGTAGCATAAGAAACTCCTTTCTTATCAAGAGTATGTCATCCACGTACTCTACGAGGATCATCACCATACTCCCTACTACCCTTTTGTTTATACAAGGTTCATCTACCATTTTGATGATGTCAAACTCTTTGACTAATTGATCAAAACAGACGTTCCAACTCCGCGATGCCTGCTTTAATCCTATAAAGCATATTGCACACGTTTCCGCTGCTCCCACTGTCTACGAAGCCCTCTGGCTGTGTACTTATAGACGCACTCTTCTAAAACATCATTTAGAAAAGCAGTCATGACACCCAACCACCAGATATCGTAGTCATGGTATGTAGCCGTGATAAGTAGGATCTGGATGGACTTAAGCATAGCTACTTGAAAAGGTTTCATCATTATCCACACCTGGTCAATGATGCAAACTTTTAATAAGTCTAGCTTTGAAAGTCTCAACTTTTCCATCTACACCAAGTAATCTTCTCAAGATATACTTGCTCCTGATGTGGATTTAACCCTTCAGATATAGCAACTAAACTCCATACTTTGTTGGTGTATAAGGATTCCATCTCAGATCGATAAGCATCCAGCCATTCTTACAGAGTCACACTCCTGATGGCCAGCTCGAAACTAGTTGGGTCATCATCTCATGATGCAATCCTCGCTCCCACTGTCATAGAGAAACAGAAGTATCTCTCAGGTGGGTGAGGAACCCTACTAGATCGGCGGAGAGGCTGAGGTTCGTTGGAATCTACTGAATCCTTTGGTTCTACCAAATCATCTGCTGTAGTTCGTATAGCTGGAACATTTCCAGTTCTACATAACAGATCTTGCCTCGAGCTTGTCCGGATTTTGCTTTTAGACATAGGCCAGACAACCCCAAATCTTAACCATCTTAAGATATGGGCTCTTCCCTTTCCATATCACATATGAAGCGGTGGGCAACTGATTTGATTGGAACCTTATTCAATAGGTATGCAACTTCATAAGTGCATAACTCCCAAAAGGAAAAAGGTAACTCAGCAGTACTCATCATAGAGCACACCATATCAAATAGGGTGTATCTGCTCCGCCCCGATATACCATCGTATGGTGTATCCGGAGGAGTAATCCTGAGAGAGAATCTCATTCTCCTTTAGAATAGTCCAGGATTTCCATGCTCAAGTATTGTCCTCCTTGATCTCATCATAGGACATAATACTTATACCCGTATTTTGGTTCTCTACTTCTAACTTATATTCCGTGAATATCTCAAAAGGTTCGGACTTGTGTTTCAACAGGAACATAGGTCTGAATCTTGAGAGATTATCAGAGAATGTAACGAAGTACAAAGAACCAGTCTTGGCATGTGTAGACAGGGGACCTTACATACATCAACATGTATCAATCCCAAGAGTTTACTAACTCTTTCTCTGTTTCCAGTAAACGGAGCTATGGTCATCTTATCTTTGTGACATGACTGGCAAGTTTCACGAGATGTAAATTCAAACTGATTTAAATATGCATCTACATGTAACTTCAGCTGGTCTGGTCGCATTGATATGACCTAGTCTACAATGCCTCAAGAAGGATCCGTTCATTTCTGAACTCTTCCTCTTGTGTGTGTTCCGTATACTAAGAACTGTAGTTTGATTTAGAACATCAATGCTTTTAGATAACGTGCCTGAACTGATCAACTTTTGATATAGGAAATGTTCAAAACATTATCCGACAATACAAAATTTTATCGTTTCTTTACTAATAAAGAGACAGATATGATTTTGCATATCAGGTTCGGTATCTAATAACATTTGTTCAGAATCAATGTATTGGTAATACAGGGTGACAGTGACCAACAGACTTGGCTGCAACACTTGCCCCGTTTTCTGCCTCATGAAACTTATCACCCGTTCTCAGTTCTCTACCTATCTGTAGCCCTATGTAACAGATTACATATCTGGGATCCTGATCCGGTATCACATACCCAGGACGTAAAGGACACTGAGAAACAGTTCTTTATAATGAACACACCCGAAGATGATGCATCAGCATGCACTTACTTCGTTTGGGCGGCACGGGAATTCTGGTAATCCCCAATTTCCTGCTCTGTCTTATAACAATTATAAGTTGGAGCGGGACCAACGTTCCCCAGCTCAGTATAACAAGCGGGTTCGGTCAATATCCATATTATTATCTTGATTAAGGCGTGATATGGTCGCTACCTGGAGAGAGAGAGAAGAAAACACTCAGCGTGCGCTCTTGCAAGAATAGATTGGTTATTATTTTATCTAATCAGGATGGCTCCCACTGCTTTTTATCAAATCTTCCTTCAAATCCTAAAAGGAAAGACTAGACGGGATTAATTACACACTACAAGTTCGCCAATCTTTCAGCCAGGCCAGTGTCGGTACTTTGAGGGAGATCCCCCGTGCTTTCGCACGAACCTAATTAGTGTAAACCTCGTTTTCCCAGAGGCGTAACCTCGTTGACACCTTTCTAGACACCTACTTAATCGGCTAATTGTAATGTGTAAAACTCTCCCAGGAGTAACACTTACTCGCAGCGGGTATCGGGATCCAACTATCTCATAGAAGGTATGCAATCTCATTGCAAATTTCAACACTTGAAATTCCCGATAATTTTTGCCCCTAGCGTCCTATGACCTTGACGCAGGCCAACAAACCATAGTGCGCTAGTCAAGTTCAACCCGTCATTTCCTGATTGAATTAAACCCACCCGCACGACCCTTGACGCAGGCCAACAAAGTCGCACGACTACCCTAATCCAATCTGCATCATATGCATAAGCAGATAAATACTAGTTAGCTACCGCACACTACGCCTTGACGCAGGCCAACAAACGTAGCACGAATACTAACTACCACTTATCTGAAATGACAGAGGGCTACGACAGGTTTTTCTGAAAACCTATTGCGTAATGAACTTGATATCGTTGTAGGATCGAATGATTTTAAAAATGGAGTGTTTTTTAGGCTTTTCTAGTTTTGCTAAAGGAGTCACTCCCGGTGAAGGGATCGTCGGTCCTTTCCTCGTCGAATGAGGTGCGGGATATATCATATATATCACTGTGTAAAGCAAAAACACTTAAAAGCAATCAAAAGACAAACCGAGTGTGTAGCATCAGCCAGTTATTGCTAAAGGAGTCACTCCCGGTGAAGGGATCTCGGTCCTTTCCTCATCGAATAAGGTGCAGGATATATCACATATACCTCTGTGCAAAGCAAGAACTGTAGCTACCCTTTTTATTTTGAAATTCGATTCTACAACATCTTAGGTTTCTTTTATTTCATTAATCACATTAATGAAGTCCCATCATTTAAGTACCTAAACATCACAGATAAATACGACGTACACTTATGCCATCCGCATTCGCCTCGATGTCCCCTCGTGCACCGTTAGGTTAGGTAACTAACGGCAGAGCGGGGCAGGGCTAGCGCGGGTGTAAAACATAAGTAACGTCTATATAATATATCATATATACTATATACTGTATCTATCACAGAACATCACATGATCACATCACAGATATCGCAGCAGAAGAAACATATGAAATATTGGATATACTAGGACGTCCGTGTTTTCAATACGAGCCAGTATAAAACACGGATTCCACGGTCGCGATGAATAACCAAACCCACACCCCTAGACCCCTACGAGAGCGGCAAGCAACCCTACCAATTCTAGAGTTAGGAGACCCGGACTCGACTCCTCGAGTTGGTCTCCCACTGGACTCCAGAACCCGGTTACTTGTGCCCTCCTCCTTGGGTCTATCCTAGTGCGGAAAAGTAAATAATATACAAACGGTGACATCTTCCGCAACCTGGAAATGCCCCAATAAAAGAATATTACATACAAGTTTTTACATGAATGAAAATGAAAAACACTCATCTCACATAAAAACCCCCGGCTATTCAAACACGACGATCCAATATAACATATCCAGTAACACATAACATCACATGTCATCAACGTAAGTAAATATGCGCATCCCAATTGTCGTTGACATATAGCAACGAAACCGGCGATATCACATATTACATTTACGGTCACAGAAAAGAAAGTGTAAAACTACAACAGTTGGAATCCGCAACCTCCTCAGACATCGCATGCCTGACGAAATGAATTACTTAGACATCGCATGCCTAACAATTATAAACCCCGCATTTCAGTCTCAAAATCGAAAACACTTTTCAATACCAAGTCGGGCAATTCAACAAGATTCCCGACATCCTGATTGAATGCTCGTCGCAAACTTTAGTAGGCGGCCGCACCCCCGATACCGTCGACGAAGTGCACCAAGGCGGAACACCGCTACCACGAGCACCCAAACGGATGCTTTCGGCGACGGGGTTCTCCTACAGTCACTTGGTCGGGGCAATGAAGTGAGGCTGTCTATTAAGTTTACCCGGCGAGTATCCGCGTACGCTACGTGATTGCGACGGACTTTTGATCACATCAAAATTCCGTGGCAACCGATCAATTGAGACTAAACTGCTATGTTTATAACATTCATTCAGTTATCTCATAACTTTTGTGAATTCCAATTATTGTATCCCATTCCGGATAAATAGAAAATGTTAAACTTTCCGATCGAACGATCGAACACCCAAGTTTTCCCGATACAGATCAACACATGAAACAAGTCTAACAACATTCAGTTCGTGCCTCAGTACCAACGGTCCATCCGTAGAAGGGTCAAGCCAACGCCTCACATGTGGCACGCCGTACTGCCCCAAACCCGAAGGTTCAAAGGGCTGTTCAAGACGGTCACATAATCGAGTTAAGGTTTCTTGTCTTCTAGAGGGTCCATCGAGTTACTTGCACTACTTAGAACGTCTTTAAACCACGGAAAAATCCAACACTTGGAAATTTCCCGACAGGGGAAAAATTGGGTATTTATATCCGGTCGAACTTTTTAACATATTCTAAAATTTATCCGGAAAGCCACTTAGACAAAATCTGATACTCCGATCGAAACACCGAATCCCCAAAACAACCCCAAAACACTCATCTCTATAATAAATATTAAAATATCCCAGAAAATACAGCACAACTTAGGAGGAATTACTGTGAAACTTTTACTGTGAGAATCGACCGTACGGCCGCGGAACCGCCGCATGAGCCATGCTCATGCCGCGGAACCGCGGCGGTTTAGATGAATTAGGTCCACGAAATTTACAGTAATTCCTACAAAACCCTGCTTAATTTTCTGCATATTTTTAATATTGAAAAATCCAGATTTTTAAAAATTGGACAGAGAGCAATTTGGAAATGAGTTTTCGGGTTCGTTCGGACTTCAAACTCCGTCTAGACTTCGCCTAAGGCTCTAGCTAGGCTCTGATACCACTGTAGGGTTCCTAGGCACTCCAAGGAGGTCTCACAAGGCATCAACCATGCCAATTTCAAAATTTAACGGTGCCGAGAAACCCTAATACGGATCGTTGGCTAGAAGTTTAGGCGAAAAAGCAAACTAGTTAACACTTAACTACTAGAATACGGAAATACAACCTTTGTAGATCTGGTCCTCCACCTCCACGGCTCCGTGATGAAGTCCTCTCCGCTGTCCATATCAAATCCCGGGCTCTAGAGTCGGCTTCATCGGAGAAAGAGCGGGCTAGGTCATCGACGACGTGCCGAAGATGATCTACGTCGAGGCATCGCTAGATCAAGCTCCAACTTCACCAAGTCTAGAAAACTTGTGAAGGAAACACCCTATACTACTTGGCAAGAGGTAAAGGATGAAGAAATAGGAAGTGGGTTCACTTTAGAATTGGATTTCTCACTTGTTTTCTCAAGTTGCCATTGTAGTAGCAAGCTTTCTTCATGTGATGAAGAAGAAGAAGAAGAAAGAAATGAATATGATAAGTTAATTTAAATCCAAAAGAAAAATGAATACTTATCATATTCAAACCATGGTAATGTGTAGAGAGTTAATCATGGTTAAATGGAATGGTTAGGGTTAAGCATGAGACAAAATGATCACTTGGTCAAAGTCTTCAAGAAGCTTCAATATGAAACAAAATTAGCCACCATTTTCTCTTTATGCTTTTTTTTATTTATTTCCAAAATGAATAAATAGCTAAATAAATAAATGAGAAAAGGAAATAAAACCCTAATCATAAGTTTAACCATGGTTTAATTCTTTACACTTAACCAAGTAAACATGTATCATCAAACATGATACAATAACATGCACAAAAAGTATATCACATATACAACTTGTACATCCAAGTGAGAAAATCCTTTAAAGTGAACCAATACTAGTTAATGCAAAGTAATATATCAAATATATAATTATGCATTAAATCATTAAATCAACACTTGATTCAATGATCCGGTCATATCGCATATAACCGACTAGTATCCAATGTATCGGCTTATCGAATCAACCCTCGATTCGATAACTAGGTTATATCGCATATAACCATTCGATACATTCATCGCGAGAATGGAATACGGTATCACATACACGCATTATTCTCGGTCCCGCACATATCTCATATGCGCTCCTATTTCGTTTCGCTTGAGCCAGGAAACCTCTGTGTAGGACTCTAAAGACTCGTCAATACGCCGGCAGCAGATGATGATCATATCAAACACCCACAAGCCGCAAGCGGTCTGCTAAACGTAACGGCCACCGGGGTATTGAGCGATCAGAAGATCGACGAGCAAGCCCGCTCACACTCCTGTGAATCCAACCAGTAACACTACCGTACAGTCCGGTCTGATCGTCTGATATGTCGCATATCTCGCCTAGGGGTGGTAAACGTCAGACCCTAATAGCTCGATAAGTCATGTCGATATGAGGTCTATAACAGTTCGAGATACTACTGGTAACACTTACCAGTAAATCCCAGCAACCCTGGCTAGGGATTTCCGGTTATAGCCAATCGAACACAGCGCAACATCAACCCCCTATACTGGGAGAGACGAATCCCCTCCTATCGCTCATTGCCTCCATGTGACTCGGGACTGTACCCAAAAAACCACCGTTTTGCACGCCCTCTTGGACGTGGTAAGATGGAAATCAAAGCACAGTGGGAACCACACAAGACTCTATAACGATCTCGGGTCAACAGACTACTCTGTACCAGTGTCACCAGAGAACTGCCATCTGACGTAAGGTATAATACCATCTGGGAGTTCTCGGCGAGTCCGTCCAGTGTACCCAGTCTCTACTGAGCACCCGTATATCATCTCTGATGTCAAACACCAATGGATATGGGATCAGCCATCGCCCATCTGTATGGGTCGAGAAGGTATACGCTAGTCTACTCTGGTATATCGATGTCCCGTCTCGATACACCCACGACTAGGGACTTTGAAGGATGTACTTATAGACTACCATGTCCCCACTAGTATGATCCGCATCATAATCCAGGTAGTCAAGTACACATCCTAAGGGCTTTACCAACATGTAACAGAGAGACAATCAGTATACACGTTAAGGTAAAGAGTAACCAGATAGCATACTATCATGTCGAGCAAGAAAGTCTTCCCTATATATGTCCCAGCATCCACTACAATATACATCCAATGTACAGTAATGGCCTCTAGGGCATACATATAACTAACACTCTCAACACAACTCCCATCTCCTATACGATGAAGATGGACGCCAGGACGGTCCTCCCAGCAAGTCTCGAGCGACAATGGGAGGAGCCGCCGCTACCATTTAGCTCTATTCTATTCGTTCCAGCTAACGCCGTCCCTGCTCTTCAAGTCCCAGTGATGGATAAACCGGCCTCAAAGGGGAAAAGGCCGAATGTCATGGTCGCGAGGGCACCTCAGCCCAAGCACAAGTCCGTTTCCGGACGACTCTCCATTGCTCCAGCTGGGGGCAAGGCCATCAACACGAACAAAGCAACGAGGCATCTCGAGCAAGCTCCAGCGGTGCTCTCGACAACTGCTCGATCGGGTATCTTCTCTAAGCTCCTCATCAATCGACTCACGGTGGCTTCCCAGGAAACAGATGCCCGCCAAGCCCTTAAAACTGAGAAGCTAAGGCAGAAAATGCTCAGATATAGAGCCAACAAAAGGGCTAGGGCTCCTGCTAGACTAAACTTCATGAAGTTCGAAGAACAGGGTTACCCCACTAAAGATGAGGAAATGGCGGGATATGTGGTCCATACTGTCTACATGGTGGGCACGCGCAGCAAGAGCAAGGACGGGGCCACCACATCTCAAATCCAATCTGGTGTGAATGTAGCTGTCACTCCCCAAGACCAGCATCCTCCGGAGGGTGATGAAAATCCTCCCTGTAAGGCTGATAGGCAGAGAGATCCCTCGGTTCACGAGGAGTTGGGCTCGGAAAGCGAAGACGAGCTAATCTTCCGTCCCAAGAACGCAGAGCAGCAACTTCTACAAGAGCTCCGAAAACAGCTCAGAAGTAAAGACAAAGAGATGGTCAAGCTCTACTAAAAAATTGACGACTTGACGAATGTTGTGATGCAGCTCATGGCCCGACTTGGCTTCTCAGTCGCCCAATCAAGCGCAGGGCTCTGCTCATAAACCGGGAAACGGCGTCCCGAGAAAGCCGACGCCTAGTTCCTCAAATCCAAAGGTGTGCGGACCGCATGAAAGTCAGTCGCATCCTATCTAGGGAAATGTCTTGGCTACCGATGACAGTAGCTCGCTAACTCAAGATCAAATCATGGATTTGGTTGCCAACAAAGTCAAAACATTGGTAGCCGAAGCCGAAGCGCAAAAGATGCTAGCAGTAGCGGGAGACCATATCCTGCTCAGTATGACCTGGTAGAATTTCCTAGTAGCTATGTCATCCCCAAATTTAGAAGATTTGATAGGACGGGAAATGCGAATCAGCACATCGCCCACTTTAAAGCCTCATGCGGGAATACTGGGGGCAATGATGCACTTCTCCTCCGCCAGTTCATTAATAGCTTGACCGATGTTGCTTTCGACTGGTACGCGAGCATACCGGATCGCTCCGTCATAACTTTCGTCCAAATGGAGTCTCTGTTTCGGCAGAGGTTCATGAGCGTCAGCGATAAGATCACCATTGCCGATCTCGTAAGGACCAAGCCAAAGAACAATGAAAGCAGCACGGATTTTATAACCCGATGGCCCAATCTCTCCGTCAAATGTGAACCGCCGATAGAGCAGGATCAATCTGTTAGTCTCCTCGTCGGAAATCTCAACAATTGGATGGCCCCGTTTCTATGCACCACGGGTCTCAAAACATTCCAAGAGCTGACCAGGAAAGTTCAGATGTTGGAACGCTCAAAGCAGGAGTCCTCCTCTGACTCCCAAAATAACAATAGGTCCTGGAGAAACCGAAAGGACGAAAATCGCAAAGGTGGAAATTCCGACGATTCTTAATCTTTCAACACCTCGGCTAACCGAAATAAGCAAGGTATGAGCGGGCCTAATGCCAACCGGCCTCGGAAGCCAGTGTTCGGAGAGGGAGGAGAAGCTCCACTGAAAGAGAAGCTGGATGAAGTCTATTCCTTCAGAAGGGACAAAGTCCATAAGATATTCAAGGACGCCCTAAGAAACGGTCTACAATTGCCAGAATCAAAAAGACCGCAAGAAGCGAATATGACCGACGACCCCAAATACTGACCCTATCATAGAGTGATAGGTCATGCCATTGAGGACTGCTTCGTCTTCAAAGATTGGGTCGAAAAGCAATATAAGGCAGGAGAGATAGAACTGTCTAAAAGCGTGTTAACAAACAGTCAAGCTGCGACCGCCAATTTCATACAAACGGAGACTGAAGTCCTTCATGAAACTGATTCTCTTGGACATCTGCCTTTCTCTGAGAACATTTGACCACCATATCATTAAACTGGGAATAATTGACCTCTAAGTCGTTAAACTGGGGATGTAAAAATGTGTAAATAAAATATATATATATATATATATATATATATAAATCCGAAATGATGGGGCAACCGCGAATAAAAAGCCGAAATGATAGGGCAATCGCGACCTTCGCGATAAGAAAAGCTAAAATGATAGAGCAATCACGGTAAATAAAAAATTTAAAAATTTAAAAAAAAACGGCGAATGATGAGTCGCTCCTGGTACCATATTCCAGTGCAGCGATGCAGACGCCAACCAAACTCCAATTTACCAAAATTCTCCCAACCCTACGGTTGGTCCCCAAGTTAACTACCGTATGCAATCCACAGGCTCAAATAATTCTCATCATACCCATGCCCCACTGCAACCACCAGTTACGCTGTCGGTCTATGCCTTTGGAATTATGCTCCATTTGGGAAGACCCACTCATGTGTCCTCACGATACATGAGGAGAACAAACTTACGAGATCCTCTCGACTCGTAAGAAAACACCTTCGTGGAATCCTTACGACTCACGAAGGAAAAACACACTTGGGAGTCCCCACGACTCCTAAGGAGAAAGTACACTTACGAGATCCTTTCGACTCGTAGGGAGGAAATGCTTTTATGGGACCCTTACGGCTCATAAAATTGAAAAGTCTTAGGTGATAGGGACCTAAACCTGTCTCCTAAGCCATCGCTCCCCAACAGGGAATAGCAAATGATGAATTTCTCCTGGCACATGTGCTTCAATGTTAGCAACGTTGATGCCTACCCTAACCCCAAAATTCCAAACTCCAATCCAATAGACCCCTAAGTCTTTAAACTGGGAATAGATGACATCTAAGTCGTTAAATTGGGAACAGATGACCCCTAAGTTGTTAAACTGGAAACGAAGGAGATCCCCTCACGGCGAATAATGAGTCGCTCCTGGTACCATATTCCAGTGCAGCGATACAGACGCCAACCAAACTCTGAATGTCCCAACGGCGAATGAGGAGTCGTTCCTGGTACCATATTCCAGTGTAGCGATATAGACGCCAACCAAACTCTGAATGTCCCAACGGCGAATGATGAGTCGCTCCTGGTACCATATTCCAGTGCAGCGATGCAGACGCCAACAAATATTCTTTCGGCCCTACGGTCTGGATCATACATCCTGCAAAACCGTATACAATCTACGGGCGTAAAACGATCCCAACCTCTCCCAAGTCCTACCGGCGAGACAACATTCAAAGTCCCACCAGCGATGAAAATTCAAAAAAAAAGGGTATGTCCACAAGCAAAATGGGCACGGATGAAAACCCGAAAGGGGCTCCGTGAGTAAAAACAGCTGGACTGCCGGCGAGTTTGTGAAAACCCGAAAGGGCGCAAACTCATGAAAAAGAGATGAAATACACTCGCAAAGTCCTCTCGACTTTGTGAGGAGAAAATTCCCGCGTGAGATCCTTATGACTGACAAAGGAAAAACACACATGGGGGTCCTCACGACTCCTAAGGAGAAAATGCACCTATGGGATCCTTACGACTCGTGGGGAGAAAATGCTTTTATGGGACCCTTACGGCCCATAAATTTGAAAAGCCTTAGGTGATAGGGATCTAAACCTGTCCCCTAAGCTATCGCTTCCCAATAAGCAAACGCAAATGATGATTCGCTCCTGGTACCATATTTCAGTGTAGCGATGCTGATGCCAAACCAAAACCAAAATCCCCAAATCCTCTCATGGCAAATGACGATTCGCTTCTGGTACCATATTCCAGTGTAGCGATGCAGATGTCAACCCAAATCAAATCAAACCAACAATCTCTACGTCGGAATCATGCTTCGTCTCAGAGTGTACCCCATGTCGAAATCATGCTTCGCCTCAGTGTATCTACCTTCCCTGTCGGAATTATACTTCTCCTTGGAATCAGCCTCTACATCAAAACCAGTAACACTCCATGCCGGGGACAAGTCAACCAACGACCTCCCTGTCGGAATTATGCTTCGATTCGGAATCAAGTCAACCGGCGACTTCCCTGTCAGAATTATGCTTCGACTCGAAATCAAGTCAACCAGCGACCTCCTCGTCGGAATTATGCTCCGTCTCGGAATCAAGTCGACCAACAAGCTCTGCGCCGGAATCATGCTTCGTCTCAAAGTGTACCCCGTGTCGAAATCATGCTTCGTCTCGATGTATCTGCCTTCCCTGTCGGAATTATGCTCCGCCCCGGAATCAAGTCAACCAGCGACCTCCTCGTCGGAATTATGCCCCGACTCAAAATCAAGTCAGCAAGCGACCTCCTCGTCGGAATTATGCTCCGACTCAGAATCAAGTCAACCAGCGACCTCCTCGTCGGAATTATGCTCCGTCCTGAAATCAAGTCAACCAACGACCTCCCCGTCAGAATTATGCTCCGTCTCGGAATCAAGTCGACTAACAAACTCTGCGTCGAAATCATGTTTTGTCTCAGAATGTACCCCGTGTCGAAATCATGCTTCGCCTCGGAGTATCTGCTTTCCCTGTCGGAATTATGCTTTGCCTGGGAATCAACCTCTACATCGAAATTATGCTTCGGTCAGAATGTCTGTCACCTTCGAAATTATGCTCCGACCCCTTTAAAATCATGCTCCGCTCATCGGAATCATGATCTGATCCCTGGAATCATGCCTCTACTCTTCGGAATTATGCTCCGATCCTCGGAATTATGCTCCGACTCTTCGGAATGATACACCGACCCTGGAATTATGCTCCGCAAATCGGAATGATGCTCCGATCCCCGGGAATCATGCTCTCCGATGGATGCTCCGCCCCCGGAATGATGTTCCACCTCGAAGTCCAGCTTCAAGATCCATCAATTTCATGCACACAACTCATATGCGCGGTGTGCATTTATTGATGGGGGGCACTTTGTTGGGGTCAAAATTTACACCCCAGTTGACCGGGTCAAAGTCAAGGTCAACCCCAAGCCAGACGGGCCCAAGCCCAGGTCAAGTAGGCCTATGCCCAAGTCGAGTCCGAACATAAAGCGGCCGGCCCCCTATTCCAAAATAAAAATCATGTAATAAATAATTTTGATGTAATTTTTTATGCATGAATGTAAGCAAAATGGGCATAAAGACAAATTTTTGTAAAAGCCCATGGCTTATGTGCAAAAGAAATGAGCACATGAGGCATAGGATGGGAAAAATGCCATTTTGTAAAGCCCGAGGGGCTATATGTAAATTTGTAAGCCTATATAAGAAAACATGATGATGAATAAAATATACACTTTTCATTCTCTAAAAAACTCTAAGGATTTTTGTGTCTCCTTCTCCTTCCTCAAGGTTCTAAACCTTCTTCTTTCTTTTGAATTAAATCAAGAGTTTTACTCTTCCTTTTCCAAAACTAAATAGTTTTTCACCACAAAACCCATAAAAAGGAGCTCAGATCTTCCATTAGATCTCAAAAAGGGGGGATTTGTAAAATCTCACCCTTCTTGTTCTCCAAGATCCGGTTAACAAAGAGGAGGAAGAAGGAGACCCATCTCTGAAAATCCTACTTTGGAAAAGATCCAAGGCTCAAGAGAAGATCCCAAGCTTAAAAGAGAAGAACCTATGAAGATTTTTAGGGAGTTCAACTCCAAGACCCAAATCCTCAAAGGAGTTTAACTCCTAATCTAGATATTTTGGAGTTTAACTCCACTCAAAATCTTCCTTTTGGAGTTCAACTCCTATTTCTGGGGGTAAAAACCCCTTCCTTTCGCCGGCGCCAGCGCCAGCGCCCGAGCGCCCACGTGCCGGGCACATGAGACGCTAGCGCCCGAGCGCCCAAAGCGCGAGCGCCCAAAGCGCCAGCGCCCGAGCGCCCACGTGCCGGGCACGTGAGGCGTTAGCGCCCAAAGCGCTAGGGCCCGAGCGTCCACGTGTCGGGCACGTGAGGCGCTGGCGCCCAAAGCGCGAGCGCCAGCGCTAGTGCCCAAACCGCTAGCTCCCGAATGCCCGAACGCCCACGTGCCAGGCACATGAGGCGCTAGCACCCAAAGCGCTAGCGTCCAAGCGCCCAAAGCGCTCGCGCCCGAGCGCCTACGTGCTGGGCACGTGAGGCGCTGGCACCAGCGCCTAGCGCTAACCCAAGCGCCCCAAGCGTTGGCGCTCACGCGTCCTTTGGACGCCTTTTCTCCTCATTTTACATGTACTCCACACTAAAAATACCTCCTCTGTTAGAAAAATTTTCTAACGGGGCGCTGTCCCGCACCCCTTGACCCCCATCCCGCTATCCGGATAGCGGGACCCCCGTAAAAACTCTGCGGGGACCCCGAAATATCCAAAACCCCTTTAAAACACAACACTGCACATTAAGTTCGCATGACCTTTTTGACCCGTCAATCGGAGGTTCCCTCGCTCCAAAGACGAGGGGTAATTAACGATAGCTTAGTCCACGGCTGCCGGAGATTCGGATCCCCACAATCAATAAACCCCAGCCTGCCCTAGGCAGGGGGAATCTGTAATGCGCCTGACAAACGCGCGCATATTCCCATCTCAATGGGGTGACGAAAAACACCCTACAGGCCCGTACTCATCGCACCTCGCTACACGCGACACCGTCTTTGATTGCGGTTATTTCAAATTCTTTCTAAATACGACACGCAAAAAGCGGTGATAATCAGGAACGTGAGGACGACATGCGTACAAGATACCCTTAATTGTTTGTAAATTAGTCTTTATAATAATTGTAAATTTCGAGGACGAAATTTTTTGTAAGGAGGGTAGAATGTAACAACTCCAATTTCAATGTACAGAAAATTTATTTTAAAGTTAATATACAAATGGAGTATTTGCAATCCTGTGTACACTATAAGTATTTGATTTGCTTTTGAACAACAAGAAATAACTTGTAGCTCATTGGTAAAGCCTTGCACTGCTGTGACGTAGCCCCTGTGATTGAATCCCTCTAGCCACATTATCTTTTTATTAATTTTTCTTTTAATAATTTAGAATCCCAATGGTTTACACGTGCACTACACGTAAAATGAAAAGTTACAGATTAAATAAACATGTGCACTGGATTACACGAGGCGACAGAGACACGTGGTGAGAATCCCAAGCTCCACCACCGGTAAATGACCGGCGAGATTGCTTGAGGAACCGGCACCGCCGGGCCGTCCATAGGGAATGGTCCCTATTTCTTTTGCCTAGCACCTCTTCGCCTACCCTACTAATCCCATATTATTTGTTTATTCTGCATTCATCCAGAGAATATTAAATCACCCTTTAATCCAATTTTTAATGCATTCTTTAACCCTCAAAACCCTAATTTTCCCTATAAATACCACACTCCATTTCACCCCTCCTCACTTAGAATTTTATTACAAAAACTCTCAAAAATTTTCAAGTCCCAAGTTGTGTAAGTGGAGTTAGCAAGAGGCGAAGTTCCGGCGACGTTCCAAGGAGTTTCCGGCGACGAAACGACGCCCAGACGCTTTCCTAAGCTTCCCCCTTCTCCCCTTTATCTTAATAGCTAGTAATTCCCCTCTCCCCTCCTCTTCTACTATTCTAAAAATTTCATTTTTTCAAAACCGTCGGAAGCGGAGTTAATCCGACTTCCGATTCATTTTTCTTTAAGAAATTCCATTTTTCCTAAACAATAAAACACCATATTCTCATATAATGTTTAACAAACATAAATAAATATATTAGAACAAGTTTCATCTCAAAATAATTCATGTTGCAATTTCTATTTCACCTTTACAGTAAAATACCATCATGTTACATACAACTTGTAAATATTTAATTTAACCGTATTACCTTTAGAAAACCCACGAGGTAAGGGCATACCTCATCACAACACATATATTGGACATAACACGATGAACTTTGGAATTCTAGATTATGGGAAATACGCTTTTATGAATACCTTAAAGAATTGAAAACCGTTTTCTTTAAAAAAAAGTGTTATCTAATTCCTTGCAATTGTGCCTCTACAACCCATTTTGGGGAACCCCGATCGGGATAGTGCGGGTTATGGCACGTCCTTGGGCCCAGTAGAGCGAGATGCAGACCTCCGCAAGGAGCATTCGATCTCGATGGAATTTCTAATGCAATTTTTAAGAAAATGAGATTTATACAAAATAAATAAAATTTATTTTTATTAAATATATATATATATATATATGAATATTATCAAAAGATCTATTTTAAATATATTATACAAATATTCCATGTTTTCTAAATCAAAGAAATCATAATTACATGAAAGTACATTCAATACAATACAATTCTAATATTTCATTAAAATACGATATATAATGAAAATTAGGTTCTACCCACTAGAAAATTTCACTTTTATAAAAATATACATCATGAAAACCCTAAAAACAATAATTAAATACTTGAGGTGTATTTCGAAAATATATCAAGACTATTTTTACATAAAATCCCCTCAAGTTATATTAATTTACAATAAGAACCCTAGTAAATATAGGTTTAAGCGGGACCAATTCTCTTGAGCCTCAGGGAGACGGAGAATATGGGTGCTTGCTTATCTAAGGTAGACAATCTAACAAACGGTGTTATCAATACGGTAATTGTCTTGGAAAAAGACACAAATCCTGCCGTCCATGTGCAGCAATTACCGATAACATCAAAACTAATTCAGGACTTCAATTTCTTTTCAAAATATCTGACTCAGACTGAGTCTCAATCTAATCAATCTGACTTGAATATGATTCAAATATAAATTACAATTCAACATGAATCCGTCTATTCAATCTATATTGACTGAACCGAACCATGAATATACTCTGTTTACATGACTATCCATTTATATCCATTCTGTTTACTGATATCATGGTTTCGGCAAGTCATCCATCTATATAATAAATAATACAATCAATACAAAAGACACTACGGGGTATAAAGGGGTAGTTTAGTACGGAATGTGTTAGAAGCGGCACGAGACTGTAACCATAATACACCTAACCTGAATATACATTGCCGTTGTACCGTGGTTGAACGGTTCCTTGTGCTCCGTATACCTTAGTCTCCGAAATAGTGGGACTTTTCTCGTATACACTGGCATATTCTGTACTAAGCTACAAACAACTGCGTTAACATTATAATCAAACATTACTAGTTATACTCTCTTTCTGTCTATTCTATCTTTACTCATCTTTAGGACTTACCGAGCGATTGTTCACTGACGACATTCCTTTTCTTCTTTTTTTGGAATGTTGTCAGGTGGATCGGACTCACTGGAGATCGAGCCCAGTACTGAAGAGTTAGAGCAGTTAGCCTTTGATCCCGAGCTTTAGATACTTGTACATACTTTTCATTTCAGTTATGCCATTATTTAGGCATTGCTTTATATTCATGTATTTATATTTCCAGTTGTGCATGTAAAAGAATGTTTAATAAATAAAGTTGTTGTTCATTTATATTCCTGTCTCTTGTGTACATTTTTATTTTATATTGCTTAGATACGCTTAGCGTGCTTACTTCTGAGTAAATACGTAGCGGGCCTCGCCGCGTCCCCTTTCCGTACACCAGGAAGCGGGGCGTGACAATCCTATACAATACAGGCTTCTAGGGCTTGCATATCCAACAACTTTGAGGATTTTTCTGATAATTTTTCTATAATAAAAATTCAAAGTTGTTCCTAGTAAAATCCACATAGTATTAATGAGGAATAAAGGAAGATTTGCTTTGATTCAGGCCAACACACAATAACTCAACAATTTGTGTGTAACTGTGATTCGATCTCGACCACCCGTCTTAGGATAAATAGTGTGGTCTAGTAAGTAGGCCAACACTCGAGCTTGAGGAATGAAGGTTTGGGTGTAAGGATCGTTATATAAGTTGGGATAATCATTTCCATGAAGGAGCCTAGAAGCATCCTCCTTGGTCACATTAGGAGGAAAGTGCTTAAAATTTAGACAGTGTGTGTTTGTAAATATCAACCCACTCATTTGGAATTTGAAGAATTGTAACGACAGAAGAGAGTGAAATGATTATGGATTTATTTTGAATCCTAGTTTTGAGGAAATTGGCATTGTCATGATTTCTAACAAGATTGGTATAGAAAAGATAAACAAAATTAGAATGGATAGAATAATCGAGGCACATGAAATTTATCCAATCTTGGTGTTGAAGAAGGGGTTTGAGATGGAAATTGTCAATCTCGTCTAAGCGAACAAAAGCGACGGTCATGATCTTCTTTTTGACAATTCTTTCATATAAGCGATACGCTTTGTTGGAGACAAATTTGAACGCGACATCCTCTTCTTCTTCTTCATCTACTTGTTCTTATGTTTCTTCTTCGGTCTATTCTTCATATTCGTTGTCTTCTTCGTCATCGTCCTTTGATTCTTCAATGGGAGGTTTAGAAGGAGGAGGAACTCATCTATGTTTGGAGATGGAGGATTCTCTAATTTCTTTGCCTAAGTTTTGGTCCTTGGCATTTTTGAAGAATTGTGGATAGTGAAACCCTAAGTTTGGATTTGGGGGTGAGAGAGAGAGGAGAACGAGAGAAGTGAGGGTTTAGAAAAGAGTTGGGACTTAAAAAAGGTTGTAAGCTCTATTACCAATTTGCTCTCTTGATATTGCTAATTGGATGGATACGCTACAAAGGTTGTACCCTTCTAAACCCTTCATTTGGTCTCTTGATATTACTAATTATTAGTAAATGCTTGATCTTGAGTAAGGAATTTGTGCTATCCTTTGTTAATTTTGTTTTATGTTTTCGCCAGGTCCGCAAGTGTTGTGACCCTAGCATCGATTCCTAACATAGTTGTCGTTCTCATTTCACCGTCACCCCTATTACCAATTGACGTTAGTCACCATCTCCACTCCCATCACCAGACCCCAACTACTGACCGACATCATCACCATCACCGTTCCACTACCGTCACGATGCCACTCCGGTCACTACTAAAACCAATATTGTTACAAAATGTATATTATTGGAAATGATCAAATTATAAATCTCAAGCATCCAACACTCCATATAAAGAGATGATTAGAATCGCATTCTTAAGAATGCGTAGGATCATAGTTATTTTGCATATCAGCTTAAAAATGGTTTGTACTGTATTTTCTGCGCAATACCCAACTAGCCCATTTTTACCATTTTTACATGTAACACAAATGGTTCGCTCAGAACCCAAGACTAACATATGGATTCAGGGATTGCCGGCTATCAAATCAACCGAAGGATGAGTGAGTAAAATGGGCGGACCCATATGTTTGGTGTTTTTTTTATATCTAGGATACGAAATGTTGGTTTTCGGATTTGTACCCGACCCGAAACCTTCATAATCGAGTGGGCGGGTAGCCGGGTTGAGGAACCCGACCCGAGCCTAAATGGGGCTCGGACTTGTATGGGTTGCGAAACCCAAGCCTTAGCTAGGTTTCCCGTCATTTAATCTCGGCCATCAATCTCTCCCCTTGTCTAGATGCAAGGTTAAGGTTACATGTATATCAGTTATCCATTTCTATGTGAGAGCCTACATATTTGTAAGAGAGTTCAATAGAATTCCAAGTGGTTCCTCCTCCCTTTGTTGTCTCTGGTTGGTGCGGTGATAAGCGAGCCTTTCGTTTAACCACATGATCGTCGTTCGTCAGCCAATAGGAGGATGAGAAGTTTAGATTAAGTGTTCCGTTGGTTCAAGAGATCTCTATCCTGCAAATATCTGTAAGATCTCAACGTCGTGTAGCCCGTTGGTTATGTTTTTATGCTTCCGCTGTGTTACCCTATCGTGATGGAATTCAGGTCTTTCACGATGGGATCTGCAACTATGTGTTGTATCGTATACAAGTCTATATTGGTATTGGAGCATTCAAGCCTTGATCTATTTAATCATCATATTAATTCAGTAAAAAGTTAATATTTTTATCATGTTATAAAATATTAGATCTTAAGAGATCCGATTTTAATCAAAGCTTATATGTTGGATCATAAACTTGGGGTTTGTAAATCGATGTGATAAACACATGACAAATATGGATTAATTTTCTCGTAATAGATCGGTGCACTGAAACTTTAAAACGGGTTAATTAAAATTTATTTTCTTTATCTTTACATTAAAACTAATTTTTTTTAATTAAGTTGATGGTGCAGCGACAATGGGTTAATGCCCCCGTCACATGTTTTTGTGTGACCTTGACCCTAACTAATCGTGGTTTTGAAAAATTTAAAGTAGTGCAATTAAAATAAATATATATGTTATTTTCTTTTTTGGAAATTTCTTATAGTTGAGAGCTCAGGGTTTTGTATTAAAACCAAAGATACAGAAATTTAATTTTCTACAAAATTGGAAATTTAATTTTCCGGAAATTTTCTTAAAAGTTTTAAAAAAATTAAAATGAAAAAAAGGAAAGGAACCCGCGGGCCAGCCTGTGTAGCTGTTTACAAGTTTTAAACTTTAAAAGTGCAAACAATTTTTCAGAAAATTAAATTTCGAAACTTTGCAGAAACTAAAATTTATTTATCTTTGGTTTTAAGGCATAAAACCCTAAGGTCTCAACCATAAGTAATTTCCAAAAGAAACATTTATATTCTTTTACAACTTTAAAAATTGCACTCCTTTAAATTTCTAAAGACCCACAATTAGGGTTTTGGTTACACAAAAACATGCTTACGAGGGTAGCCATCAACCCATTTGATGCAGCACCTGCAAGTTAATTAGCAAAGTTATTTTAACGTAATAATAAAGAAATTAAATTTAACAAATTTTTTTTAATTAATCTGCTTTAATGTTGCAAAATTTAATCTATATTTATCATGCATTTATCACTCAGTAGACTCTAAGTTTATGATCTAACATATAAACTCGATAAAAATTAGATCTATGAAGATCTAAGTTTTAGAACATGATAAAAATATCAACTTTTATTGACTTAATATGAAAATTAATTAGACCAAGAGCTCGAAGGCTCTGATACAAATGTAGGCTTGTTATGCGATACAACACATAGTCATAGATAACAGACTCGAATCATCATGATAAGGTGACCGGAAATATAAAACCATAACCAACGTCCTAGACGGCTTGGAATCTAATGTAACTTAGCAAGGCAGAGATCTCCCGAATTGATGGAACACTTGATCCAATCTTCTCGTCTTCCTGTTGACCGGCCTTATCATCGCAGCCAAAGAAAACAAAAGGAGGAGGAACCACATGAAACCTAACAAACCCTCTTACAAATATGGAGGCCGGTACATATGGAATCCTAGCATTCCATCCATAGATATAGACAAGGGTAAGATCGACGGCCGAGATTAAATGGGCGACCGCTCTTCCAAAACTGAGCCCCGCTTGGGCTTGGCTTGGGCCCCCAACCCGGCTACCGCCCGTGGGATTCGGCGGGTTTCAGGTCGGGTATAAAACCCGAAAGCCAGTACTAAATAGAATAAGAGCAGAGCACCCTAGTCCTGGAATATAATACCTTCTCATTTACATCCTCGATCCACATCAACCGATATTTCGGCTCCGAAACCCTGGTCCGAACCGTTACGATAATCAAGCTATTAATCGCCATTTCAAAACCCTACACACTCATTCCGGTCGCTTGAGCCCTTTGCTTCTCTCTTCTTCTTCGTCTCCATACAAACTTTTTTTGCCTTCATAAAAATGCAAACTCTAAAAGCCCTAGCGCGAGCGAGGCGATCTCTCCCCTCGCTTCAATTCCTCACTCGTCAAAGGAGCATCTCGGCGAGCCCAATCACAGCCCAAGACGACGATCTCAAGAACCAAGTTAGTCGACATCGCTTTTCCCCTTCTCATTCCAAATTTGGCCAATTTTTTTTATCCAATTTTTGTTGATTCAGGTACTTGTTGAAGGCAAAGCCAGCGCTCGTGCCGCAATCCTCAACAGGCCTTCTGCCCTCAATGCTCTCACGACCAATATGGTATGCGGTTAGCTTATGCAGATGCGGTGTTTGATCGTATGCCTAGATGTGCTTAATTTTTGAAATTTGATGAGAATTTTCAGGGGATTCGGTTGAAGAAGTTGTATGAGTCATGGGAAGACAATGCTGATATTGGGTTTGTTATTATGAAGGTTGGATTGCATTGTACTCAATTTGATGTGAAACTTAATTTAGTCACAAAAAGTTTAATTATTTGGAGTTTAGAGTCCAAGTATTGTTTGAAAACAAAAAATAGAGGGGTTTGGCAAAACCCATTTCAAACACAACCAGGAGTTACGAAGTTTAGTGACTGCTTTGGTATTGCTGTGTGTCTTTCTCCCCAGCTGCTGTTTGGGAAGTTGGATGGATTTTCTCAAACCCCATTCACTAACTATGGGGGATTCCCTAGCCACAATCCAGTTTCATATTTTGGGCTTTGGCCTCCATACTCTACGAAACCTGATACAGCTATTTGCGTTATTTGAACATTTCAAAGAAAGGCTAAATGTTGTCTTACATGTTTAAAGGGCAGCGGCAGAGCGTTCTGTGCAGGTGGAGATGTGGTCGCTCTCTACAATTTGATAAATGAAGGTTGGTATATATTGTTTGTCTTTTGATGTTAACTGATTGTATGTGGACATCATTTTGCTTTAAGCATGCTGTTTTATTGTTGGCCTTGGTCTTGTCTTTATAAATGTTTATATTTTGCATGTATATTTGGTCACCTAATATGATTGGGACCTGCCATTATAGAAAGTCGACTTGCTTATTTATGTTTGGGTTATATATATATTTTTATTAAAATTTTGGAGTTTCTTTTTAATATAGAAGTCTTCTTCTGATCTTGTAACCTTCTCAGTTCAAACGCAAAAAATTGCGCTGCCATAGTAGATGTCCAGTTGATGTCAGTAGTGCTTCGATGAATTTGTTGCATAATGTGAATTTTATTCATAAGCAATAACATGTCTTTGTTATCCTCCCCCCTCCCCCAACACACTCTGACCACCATCACCACTAGCAGCAGCAGAAGCAGTGTCAACATGTAACTTTTCCACCAAACAAGGTGGGAGGAGTTCTCATATAACCTATTTAAACAATTTGCAGTTTTATTGGATATCTCTGTAGAGACAACCTATTAAATTAATTGGTGGGAAGAAAAACCTATGGTATAGTTATGCATATTTGGCCATGCAAGTAAGATGCAATAGGCCGCAAGACATCATAGATTATGAAATTCCATAACAGACAAATATATATATTTTCCCCCAGGGTGTTTATGGTCATCTATAAGGCGCCAAACAAACAAGGAAAACTCATTAACTGTAGTTCACTTAGAGGGCATATCTTCCTTGAGTATTTTCATTTTGTTGATTTGTTGATAGAATTTCAGCTTATAATTACAAAATCTTGTATGTACCTACAACAACACATATCAATCTAATACAGTATACGATAATCTAACCTAGAAATTGTAATATGGAATGAAATACTATAATGAAGGCATCGTATAAAATTTTGAAAAATTTAAGTCACCAAAGAAGAAAGCTAACAAAACAACCAGTGAGGGAAAATCTGAAGCATATGACTTACATAAGATGTTAGAAACTGTGTGAAGATATATTTAAATTTTTTTAGATAAAAAATTAAGATTATTGACCAAGGTAATGTTTAGAGTAACATTGAAGATAAAAAGGCTAAGAAAATGAGAAAATAAATTAAAGGCGGTAAAGATTTTTTATAAGTTTTACCTGTCAACGAAATCTGACAAGCCTTCATACCAAACTCTTGGAGTCACACTGAATCCTTTTCTTTCATTTAGCTATGTTAAGGGCTTGCCAGATTAAAATCAACAACTATCATATTCATTTTAAATTTCTTAGGTTTTTCCATATTTGTTCATTTAGGCCTATTTCTAGTCCTTGATGTTTCATTAACTACAATTCTTTCGCTCCTAACTTGACGCATTTATCATCCTCCACTGCGCTTGTTCAAACCATCTTAATTGATCTCTCTTTTTTATCCTATATAGATTCGACGATCATAAATGAGAACTCAAACCTTGTTTAGATAGGGCCATCCGCATGATTTTCTGATGGAAAATATTTCTTTCTAATGATTGCTCAAACCATGATGATAGGTTTGTTTGGGAGATAATTTTCTACTAAAACAAATGCCCATCCACATGATTTTTGATGAAAAATATTCTTTTCTAAGGGATTGTTTGATAGGTTTGTTTGGGAGATAATTTTTTACTAGAACAAATACTAAGATTTCTTTCAATCATTAGGATTTTTAAAATGTGGTATGATCTCGATTTATTTTTATGTGTATTTGGTAACTAATTCTACATGTTTTGTATTTGGGGTTTTTACTAAAAAGCCCCTCATACTTTGCTAATTACTAAAAAGCCCTCCATACTTAAAGACCCCCGTACATTTAAATTGCACTAGAAAACCCCGTAATAGGCCAAAATGAGAATTTTTTTGGTATCTTACATTACTCTGTTAGAAGGCGAACAGTGAATTTCGGGATAGGGTCTTACAATCGCCTACTCCTTTTCTTCCCCCATAATTCCCAATTTTTCCCCCAAAATTGCTTTTAGGGTTAGATTTTCGATATAAGTTCTTTCAAATTGATCATGGAAACCAGTTTTTCTTCCTCATCGTTCTCCAACAACCAGCTTGTCGAGTGTCGTTGTCCCTACAATTGCTAATTTCGAGTTAGTGAGCAAGCTCATTCGAAATGAGAGTGATTCTTTAGTTGTTTTAAATCCCAATTTTCAACTAAGCGAGAATATGTGTTATTTTTATGGAAGAAACATCTACCTAAATACTTAGAAGGTAAGGGAGCAGTTCAAGCTCCAGTCCCAGCTCCATCTTCCTAACGAGACGATAACTTTGAATGGAAAACTAGCGAGGTTTTTTTTAGTGCGGTTTAAATGTAGCTTTTTTAAAAAGTAAATACGAAGTATGGGAAGATGTTTTTAGTAATTAGCGAAGTATGAGGTTTTTTTTATAGTAAAAAGCCCTTTGTATTTAATGGTTTGTCTTCTCTTGTATGAGAAATGCTTTTTGCAATGGATGAAGATGTTGTGCTATTGCAGTATAAAGTTTTTATATAATAAATTAATCTAAATAGCAGGCACATTGACTCGTGACACAAAATTTTGCCTGCTCATGGGTTGTTACACACTTTACATTTGTTTCATACCAGGACTATGATAAAGAATGATATTACGATTTATAAATAAAGTAAACCTATCTTTTGAAATAGCAAAACCAGCATTGAGCTCTTTGAGACGGGATTGATGTCAATTGGACAACCGGCTGTGTGTTGTTTTTTTACCCCAAATATTTCATCTTACAGCTGACCCATTGTTGTGGGAATTGACGTGGATGATGGCAACTGAAAAGTCAGAAATGTTTATTGAAGGACAGGAAAGCCTTATGCCATTATGTTGAATCATGGACTTCAGATACCTCGTAATGCCATGTTGATAGGAAATAGGCATGTTTAGTTGTTCTTTGTAGTAAGTTGTGTTCAGGGGAGTTAAGTCCCCTTTTGACTTGAACATACTGAAGGATAGCTGTTGTCGGAATTGAAATTAAAAGTTAGCTCCATCATTTTTTATTTTGGTCATTCTAAGCAATGGCACATTTCATGATGGCGTTTCCTCTCATCTAAATCATCTGTTTGTATTTGTTTTGAAAGCGAATCTATATGTCTGCGCCAACTATCTCCTAAATTGTAATTTATGCAGGGAACTTGGAGGGCTGCAAGGAGTTTTTCAGGAACTTGTACTTGTTTATTTACATTTTAGGAACGTACTTGAAGCCACATGTGAGTTCTGAAATTACCAAACCTTTCATTCTTAAATGTTTGCCGCGTTTCCTACAGTCTTGAGAGTTTCCTTATAAGGTGTGTTGTGTATCAAGTTAATTTTGGCTTGGTATAGGCCTATAATGCAACTGAAGACATATATGGTTAACTGTGAGCTCGTTTGCTAATGAATAACCTGATTGATCCATTACTCACTTTCATTAGATCAATTATGTATATCTTGACCTGTCATACCAATTTTTTTTTTTTGTGTTCAGCGTAGCATAATTATTGCTCATCATTGTTGAGATCAGTTACAAACATTCATTCTAAAGAATTACAAAGATTTATTAGAAGTATGCCATCCATTTTCTGTTGGGTTTTCCTAGCGTCCCGATCATCTACCGTGGCCGTTTGCGGAATTTTTTTTAAAGAATTTGAAAAGCAGGCGCTGGAATAATCCGATCTAGAATCTACCATAAACCTAAACTAGCTAACATGAGAGGGGCTAACTACTGTGATAGAAGTTTCTCACCAAAAGGTTTCTCTTCATTTGCTCCTAGTGATCTTCTTGATCGAGTTTGTTCATCTTTCCTTGCTATTTCGGTTCTCCTGGATCGAGCTTGATGGCCGGTCTTCCTCTGTCGAAAATGATCCATCCGAGGTAGCTTCACACTAAGAGTCTAGTGGAGCAACTAGAGATTTTAGATTGCTAGTCTAAAGTGTCTAGGATGTAGTGTGAGGTTCTATATGTGTTTCTATCTCACATCCTCTCTTGATTCTCAACTCATGAGATTATAGAAAGATGGTTGAAGATGAAGGTGGATGAGCTCAATAAACAAGAGAGGAGAGTGAAGCAAATGGCGAGAGTGAAAATGAATCAAGCATGAGAGAGAAAAGCCCAACCTTGGTTTTGTAAAACAATTTTTACCAATATAAAAACCAACATGCTTCAATAGTTTGCTCAAATGAATTTAAAATTCATTTGTTAATACTATTGACGCATGGTTCTCACCATACTCCTCTAACCTTATTTACACCTCATTTTCCATTTAAAAATAAATGGAAAAGACTAAAATGAGGTGTTTACCTTTTAGAATATTTACCGTATGAATACGGATTACACTCTACTATATATACATACCTATATTCGTATCGAAATACGCATACCCAAAGAGATAGAATAACACAAAGAACATAATACCATAATATACATATCGAAATATATATATGTAAATTATTGACTCAATACCTGATTTAATAATCCGGCTCAATCCCAAACCGGCTAGTATTATCAACTGTCCGATCGAAAGTTCGGCTAACTAGTACAATCAATCGATCGGAACCCTGCACATATCTAATACGGCTATTACATCATTTCATCTGAACCAGGAAAACTCTCTGTGTGGGATTCTAAAGACTCGACAGTACGCCGGCAGTGGGTTACTTGATAAATCCATAACCATAAGCACGTCAGCGGCACTAGCTGTACGTAACGGCTGCCCGAGTATCTGTCGAAAAGGAAGGCCGACGAGCAAATCATCTGGATTCCTACTGAGCATATCTGTGACAATTTCCGTACAGTCCGGTCTCTTCGTCTGTGAGTATCATATACCGGGTCTAGGAGGTGGTAAATGTCAGACCCTAATAACCCGATATTTCGTGCTGATGTGGCTCAAGACCAGTCCGGAAAACGATTGATCATCCTATCAGTAAATTCCAACTGTCTTGGCCAAGGTCTTATGGTGCTGGCCAATCGAACACAGTGCAATATCGACTCCCTATACCGGGAGAGATGAATCCCCAACAACCGCTCACTGCCTCCATGTGGCTCGAGACTGTACCTAACCAAAACCTGTTTGCACGATTCAGTAGAGCCGTGGTAGGGGAGTGAGCAAAGTACAGTGGGAACTCACACGAGACAAATGACGATCTCAGGTCTGAAGACTAACATGTACTCATGCCATCTGAGAACTGCTATCTGACGATAGGTATAGTACCATCTAGAAGTTCTCGACGAGTCTGTCTAGTGTACTCATCCCAGTGAGCACATGTATACGATCTTAGGTGCAAAAGACCAATGGCTGCGGGACCAACCATCGCCTATCGTCGAGGTCCAGAAACGTATACACTAGTCTACTCCGGAATATCGATGCCCGGTCTTGATACTTCCACGACTAGGGATCTTTTAAGGATGTGCTTATATCACGACCCGAAGGTACGGAACGTGACCGACACTTAAATTACGAAACGTCTAAAGGCGTAACATAATCTAAGTAAGTCGAAGCCCAGAAATCTAAACCATTTAAAAGAAGAAGTGTAGAAAAACAAGTTTAAAAGCAACATCAAATTTTCTCAAAAATTTCGGCAGAGTCTCCTTTGTAAAAACTGGCCCCAAACGGGTACAAACAAGAATATATTCATAAGCAATAAAAAAGGCATCCCAAGCGGGAACTAACTCTTCGCCAATTGGCGGTCACAACCACGCAAGCAAATAATATACAACGCCGAAGGGCGAGAAACAAAACTCAGAAGAAGACCAAAATCCATCAGAAAACATTATAATACAAGCGCGACTCTATGGTCGAAAGAAATAACAACTGGTCTTCTAAATCTACAAAATAATACAAGTCTGGTTGATGGAGCTTACTAGATACAACTGAAATAAATAAAAGTACAACGGCGGTCACGATACAAGTGAACTAACCTACCAAGCAATCACCCTGAATGAAATAGTGTGCCAGCAAGTCGCCAAGAAAACTTATACATCTGAACCTGTAAGAAAATTTGGCACAACGGGGGTGAGTTGCCAACTCATGAGTAGAAGACATGTGCGAGTAGAAATCGCATGCACGACGATCTTCTAGGCCATAATAATATACTTAACATAACACTAGACATCTAGTAGTGATAGGGTACTAAGCTATACATAAGTGTAATACTCAGTGCTCGTGTCAGTGTCACAACAGTAACAAGTCATATATCTGATGTATGAATGCATCATAAATGAGAAAATCAACCACGAAATCTGAATAATCTGATATAAGAAAACATCAATGAATCTTGTATAATAAAACCGAAACGTCATCAGTGAAATCGACAGAAAGTCCGTGTCAAGTATCGACACAATATCTCAAGCCTCAATATCTCAATGTCTCAATATCTCAATGTCTCAATATCTCGGGCTCCGTCAGTCCGGATCAGCCTATATCATCAAATCTCACGATCTACGGTCGGTATCCTCCGGATATCCGCCCTGTCAGACATCACCGGAAGGTAGTCTGTGCCCCTGCCAGGCTCATTGTCATCCCCACGAAATCTTTATCTCGCCCCGGGTACCTACCGGGCCCACCATGTACCCGAGACGGTTCGTCCACTCCTCGAATCGGGTCTCGAAATCCGACAGAAAACATGAAAACTCATGGTGGACGACCCATACATCACGAGAAAACCACAACTTGCATTTTAAAATGATGATAATAAGCTTTTATAAAATTCTTGCGGTTTTCCCCTAAAATCCAGAAATCTCATGGAAATCCGAAATCCAAGAATTAAGAGTGAGTAAACAGTGAATATCGGCATAAAGCCCCAGAATAGTACATAACCGAATGAATACATGAATGCATATAATATCTAAGTAAAGAATGCAATCATTGAGCTAACACATGAGGGCAATCACACAAATATTATGTTGGAACTAGCATTTAGCTGATTATATCAATGAAATAATATGATCTAAAGTGTACGTGACATGGCAATTACCGATGATGGTGTGTGTCAGCCGGCAAGCAAGTGTGTGTGAAACATGCGCATTATTGGTAATGATGCTGGTGTCCTAACATGCAGGGTTCATAATTATTAAGGAAAACACGTGCATAGCCATAAAATGCGATGAGAGCAACATGAACATACGAAGAATGATGAAGTAACCGTAACAATGAAGAATATACATTATCCCAATACGAGTCATACAGTTTGGTGTTTAAAATAGCACGAATCGTGGTTTTTAGAAAAGTATGGCTACGGGGTTTTTGAGAAAAGAAACGTCCTTTGAAAAAAATCCGTAGTATCCCTCGGCTGTCTTTAAAAAAAATGTGCACGATTCGCTAGTTTTGAAAATATGTATGACTCGAGCCTAAACTAACATCTACCTAACCAACTAAGGGACTAAACTAAAGAACTGGTCGAAAGGTAAGAAAATCCACATAAAGTCCGAGTCGATGTCTCTAGTAGTCGGCGATCCAGCCTCAATAGCGTCACGTACAAATTACGACTTCCTCAAGTCAAGAGTGCGGATCAATTATCACATCTATACCTCGTACGATAAAATCCATTGTACGGCATTCCAAAATTGGGGTACGGGTCATCTATCATATATAAATCATCATTCATTGGGTATCGTCATCAATCAATATCACAATCTAGGTACTGTTCTAAAGTCTCGTATATTCCAATGTCATCAACACATATTATCATATATGAATACACATCGCCCAAACGATTTGTTATAATATCATAACATATCTCATATCATATCTCGATCACATATCAAATATCTCACGGCAATCATGCCCGATCATATCGACTCATTCCTAAGTATCATGTAATATCCTCATCACCCGTGTATATGTATGTATATATATATACTTACTCACATGCCTATACACACACATATACATCCAAGATAACAAGTGTGTGTATGTATGTGTGTGCGCCAACCTATACTCTAGGGTCTCACGACTACGAACTAGGCTAAAAGCACTATCATCCAACTTACACAAATTTCGATCCGTGGTCTCCTAAAACCCTTCTTGCTCAGTATTCGTATCTCGCAATAACATATATATATATATATATATATATATATATATATATATATCAAGACCACGTCATATCCTACGAAGTTGCGGGGGTGCTATACGCCATCCACCCGACTTCCTCCGTAGATATACAACTACTCACCTGGTCCTTGTCTGCCGAAGTCGATGTCGCAATCATCTTCTTCATCGTCCGAAGTCCACGTGAGAGGTACTTATATGCAAACATATATCATATCGTAAACCGAGATCGTGGACAAAACCAAAACGGCACACAAAACACACATAGGTTAAAACTAATGACCCGCTCAAGCAAAATAATCAAATAATCCTCGATATCGGCGTACAAACGCTAATTGATCGAGCAAAAAAAACCAAACGTATCAATCGTGGTTTCACAACCCACTAATCATAATATGAAATAAGTTGTAACTCATCAGAACCTCAAAATAAATCAAATCGATTTATTTCCGAAAACCTAGAAAGCATCAAATAACCGTTTTAGTTTGAAACTTGACGTTTTAACAAAACTAGTGGCCATAATATTCACTAAATATTATAACTAAGTCATACAAACCATTACTATAATTTTATCACACCAATTTGTATTAATCCAAAAATTATAGTTTGCAATTTTATCCAATTTTAACAATTTTAAGGTAACAATGCACAAATCATCAACCAGACTAGGTTTTGCATGACCTAAAGTGTTAAATTACAATTTATAATGTTAATGATGTGATGAAAACCCTCACTAGAATTTTATCTCACATATATATATATATTTTATAAAAACCTAGTTTGCTAAAATCTTAATTTGGACTTTTTAAATGCAACAATTTACAAATAAGCAACAAGATTAAGTTTTGCATAGCATTAACATGTTAAACTACTCATTAAAACCATAATCTAATGATAAAAACCCTAATTTGATCACAACCCATTTTCTTGAATTTTAAATCTACAATTTAAAAGCATATTAAACACCAAATTAAACTAGATTAAAGTAATTAACCAAAAATTAAACTTTAGGGTTAGGATTTATACCTTACAATTTGAGATCAAACCTGCAAATCTTAACCTCCAAATTGCTAACTTTGCACCAAGATCCAAGCTTGTTTGGCAAAAGAATCATGGGTAAAGATTTAATTAGGAATTTGTGATGTTTTTTGTGGATTTTTTTGAAGCAATTTTTTGAAAGGAAAATGAGATGAACACTTGGGGAATGGGGGCTGCCTTGCTCGGCCAGCAAGAGGAGGATAGGGAGAGAGTGAGGTGAGAGGGTGTAGAAATGTGTAGAAGACTTCTATAATAATTACATCTTTTATGTCATTTCACATTTATTTGATTTTATTTATTTTCTTTTCTAAATAAATCCTAGAAAAATCTAGAACCATGGAGAATTTTGAGAAAGAATTTTGCATGTTACACACTTGATTCCAATATGTCATTGTTCACATTTGTCCAATTGACGCATTCCAATTTGTAATTACCACTAATTAAATGTATAATTAAAGCTTATATTAATATTTGAAATAATTAATTAAGGAAAAATAATTAAGTAAACTAATAATTTATAAGTGGCTAAATAAATACCAAATACTAGCAATTATATAGTTAAAATAGGCGTATTTAAGTTTATATTGAAAAATAATTATAGTTGAGTTTTACGGAAAATACGGTTTATTTTACCGATTATCAGAAAATTCACCTAAAGGATTTTATTTATTTATTTATTTTTAAAACGTTACAGCTTATCGATTTCCCAGCTCCCACAAGTATGATCGCCATCACAACGCATGTAGTCAAGCAATGATCCTACGGGCTTTATCAACATGTATAAATGATATGTAATAACAAGTAAAACATACGCATATGTTAAGATAAAGATAAACTAGATATCATACAATCATATCGAGCAAGATTATCCTGTACATACATATGTCCAGGTATCCACATGTATACATGTACAATAATGGTCTCTAGGGCATACATATCCAACAATCCCCCACTTGCACCAAGGCCATATATTGGCGTACCGAGTACCCAACGTCTATACTAGGGCCAGTTGTTGACGTATCGCATACCCAACATCTTAAATAGTCTCTCGAACCGTGCTTGAGGAAGGGCCTTGGTGAATGGATCCGCCATGTTGTCTTTTGTATCCATTCTCCGCACCTCGATCTCCCGGTGATCAACGATCTTCCTGTTCAGATGATACCACCTCAAGATGTGTCTGGATTTCTGATGGGACCGTGGTTCCTTCGGTAAAGCCACAGCTCCATTGTTGTCGCAATACAAAGGTATTGGATTAACAATGGATGGAACCACATGAAGTTCAGTAATGAACTTCTTATTCCAGACGGTTTCTTTTGCGGCATCGTTGACAGTAATATATTCAGCCTCCATCGTCGGATCTGCGACAGTGTCCTGTTTGGAACTCTTCCAACAGGCCGCCCCTCCTTTGAGGGTAAACACAAAACCCGAGACATACTTGTTGTCATCCTTGTCACTCTGAAAGCTCGAATCAGTAAAAGACTCCACTTGGAGGTCCCCATTACCGAATACCAGGAACAATTCTTTAGTCCTTCTCAGGTACTTAAGAATGTTCTTCACTGATGTCCAGTGTTTCTCACCTGGGTTTGACTGATACGGGCTCACCACGCTAAGCGCGTAAGCTAATCTGGTCTGGTACATAGTATCACATACATTATACATCCTACCGCCGAAGCATAGGGTATAGTAGGGTATAGTGCTCATGCGAACTCTCTCCTCATCAGTCTTGGAAGACATCTCTTTGGAGAGGGTGATTCCGTGCAATGCGGGTATGTTATTGCGCTTGGAATCTTCCATACTAAATCTCTTTAGTATGTTCTCTATGTACCTGGATTGCGAAAGTTCCAATAATCTCTTGTATCTATATCTGTAGATTTTAATCCCCAGAATGTACGAGGCATCATCCAGGTCTTTTATGGAGAACCTTTGTGACAATAACAGCTTGACCGATTATAGCATAGGAATATCATTTCCTATCAAAAAAAAATGTCGTCCACGTACAAGACTAAGAATACGACAGTTCGTCCTACAATCTTCTTATATATACAAGGCCCATCCTCGTTCTTGATGAGGTCAAATTCCTTGACTGTTTCATCAAAAACAGATGCTCCAGCTCCGCGATACCTGCTTTAATCTATAAATGGATTTTAGCAACTTGCACACTTTCCCGCTGCTCCCGCTGTCTACAAAACTTTCTGGCTGATCCATATAAACGCACTTTTTCAAATTTCCGTTTAGAAAAGCCGTTTTTACGTCCATCTGCCAGATTTCATAGTCATAGAAGGCAGCAATGGAAAGTAGGATTCGAATGGATTTGAGCATAGTCATTGGAGAAAATGTTTCGTTATAGTTCACACCTGGTCTTTGACGAAAACCTTTTGCAACAAGTCTAGCCTTACAGGTTTCCACGTGTCCATCTACACCAAATTTTCTTTTGTAGATCCATTTGCATCCAACGGGTTTTACCCCGGGTGGAGCAATATCCACGGTCCACACTTTATTGGTGTACATGGACTCCATTTCGGACCGCATAGCATCCGGCCATTTATCAGAGTCCCTACTGATAATGGTTTGCTTGAAACTAGTAGGATCATTTTCTTCCAAGATGTAATTCTCTCGATCCCCGTCTATGAGAAAACCGTAGTATCTCTCGGGCGGATGAGAAATCCTACTAAATCTGCGGAATGCTTGAGCTTCGTCTGGGACTACTGAATCTAGCAGTTCCACCAAATCTTCAGTTTGAGTTTGTGGTTTTAGAATTTCTTCCAGTTCTACCGTGTTCCCACTAATTTCTTTTGCAAGAAACCGCCATTCTAGAAATTGGGCGTGCTAAGCAACAAACACCTTCTGTTTCTCGGTGTGGTAGAACAGATCCATAACCGTTCTTTGGATATCCCACAAACTTACATAAAATGGACTGTGCCTCTAGTTTATCCGGATTATGTTTTTTAACGCAAGCCGGACAACCCTATATTTTAAATTTTTTAAGATATGGCCTTTTACCATTCCATATCTCGAATGGTGTCTTAGGCACAGATTTGAATGGAACACCATTCAACAGATATGCCGCTATCAGAAGCGCATGTCCCCAAAATGAAAGAGGCAACTCGGCGTTACTCATCATGGAGCGAACCATGTCCAATAGGGTACGGTTCCTCCGTTTCGATACACCATTGTGATGTAGTGTATACGGAGGAGTAAGCTGAGAGAGAATTCCATTCTCTTTTAGGTATTCTAGGAATTCCGTGCTTAAGTACTCTATCAGATCGGAGGATCTTGATACGTTTGTCAGTCTAGTTCTCTACTTCGCTGCTGTATTCTTTGAATTTCTCAAAAGTTTCAGATTTGTGTTTCATGAGACACATATCCGAACCTAGAGAGATCGCCAGTGGATGTAATGAAGTACGAGAACCCACCCCTTGCATGTATAGACATCGGACCACATACATCACTGTATGAGTCCCAAGAGCTCTGCTGCTCTTTCTCCGTGTCCGGTGAACAGAGATTTGGTCATTTTTCATTTGAAACAGGACTGACAAGTTTCATAAGATGAAAATTCGAACGTATTCAAATATCCATCCTTATGCAATTTATTCAGTCTTTTCTCTCCGATATGACCAAGTCTACAATGCCACAAGTAGGATTCGTTCGCTTCTAAACTCTTTCTCTTACGTGTGTTTTGTGTATTGAAAATTGCATTTTGATTTAGAACATAGATACCATTACACAGTGTACTTTCTGCAACCAATACCTTATCAAGGTAAATGTTCATAATATTTCTATAACGAACAAAACTATATCCATCTTTATCAAGTAAAGAAACTGATATGATGTTGCAGACCATGGAAGTTACATAGTAGTAATTGTTCAAAATCATACTATTGCCATTTGGCAACACTAGGCGATATTCATCGACGGCAACAGTATCAACTTGTGCTCCGTTTCCTACTCTGAGGGATATATCACCATGTCTAACCATCTTACTTTTTCTCATTCTCTGCAATAAATTACAGATATGAGATCCTGATCCGGTATCTAGTACCCAGGAGGTAGGACTGACCTGAAAAGCAGTTCTCAATAACAAGAGCACCTGAAGGAGACGCAGTAGTATGCTTTTTCTTCATTGGGGTCATCAAGAAATTCATGCAATTCTCTTTCCTCTGCTTATACTTATGACTGCTGTCATAAGTTAGAGCCAAATCAACGTTCCCCAGCCTTGAATAAGATTCGGATCGGTCAAGCGATACATTTTATTATCTTGATTAAAACATGAATTGGTTGTTATCTGGAGAGAGAGAAAAGAAACACTCAGCGTGCGTTCTTGCAAAATTAGATTGGTTATTAGTTTATCTAATCAGGATGGCTCCCACCGTATCCTCGAATTCTCCTTCAAACCTTTAAAAAAGAACTAGATGGGATCATTAACACCTTACAAGTTCGCCAATTGTTCAGCTAGGTGAGTGTCGGGCCTAATTAAAATAAACTTCGTTTCCGCAGAGACGTAGCCCCGTTAACTTTTCTAGACACCTAATAGGTTAGTTAATTGTGAAGTGAAAAATATCTTCCAAAAGTAATCCTACTCATCAGTGGGATCAGGATCCAACTATCATAGCGTGATAAACTAGATGGAAGCCACTCTAGTTACCACACTTCAAAAGGTATGCAGCATTAGCAAGTTTCCTATATATTTGAAACTCCCGATGTGGTTTTTACCCCTAACGGCTTATGATCTTGACTAGGTCAACATATCATAAACCGTTAGTCAAGTTCAATCCGTCATTATCCAAGATTAATTTAGACCCACCCGTATATATCCTTAATTATGTCAAAATGGTTATGCGGATGTCCTAAATAATTACAACACTTGCAATAAACATGCACCACTCAGCTACCGAACACTATGTCTTGACTAGGTCAAAACACGCAGCACGAATATTAAGTAACACTTGTAAGAAATAACGGAGGGCTACAGCTGGTTTTTGGCGAAAAAACCGTTATTGTAATGAACTTGATATCGTTGAAGGAACCGAGTAGTTTTGAAAATGAGTGGATTAGGCCCCGCTTTTGAAAACGAGTGGTTTTGAAGAAAACCGAGTAATGTACAGTATAAACTTTTGCTCAAGAGATCACTCCCCGCGAAAGGATTTAGGCTCTTGCCTACTCGAATGAGGTGCTGAATATTCATGACCGAATACCACTATGCAAAGCGAAAGAATATGACTATAGTTTTTCGAAATTTGTTCCAACATCTTTGAGGTTTATTTTCTTGCATTAATCAAAATTAATGCGGTCCTATCAATTAAAACCCATCACACCGGAAAAGTACGAAAATACAATGTACGCATATGCCATCCGCATTCGCCATGGGACTCCGTCATTCACCATTAGGTTACTTAACTAACGGTAGAGCGGGGGCTGGACTAGCGCGGGTGCAAAACATATACACCATCTAATAGTATATATATAAATATATAACATTCGTCATAGGTATGATATAAGCAATCACAGAACATCAACAAGCAACACAGAATGGTGGATAATCTTGGAGTCTCGGGTTTCATTTGAGCCGCAAATAAGACCTGACGTTCCCGGTCGTGTGGATAGCCCGTTCAATGAAAACCTGGACCCCTACAAGCACGACAAGTTACCCGTTAATCCCAGAAGTGAGGCAACCCAATCAACAAAGTGAATGGGCCACCCAACACTTCACGGGATCCGGTAACATGAGCGCCCCTCAGTGGGTCATCCTATACCCCCTACGAGTGCGGCGAATAGCCCGCTAATTCTAGAGTAAGGCCCCCTTCGTCTCAACGTTATGAGATGCGGGCCCGTTGCCCTCTAGAACCCGGCTATTCGAGCACTTCACCGTGGGGTAATCCTAGTACAGAAAAGAAAAATACATATACAATAGTGACATTGACTTCAATCCGGTCGTGCCCTAATAAAATAATATACAATCCGGCAGAGACGGCTGTCCACATGTTGGACGCTCGCCCCGCAATAACGAATATACAAATAAATCTGAACTGTACTACTACCATTGCACTATAGGCTATCTATCACGACAATCCAACCACAATATCAGCACATTACAGAACATCAACGTGAATATCATGTTCGCAAACCCATCTATTAGAACATATAGCAATTAGTCGGGTTATACCGCTCAATAATTTTCACGGTCGCAGATACTAACATATGTACCGATAAACACGTATTTAAAATTTCGATCGACTAAAACTTTTCCGTATAGGCCCCAAGTGCTAACCAGTACTCAAACAAATCTAGGCCAAAAATATACATCCCAAAAATCACATTTCCAGACAATAGAGTTCCAGAAGAATTTTGGTGTACAACGGCCCCATTTCGGCCGCGGAACGGGGCAAACAAGCATGTTTCGCGGCGGTTCCACAGCGGAATGAAGAGCTTATGTGTCCAAATTTCTTCTGGCTTTCTAAAATACCATGCACGTATTTTAAGGCACTCTAAATAATTTTTTGAACACTTTTAAAATTCGACAGCAAGCATATGCACTGAAACTGTGATTTAGAAAAATTGTCGATCGATATTTTGAACACATCTAAACTAGCTAGTAAGGGTTTATGGGCTGGCTCTGATACCATGTTGGGTCAGTCAGTACAGCGCAAACTGGCCGTGGCGTCCATAGGTCCCTCAACAGCTACTTTTTACGTAATCCCCTCGCGACGGACTACTGTCACCACAGTGAAACCCCATGGGTCGGCATCCCTGCCTAGAGCTCTGATACCATGTTGGGTTTTCCTAGCGTCCTGACCATCTACTGTGGCCGTTTGCGGAACAAAATTTTTAAGGGTTTGAAAATCTGTCGCTAGAATAACCCGATCTAGAATATACCATAAACCTAAACTAGCTAACATGAAATGAGCTAACTACTGTGATAGAAGTTTCTCACTAAAAGGTTCGTGTCCTTCGGTCTTCTATTCTCTTCGTTTGCTCCTAGTGATCTTCTTGATCGAGCTTGTTCATCTTTCCATACTCCTTGGTTCTTCTGGATCAAGATTGATGGCCAGTCTTCTTCTGTTGAAAATGATCCACCCGAGAGATATAGTCCATGGCTCTAATTCCACACTAAGAGTCTAGTGGAGCAACTAGAGATTTTAGATTGCTAGTCTAAAGTGTCTAGAATGTAGTGTGAGGTTCTATATGTGTTTCCATCTCACCCTCCTCTTGATTCTCAACTCATGAGATTGTAAAGAGGAGGTTGAAGTTGAAGGTGGAGAAACTCAAGAAACTAGAGAGGACAGTGAAGCAAATGGTGAGTGTAAAAATGAATCAAGCATGAGAGAGAAGCCAACCTTGGTTTTGTAAAACAATTTTTACAAATATAAAAACCAACCATGCTTCAATAGTTTGCACAAATGAATTTAAATACTATTGAGGCATGGTTCTCACAATACCCCCGTCACCTTATTTACACCTCATTTTCCATTTAAAGATAAATGGAAAAAACTAAAATAAGGTGTCCACCTTCTAGAATATTTTCCGTATAAATACGGATTGCACTCTACCGTATATACATACCTGTATTTATATCGAAATACGAATACCCAAAGAGATAGAATAACACAAAGAACATAATACCAGAATATACATATGTAAATTATTAAATCAATACCTGATTTAATAATCCGGTTCAATCCCGAGCCGGCTAGTATTATCAACTGTCCAATCGAAAGTCCGGGTAACTAATACAATCAATCGATCAGAACCTTGCACGTATCCAATACAGCTACTATATCATTTCGCCTGAACCAGGGAAACCCTCTGGGTGGGTCTCTAAAGACTCGACAGTACGCCGACAGTGAGTTACTGGATAAATTAATAACTATAAGCACGTCAGCGGCACTAACTGTACATAACGGCTTCCCGGATACCAGTCGAAAAGGAAGGCCGACGAGCAAACTCATCCGGATTCCTACTGAGCCTATCTGTGATAATGTCCGTACAGTCCAGTCTTTTCGTCTGTGAGTATCGCATACCGGGTCTAAGGGGTGGTAAACATCATACCCTAATAACCCGATATTTCGTGCTGATGTGGCTCAGGACCAATTCAGGAAACTACCGATCAACCTATCAGTAAATCCCAACTGTCTTGGCCAAGGTCTTATGGTGCTGGCCAATCGAACACAGTGCGATATCGACTCCTTATACCGGGAGAGATGAATTCCCAACAATCGCTCACTGGCTCCATGTGGCTTCAGACTGTACCCAACCAAAACCTGTTTGCACGACTCAGTAAAGCCGTGGTAGGATAGTGATCAAAGTACAATGGGAAATTACACGAGACAAATGAAGATCTCAGGTCTGAAGACTAATCTGCACTCATGCCACCTGAGAACTGATATTTGACGATAAGTATAGTACCATCTAGAAGTTCTCGGTGAGTCCGTACAGCACCTGTATACGATCTTAGGTGCAAAAGACCAATGGCCGGGGGACCAACCATCGCCCATCGTCGGGGTCTAGAAACGTATACACTAGTCTACTCCGGAATATCGATGCCCAGTCTCGATACTCCCACGACTAGAGATCTTTTAAGGATGTGCTTATCGACTACCCAGCTCCCACAAGTATGATCGCCATCACAACGCAGGTAGTCAAGCAATGATCCTACGGGTTTTATCAACATGTATAAATGATTTGTAATAACAAGTAAAACATGCGCACATGTTAAGATAAAGACAAACCAGATAACATACTATCATATCGAGCAAGATTGTCCTGTACATACATAAGTCTAAACATCCACATGTATACATATACAATAATGGTCTGTAGGGCATACATATCCAACATTTTCTACTGTTGATTTGCCATAGTATTCCTTCAATAATCACCTAGTTAGTGATGCTGGCTCTACCTGGATCAAGCCTACTTAATTCAAGGATTCTACGAGGTTTGGGATAAAGGTTTCTTCTTGTTGTTGCTGTTGTTGTATGCACGAATTTTTAAAATAATAAAGGCTTAAGAAGATTCTAGCAGTGCAATAAGCAAAAATGTATATTCTTCTTCTCTAATTCAACTACCATGGAAGTCTTAATGTCTTGTATACAAATCCATTTAGCATGCTGGCTGTAAAAATTTAATAATAGTTGCTAGCGATTATTTACTTTATAAATTATTTAGTTAAGCCATCATTACCATTTGATACTCTGATTGCTTTTACAGTCGCCATAACATTTACGTACTAAAATTTGTTACTATTTTTGGTCAGGTAGAATTTTCTTAAAGCCTTTTGCCAATTACATGGCATATCTTTTTTTTGCCTAATAAATTGCTTTCTTAACGTTTTACTCTTTTGTTTTATGCAGGTGGCTATTCTGGATGGTATTACCATGGGAGGAGGGGGTGGAGTTTCAATTCCTGGGACATTTCGTGTAGCGACCGACAGAACTGTATGCACTATGATTATGTTAAAGAATTTCAGCTGTTGGACATTCTGATCAACAATTGATGCTTTTTCTGTTTGGGTTATTTTTTTTTGGCAAAAATGTAGCAGTGAAGTTCACAGCCAAAGTTGGCTGTGAACTTCACTCACATTTTCCCGTTTGGTGGGTCCCTCTTTTTAAATTGGGACGGGACCCAAAATAGTACAATGTGAGTGTAGTTCACAGACAACTTGGCTGTGAACTTCACAGCCACATTAACCTCATTTTTTTAAATATAAAAATGTGAATATGTGGTTTGTATTTTATTTACTGAACTTACAGTTATATATTTTATCCCCAATATATAAATTATCAACATTATATCATATATTTTCGTCGTATGTAATTTCAGATTTTCTCCACACCTGAAGTTCATATTGGTTTCCATCCTGATGCTGGAGCTTCCTTTTACCTTTCACATCTAACTGGTCATGTAGGTAAGGCCTTTAGGATATACTTATTTTGTTATGGCAATGTGCAACACCTCATGCTTTATTACCCTTTTCCCGCTCCTTTTTTTATTAGTGAAGACTTTTTATAGAATTCTCTTACCAGGTGAGTACTTGGCTCTTACCGGTGAAAGGCTTAAGGGTGTGGACATGCTTGCAGTTGGCCTTGCTACACATTTTTCAAACAGTGCTGTTAGTTATCCTTGGCCATGTTTTTCTTTTTTCTTTCTTTTCTTTTTGGAATTCCACCTCAGCTATCTTTCTTGTATCATATCTTCTTCTTTTCTATTTTAATTTTTGTTTTCAGCCATACATAGTATAACGGCTTTTTGATTCAACAGAGGCTTAGTTGGATTGATGAACGGCTTGCTAAGTTAGTTACAGATGATCCCTCAGTGATAGACTCTTCTCTTGCACATTATGGTGATGTTGTGTATCCAGATAAAAATAGCATTGTTTATAGGTAATGCCATTTGTTTTTTTATTTTGGGGTTAAACTCCTTTGTTGGTTTAAAAAAAAAATATGATGAGGCTAATTTACCAACATTATGCATCTTTTTAGCTAAAGTTTTTTTTTTTGGTAAACTCCTTTATTGTTTTTTTAATGATATGATGAGGCTAATTTACCAACATGATGCATCTTTTCTCTCTCGATAGAGCGAATATATTATAAGATTCAGCATAGCACATACTATCCAGATAAAAAGTTCATTGTTTTGACTTTTGGTGAACCATTTGGTTTTTGTTTAACTCCTCCGATTGTTTTGTTCTCTGATGATGATAATTTGTCAAGATGCATGCATCGTTTTTCTTGATTGAGTGAACTGTATGAACCGTGAGAAGATGAAGGACATCACACTAAATGACAATGTCATAAAATCATTAATTCTGAAAAGATAAATGGCATCTCAGCAAATGACAATGTCATAAAATCTTTAGTTCTATGTTCTTTTTTTTAAAAATCTTTTAAATGCAAAAACTTTCATGATAAAAACATAAATTAAAGTGACAATCTTGGTTAATCTGTGATGTGGTCTGAAATAGCTACTTCATTTTCTTATTATAAGGATTGCAGGAATGCCTGCTGATCACATATACTATTATAAGTTTAATATTTAAAAACCTTACTTGAAATACAACATATGGTCGCTAACTTGTAACTTGTACTAGCAATAATTTCTTATTGATGTCACATTATTTGTTACATTTTTGTAAATTTTAATGGTTACAACTTGTACCAGTGAATTTTCTGTTGTTTGTTTAAACTTTATTTGTTTTTACGTGTTATTTGTTTCCTTTCTTTTGTACTCAGGCTCGAGGTAATTGACAAATGTTTTGGCCGCGACACTGTTGAGGAAATTATTGATGCTCTGGTGATTCATAACTCTTCAATAATTGATCTAAAGGCTTTTAATATGACAGAAAAAAACGTGCTTCATATTAACGTGGTTCTTAATGTGAATATAGGGAAAAACGAGCATATCTATTTTTAAAGTGACCTAAGATAAAGATAAGCTTATCCATTGTGACATTTATTTATACTTTTGGCCATTAATTTCTCTATATATGTTATGCAACCATATTTTCTTTTAACCCTAGAAATGCACCAGTATTTACATTTTCCTCTCAGTATATGTTTTATATGCCAATCGACATAGCTGTATTACTCTTCCTCCTTCAAGAACTTTTTACGCAAGTTTCCGACTGACCTGGATCTCCAAGTCACCCATTGGCAGACTACATTCATGGGATTGTTTTGTTGGATTTTTGTACCGTCGGTATTGACTAATAAGATCTGTACTGACTAATAAAATCCTTTGAACCATCTGGAATATAACCTGTGTACATTACTGACTTTTGTATAGCTTATATTCCAGAAATAAAGGGGGTTTAACTGTAAGAAAATCTTTGTATGTATTTCTCAAGGTGGAAACTTTGAATATCTACTCAGGTATATCAGTATATGCATTGACCCTGTTTGAATTTTTAAGTCATCTGCTTTTCACTAAGTGAAACTTTCTTGAACTTCTCATCATGATAACACTTGAGCGCTACCGATTGCAACAGGACTTGTACATTTTAGAACATGGCCCTTGTGGAATAAATTCAATATAAATATGAATTGAGTGAAATATGAAAAATCTGCAGGTGTAGTACACTGGCAAACATTATTATTACTTTCTTCACCTTTTATAAATGATTGTTATCTGAGAGGGAACATATTGAATTGGAACTCTGGTATATTTCAAATGGCAAACATGTAAAATAATGGATTTCATAATATCATCAAAAGCAAATAACCAACAAGTTCCAACTCGTTATTATCAGTATCAGAACAAGATCTAAGTTCAGAGGAATGAGACTTTAAAAAAAATATTATTATTAAAGGCTAAATATAAATTCCCATGTTTAATCTGAAATTTTATATCTTTATCAGGAAGAAGAGGCAGCTAGGTCAAATCAGGACTGGTGTCATTCCGCACTCAAGAAACTTAAAGATGCTTCTCCATTGAGTTTAAAGGTTTCCCTAAGATCTGTAAGTTAATTAACTTGCGTTACTTTATACTTTCTACTGCAAACTTGCATGCTGAATTGTTTTTGGTTTTTCATAATAGATAAGAGAAGGCAGATTTCAGACCCTTGATGAATGCCTCGTTCGTGAATATCAAATGTCCCTACATGGGATTTCGAAAGAGATCTCTCCGGACTTCTGCGAGGTATCCAAGTCGTTCTTCTCAAAATATTTTTGTTTTTGTAAAATGAGATGTTTTCATTGATGCATCCAACTCTAACTTAACTCTGGATTCTGTAGGGTGTTCGTGCACGACTGGTTGAGAAGGACTTGGCTCCAAAGGTAACTAAGCTCTACTTTTGTCTTCAAACTGTTCATTTTTAGGTTAATTGCACACAACCCACCACCCACCCACCATCTCACCCCCTTTTTAGGATACGGTGTAGCACGTTTACCTCCTGAAGTGATTAGTGCGAATACCCACCTCTGTTTATCAACCAAAGCCTTAAATTGCATCCAATTTTTTCTCTAGACAACTTGAATGATTGTCTTATTTTAGCCTAGAACTTCTTTGTGCTGTTTAGATAGAATTTGAATTTTTTTTCGGGTATTCGTAGATGAGCGTGGGGTGTTTGCACTAGTGAACCACTTGAGGGGTTACAGGTGCTGCCCGGGGTAAACGGTAGCGCACACGTGCAATTAACCCTTAATTCTTTATGGGTTGTATGCACATTGTACATAGCACCGTCATAATCCTTTTTTGTCCTTTTTTTGGGATGAAATAACACTGTTAAACATCATCTAACACTGTTAACCCATCAACTGGTCAACTAGCATTTGAGAGCCCTGAATAACACATATTGCCCCTAAATGGCTGCATGCTAATAAACTAGCTAAAGGGGCACAAGTGCTGGATGAGGTATAGATGAAAGGTGTAATGTGTAACAAAGCCTTTTTAATATATGCAACTTTTTTTCCCTCGATCTTATTTGAACTATATGCAGTGGGATCCCCCGACATTAAAACATGTATCAGACGATATGGTTGACCAATACTTCTCACCTCTCGGCGAGTTCGACCCTGAACTGAAGTTGCCCACACATTTGAGGGAAGCTTTTATCTGATTGCGGGTGCATTTTGCATTTTTGGGCTAGCTTATTCCCCAAGGTTCCTAATAATTTTGTATTATTTTCAATTAAATGAGTTTCTTGTACCATATCCCCCACTTTACATCCAGAATCATTGAGTTCTTAGCATTTTGATACTTGCTGTAAGCTTCATCAAGGTCTTGGTCCTTTCTTTTAGTCGGAGCCTTATCAATTAAAATAGCATGTCAGAAGTTTATAATAGATGTTGTACTACTACTACATCCAATCTGCCCTTTGGTATGATTATTGAGAAAATTGTGTGTTTCTGTTCGATTACAGCACGTGTTAAGCCTTTTACTACCATTCGATTATTAAAACCGGCGAGTCTACTTCTTTAGACTCTGAGCGTGGTCATTTATCCAGTTGTGCAAATTTTGTATCTTCAGCCGTCACCCATTTCTGATTTTTATGTAATATTTCTTGAATTGAGGCATGAATTGAAGTTGGTGTGCCTTGGTCTAAGCTTTTCATGGTATTGTAATAATGGCAATAGTCACTATTGTGAAGCCTGCAGTGTTATCATCAACTATGTCTGGTGTGCTAAATTTGGTGTTTCTTTTTTCCCGTCATTGTTATGGTGGTTCACTAAACTCTATAAATATTGGCTTCATATAATATAGTCCTGCACTTTCTTTTGGAATACTTTTTAGTTAGTAATCCTACTTCCAGCAGACTTTAGCAATCATATGATGCCAGCCTTTGCAAGCAAGGGAACCAACTTTCAAAGTTAGGTTAACAACACCAAAATTAAATAAAGCTCTTCTCATAACAAATTCCCCTATTTGTACCAAATGGTCTTGGTTTCTCCTTTTCTATCTGAGTTAGTTTCACTTGCTCCATAAAAAGTTAAACGAAGTGTATTATCTTGTCCTCAGAATTTTGGAGGATGACATCCCTGTCACAGGCTTTTTTCTTATTATAGTTTTTTGTACAGGAACTTGACATTTGTTTGAATAGTTGTGATATCAGGTAGGTCAACAGCATCTCAAAAAACTGTCAGGGCTCCGTGGAGCTTTACTTCATAGCTAACCCGATTTGGTCGGGAAAAATGCTTAAATGTTGTGACATTAAAATTAACTTTGTGATATGATTGGAAAAATAGCAATCACGTTCTATTCTAGTTCTAGTCTCTTCTAAAGTGCTGCTCACGGTGCACTAACAACGATTAAATAAGATGGGTCCACATTCAGCAAAAGAAATAACAAGTTAACAGAAGTTTAACTATTAATCACTGTTTTGAGGATGCGTTTGTTAGATTATAATCCAGATGGTAATCAAAGATTACCATGAAATATTATCATGCATTTTAGGTGTAAATGATATTTTTGGGAATATAGGATTTCCATGGTGATCAAATTATCCCATTTCATGGTAATTCTTTTCCAAAACATTGTGTCCATCATAAATCACCATGAAATATTCCCGTGTAATATGAAAAGAGCCATGACCATCCGCTACCGGCCTCTATTGCCACCCACTGCCCATTGCCGGTTGTCTGCCGCCGTGCTCACCGCCGATCTGCCGTTCGCCGCTGACCGGCTCCCTGTCATCTCCGATTGTTCATCGGCCGGCCTGTCATCAATTGGACGTTCTCCGCCAGTCGGCCTCGCCGTTGGTTGATGGTTGAGCTCACATATTACGGAAAATGATTAAAATATAGTAAGTACCTTAATACAAGATTTCGTGAAATTAGATATCCAGTCATGCGATCTATACAAGGATTACCAGTAATCTTACCTTGATGGCTGGCAACCTGAAAGTAAAACCAAGCACTGATGAAGACATTAGATTATCAAAATAACAAGTGGACATTCTCCTCAAATAATAACAAACATCCCAGAGCCAAGCTGCATCAAATCAAAGAGAAGATAGATTCACTCTCTCTCAAATCTCTCTCTCAGAAGAAATGCTCTCAAAATTCGCGTTAGCATTGAAAACCAAAACCGTGGAATTTTTCGCCGAAGACGAAGACGCCGACGACGACAACGCCTCCACCGTCGATCTCTCCTCCGCCCCCGAAGAGGTCATAACGGGTCAGCGGGTCGTCGTCCTCAAACCCGACCCGCTTCCCTCACGCCCCTCCCCCGACGCCGTCGCATCCTCCGTCCTCGCCGCCATCTCCTCCTTTCGCGCCGCCTACCTCCAGCTCCAGGCCGCCCACTCCCCCTTCGATCCCTCCGCCGCCGCCGCCGCCGATCGCGCCGCTGTCTCGCATCTGCAGCGAATCTCCGATCTCAAGCGGGAGTTCATAAACCCTAGCCACAAGCCTGCCCCTAACCCTAACCCGAACCCTAGCTTTTTTGAGGCGCAGGTCCAAGAGAACCAGAGCCTGCTTCGTACGTTTGAGACCGTGTTCAATAGATTGCAGGCGGAGATCGATTCCAAGGATGCTAGGGCTGCTGAATTGAAGCAGAGGATTAGGGAGGCTGAGGCGGCCAATTCGAAGCTTGCGAGGAAGCTTAAGAGAGAATCATTGCCTTCGATCAAAAAGGTTGACTCTTTGCTGACTGTTGGAGTGTTTGATTCGATGCTCAAAGATTGTGGTCGGTCCATGCATCAGTTCAGCAAGGTGGTCATTGGATTGATGAACAAGTCAAGATTGGATTTTGATTCGGTGGCAGATTCGATATACCCGAATGTGGAGTATGCAAAACCTGGGCATTGGCGGTATGCAATTCTATCCTATGTTTGTTTATCTATGTTTGATGGATTCGATTCCGATGCCTTTTGTTGTGGAAAGGGTGAAATTGAATCGGATTCGATTGACGAGTGCACTCGGAGAAGAAATTCATTGAGTCAATTCGTTGAGCAATTGTCGGTCGATCAATTAGAGATGTTAAGAAGAAACTCAGATTGTGAGTTTGCTCAATTCTGCGAGAGCAAGTATCAAAAGCTAGTTAGCAAGTGCATGGAGAATTCTATAGTTGGAAATTTGGATCAAAATGGATCGTTTTTGCGCTCATTGAAACCTTCCAACCCTCTATACCAGTCATTTGTAGACATGACCAGCTCGATATGGTTGCTTCACAAATTGGCACGTGCATTTGATCCTGTAGTTGAGATATTTCAGGTGGCAAGGGGCAAAGAATTCTCTATGGTTTTCATGGAGAGTGTAGTGAAGAGTGCTGATTATGGGAAGATACTTCATGCTAAGGTCGGGTTCACAGTAGTTCCAGGCTTTCGAGTTGGCAAGACGGTGATACAATGTCGTGTGTATTTAGAAAGTGTGAAGGAGGAGGCTCCGTGATTACACACTCAATATAATGTAAATGGAAGATTAGAGATGTTCTTTCTGTATAGGATAATGGGAAAGAAATCAAACACAATTGTATTAATAACTTGAAATATTACAGTGTTAAAGAAGGCGACAAATTCAATTTCTTGTTATTCATACGAGTTTGCTAACTTTGCTGGACATTTTGCGGAGGTTTGATGCAAGTATCATGGGCTAGTGAGTCTTGATTGTGCTACTTCCAATCTATACTTTTATTTGGTTACAATTGTAGGCATGATTCTCTGTACCTGAACATGATGGTTCTGTTGTAAATGTAAAGGTTCTCGCAGCCTCGCTTGTGGGTTACTGCCTTAAGGAGAATAGTTGTAGGTTTTGATTTTTCAACTATATGGATGATGTTTAACTGTACCTTTTCTCCTGAGCCGAAATGCATTGGCGGTGGTTCACTGCTTTGTAAGGAGCAACACCAGGTATGTGATTATAAACTCTTTTCTTTAATCTATTGCTGTATTGCGAGTTTAAAAAAAAAAAATCAAGATATATCAATATATGATTGAAAGATGATAAATTAAGTTGATGAGGATTGCAAGTGTCAAGTCGTTGAAGCATATATTCCCTGAAACATATTTCATGGATGCTTATATCACATAAAGGTTAGTTAGCTATTCCATTGTCCGTAACAAATCATATGATAATTGAAGTAGCCAAAGTCTTCGACCATAATATATTTGTAGCTAAACCCATGTCCTGTAATTTCGGGTGAAATCTGCCATACAGAGTCTTCTCCAATATGCTTTCAAAGTATGAAAATGTAATATCCATGCATGTTCTATTATTATTCATCGTTTTGCTCTGCAAACTGTTGGTGTATAAATTAATGGACTTTAGTATTACCTTTAGTGAGCTCTGCAATCTATTGATGTATAAATTCATTGAGGGCCCATTATTGGAGTTGCTTTCTTTTATTCAGATTGCTTGGACTTCCTGAATATCTGCCAAATTATGACTTTCTAATGGCCATAGACACTGTCGATGTATTTATCTTGAATATGTCTTATAGGTTGCTCGTCCATGTATAAGTTCCTTTGTTTATGAAGGATACTAAAATTATGTTTATGTGGTTTATATGTGTAAAACTCGGTTTAGGCCCACAACGCGGTTGGAGTTAAAATCTTAACTTATGTTTAAAATACTTATAAGTATAAGTCCCAATGATCAAGAAAACTTGATCAATTAAGTCCAAAAAGTGGGGCTCATGATAAGAAGTGTAAGCCAAAGGCTTGTTCATAACAAGTGGGGCCCTTTTATCTTAAGGAGTGCCCTTGAAACAACTAAAAAATGAGTTGTCTCGAGACATCTCCTGTCGGGATGCCCTCTCCTAATACCGGGAGGCCTCAAAATGAGGCGTCCCGATACTAGACAGGATTAGGACCCCCTTTGCCAGAATATGTTTTGACTTATTCTTCACTAGATAGTGGGGGGATTTCCACCCCCACTCCCATAATATCTGGGGAGTAGTTACACACTACTTCCCATTCACAGAGGAGTATAAATACCCTTGTGAGCAACGGATCGAGAGATCAGATCTTTTTTGGCTCGAAAAGATAGAACTTTGGCTAAAGTTCTGAAAAAGAAGGAAGAAGTTGAGATCATTGGAATGGGATACCCCTATTCCTTCATTCTTCTCGCTCTATCTCTGTACCTCTCTTTATCTCCTCTTCTCTGTCCCTTGCTGCTCAGAAACAGGGTGAAGGAAACTTATACAAGTTTCTATCTCTTAATCAACGAGCTTAAAAGTCATGGCCATGGCTTTTGGAGAAGGCAGAAAACTTAGAACACAAAAGTGTTCTTAACATTCATGGACTGAACCAAGAACATAAGACATCCCATGTCCTGCATAATTGGAAATAAGCCATCCTATTTCTTACATATCAACAGAAATAGAAATCTATTTTTGAAGAATACAGAACAGAGATTCCTCTGTTCATTCATGGAAATACACAAGTGAATAGAAAAATCCTATTCATTTTCACACATACTCATTCCTAAGATATGAAAACATATCTTTAGGATATTCGTGAATAGGAAAATCCCATTCATTTTTAAACATGAGAACATGTTTGCCCATGCATATATATATGAATGGAAAATCTCATTCATGTCTAGGGGCATAAAAATCATGTCCTCAGGACTTTCATCAATAGAAAAATCCTATTCCCAGTCCATTTGTGAATAGGAATACGCTATTCACTTATCAGATATGGAAACATATATGTTTCAAAGAATATAGTGCTAAAACACCCCATTCATCCTTGAAACATGGCTCAAAACCATGTTTTTATCCTTGAACACAAATCTGTGTTCATTTTGCACAAAACTATTGAGAATGGTGCTCGACATTCCTAATATGTGCAAGAAACTCAATTCCATGAGTTTCACCAAGAAAAACTCTAAAAAGAGTTTTCTAATCTATCTTTGAATCAGCCATCATGAGGCTTAAAATAGGCCTCCTGGCCTAATCAGGACCCCTCCCGGTCCTCGGGAGGCCCCAAAATTATCCTCCCGAAACAGAAACATTTTTGTTTCTTGCTTGGTGTGCACCCCACCTACACTTCGAAGGAAGTAATGTGGCCTCCACATTAGGGCAGTGCCCATCAGCTTTATCAAGTTGACACTAACATACTCCTAAGTCTTGAAAATTAACTCTTAAAATTAAGAGCTAATGTAATCTTACATTCTTTTGTAATATTAATGTAATTTACATTCAATTTGTATACAAAAACATGAATAAATGAATAAACATATATATTCTTTTGTTCTATCCACTGTTTGCAAGTGTTTTATATTCATATACATGGTCTTCCTCCAAAATGATACGATTGAATGCAAACTAGTATGGTATCTCGTCTTAAATGTGCTCTAAGACAATATGATGTAATTAACGGTATGCGTTTGCGATACCGGAAGTCTCGAACCTAGGACCTTCTGGTTAAATCTTAAAAATACAAACTTGTTTTGTTTAAACTCTACCTTTTTGTTTCGGTCGATCGTTGGAGGTCTTAAAGAGGGTAATCAAAAATGACGACTCTGCTGGGAAAATATGACTTCTCTTTAGTTCGTTTTAAATCGTATCGCTGTACGTGTTTCGTCCTAGAATCTCTGGTCGACAAAATCCCGGAATCTTAGATCTCACAGACCAGTGCCTTAGCCATATGGCCTTTATACATACGCTAAGTCTGGACATCAGCTTAGACATTGCTATGTCTACCCATTCCATTTTTAGGGTTTCTAATGTCGTTATGGCTATTCTTCTTCAGAACTAACAAATGGCCTACTACAACAACGACAATAACACATCCTCACCTGTTGACCTCGCTGTGACAGTAAAAATTGCAAAAACCATGTTCGTTATAAATGGGGCCAATCCCTAATTCATCATGTCCCTTGCAGGACTCGCATGGTACGACCCCGAGATGTGCCCCTTCGGCATTATCAATGACATCTCGGCGCTGCAAGTCGGACAAGGGAGCATGCAGCCCCTGAGGCAGAGAATAAGCACCTAGGCAACCAGCCGAAGACACCAACTCAAAAGCCAGCGGGGCCAGCATAGATCAAGCCCGCAAAGAGGCCGACCTTCAGCCAATCTACTGCCGACTTCCCCTCACCATCCAGGAGGGTTGCCCGACAAGTTCGGGGTGGAAATGTGGTTCTGAAAGACACCACCACTGTATACAGAGGGCAACCACTTGCAGTGCCAGCTCCTAGTGTGGGAACTAAACAATGTCTGTATTTGAGAGACTTCCAATCGCCCAGAGCCCCCAACAAGATCCCTAAGAAAACAATGACGTCTTCAAGGCGGGCTGCTTCTATTAGTGTATATGCCCTAGAGGCCATTATTGTATCATACCGGCTTGTATATTACTAATGGAAGCTTGGGATATTCACGGTTGTATTGACAGTATTGCTAAAAATAGTAGTATGCTACTTGGTTTATTTCTACTAAGATATGTGCGTATGCTACTGGAGATAGTATGCAGGTGCTCGTTAGGTTATGAGTACACTGGACGGGACTCGCCGGGAACTGCTGATGGTTATTATACTTGTCGTCAGGTAGCAGTTCCCAGGTGACATGAGTACAGCTTAGTCCGTTGACTTGACACTGCTACTTCGCAACGAGTGTGTTCCCACTGTACTTTGATCACTACTTTACCACGGTTCAAAGGAGTCGTGCAAACATGTAGTAGTTGGGTGCAATCCCGAAGCACTTGGAGGCAGTGGCGGTTAGACATGATTCGTCTCTCCCGGTATTGGGGGTTGATATCGCGCTGTGTTGGAGAGCCATTACACAAAGGTCCGTGGCCACGGCAAGTGAGATTTACTGGTAGGTGTTCCAGTAGTTTCTCAGGGTGTTCTGGGCTACACTCCGACACGACTTATACCGCTATTAGGGGTCTGACGTTCACCATCCCCCTAGGCCCGATATGCGATACTCTTAGACGAACAGACCGGACTGTATGGAGATTGTCATATACAGGCTCAGTATGAGTTCGGATGAGTTACCTCATCGGTCTTCTTATCGACGTCTACATGGGGACCGTTACGTACAGCTAGTACCGCTTGCGGCCTGTGGTTAAACCCACTGCCAGCGTAGTGTCGAGTTTTTAGAGTCCCACACAGAGAGTTTCCTTGCACCGGGCAATAGGTGTAGAGGCCGTATGGTTTTACGGCAGGGCCGTGATTACTTACGTCCACTTGTGCACGTACTGTGATCGGGAAGATAATACTAGTGGGCTTTGGTTTAAACCGGATTCTAGTATTATACTGATGGATTTATTTGGTCTCAGTTTATTCTTGTTTTTCGTAAATACGGATGGGAGGGGCAATCTCGTAATTTGTCGGGAAGCTTCTAGAAGGAAATGAGGTGGAGGAGATGAGGTGTAGGTTTTCATTAAATGAACCCTGACTCATGAGGTGATTCACCTTTTGAATTAAATGAAACTTACAAGATATTTCTAGATATTTATCAAGAGATATTTGTATGCTTCATTATTATTCAAGCATGAGAATAATTCATTATCATTATCACAAACACTTTCTCTCTCCTCAAGTCTTCATCTTCTTCCTCAAACCCTAAAAGCTCTCATGTGTTGAGGATCCTAGGGTTTAGAGAGACAAAGTAATCCATCTAAATACTCTACACCATCTAGGACTTCTAGCTTAGCAAACTAGAAGCCGTAGTTATCTCAGATTCGAGATAGGAGCTCGGACTATAGACTCTCAGGTGGATCGTCTTTGACTCGAGGAGGCCGTCGAGGTAGCCGCGATCCGTTACGATCCTTGGAGCCTACGATGACGAGGAGGACAGCGGTGAAGACCTGAAGGACTTGTAACCTGAGGTATAACTTCGAGACTGAGTAGTTAAACCTTATACAGTTTGCTAGTAAAGATTTAGACACGATCTGTGTGATCAAGTCCTTGTTACGAAGCTTTGATAATTGTTTTTCATATATTCCGCCTCCCCGCGAACACGTGGGGTGCGTGACATGGACTTACAGTGGTACTAGAGCCTACTAAACCATAGGTAGCAGTTTAAACAACAAGTTAAACTACGAAACCGAAACGACCGAAAACATTGACGCCAAAATTCAAGTTTCTGTCGTTTTTTAAAGAGGCTCTGAAAATTATTTAAACAAGTGCAGAGTGCTATTTGAACTGTAAAAAGAATACAGAACAAAAACGAGGCAATTCCACCCAAAAGTGGCCGGCCACTTTGCCTATTTTTTCGGCAAGCTCGGCCCCAGTTGGGAGGAATTGCTCTATTTTTGGTGTGTGGCTTTTTGCCTTTTAATCTAGGGCTTCAGGAGTTGTTTGTTTTTGCCAATTTTGATTTTACTGTAAACTCTATACTGTGGCAAATAACAGGTGTTTCGAAGTCGCAGTTTGATGTTGTTTAATGTTACAAGTTCTGTTTAATGTGTTCGTAAACTTCCGCTAATTGCTATATGTCGGTTAGTTGGGGGTTGCACATTTCTGTGATATTGGTTTGTGTATATGAACTTGTTGGATTGTCGTGGATGAATAGACGAGGATGTGAGATGAGGGTTTTTATCTTTCATTCATTGTAAATTGTAAATTTGTTGTAATATTATTTCGCGGGGCATATCCGGGTTGAGGTTGTAGCTACCGTTGTATTATTTCATTTACTGTTTTTGCTCCTAGGATAGACCCAAGATGGGGTGCACAAACTACCAGGTACTTGGAAGTGCTAAGTGGCTTACTCACGTTGTTGAGGGAGATTGCTTCACTTCGGATACTTGGCGGGTAGTTTGCCGCACCCATAGGGGTCTAGGGTGGGGTTTGGCTATTCATCACGACCGTGGAAACCGTCTTTTGTTGCAGGCTCAAACGAAACGCGGACTTCGTAAAATATCCAATGTGTTCATCTGTGATCTGGAATGCCTATTATTGCGTCAGGCGAATGTACATATCTATATATGATATCTAGTAGACGTTGCTTATGTTTTGCATCCACGCCAGTCCAGCCCCCGCTCTGTCGTTAGTTAAGTAACCTAACGGATGATGACGGGGCCCAATGGCGAATGCAGATGGCATAAGCGTACGTTGTATTTTCTGCAATGATAGGTTTAAATGATGGGACTGCATTAGATTAATACAAAGCAAAAAAACCAAAGTTGAATCTTTGGAACAAAGTTTAAAAACCACTCGGTTATTTTAAAACAACAGTTTTTTTAATTGCGGAGCTTAAACCACTCATTTTAAAAAGCTATCAGGTTCCTTCGATTATATCAAGTTCACTAGGTTCACGGTTTCGTCAAATCCAGTCGTAGCCCTCCGTCGTTTCATATGAATAGTCAGTAGTATTCAAGCTATATTTGTTGGCCTCAGTCAAGGCATAGTAATTGGTAGTTGCTGGGTGTTCACATGTAGCATAGATAGATGCGTTGGTTTGGGACAGTCGTATTACTTTGTTGACCTTAGTCAATGGTATATATGGGTGGGTTCAAATTAACCTGGACAATGACGGGTAGAACTTGACATGTGACTTATGATTTGTTGGCCTTAGTCAAGGTCATAAGAGCATGGGGCAAAAATCCACATCGGGAGTTTCTAAAGAAACTGAAACTTGCTAGTGCTGCATACCATTTGGAGTTTGATAATGTTGGTAGGATTCCTTCAGCATTATCACACGATGATATTTGGGTCCCGATCCTACTATGAGTATATACTACTCTTCGGGAGATTTTTCACTTAACGATCAATGCTATAAACCAAGTAGGTGTCTAGAACAGTGTTAGCGGGGCTACGCCTCCAGGGAAAAGAGGTTATTTAATTAAGGAACTTCGCGAAAGCGTCGTAAAACTTCCCTCGAAGTACCAACACTAACCTGGCTGAACGGTTAAGCAAGTATTGTACGGTAAGATTAGTCCTGACTAGTTCTTCTTTTATGGTTTGAGAAAGGATTCGAGAAACAGTGGGAGCCATCCTGTTTAGATAAATTAAAAACCAATCTAAACTTGCAAGAGTATCGTGCTAAGTGTTTTCTTCTCTCTCTCTCTTAATTGTAGCGACTTTGTGACCGAGACTAGGTTACATCTAGATAATAAATGTTGGAGATAGTGCCCTCAGAGTCAATTATTGGATCACAGGCACGTGATTGCGATGATTGAGGGGAGGACCTGTCCCAGTAGGACAGTCTTACTCGAGATGATAGTATGCTATCTGCTTTACCTTTATCATCGTGTACTGCTTTAGGTGACCTGACAGGTCGCTATTATACGTTGGTAGAGCTCCTAGGATTCTTGCTTGACGGCCAGCAGTATGAGGGCGATCATATAAGTGGGAGCTGGTAGTCTATAAGCACATCCTTAAAAGGTCCCTAGTCGTGGGAGTTTCGAGACAGGGCATCGATTCTCCAGAGTAGACTAGTGTATACAGTCGAGACCCCGACGAGGGGCGGTGGCCGGTCTCACAAGCCACTGGTGTCAGTTGGTTCACCTAAGATGTATACAGGTGCTCATTGGGTTATGAGTACACCGGACAGGACTCGCCGGGAACATGCTAGTTGGTCTTATACCTGACGTCCGATAGCAGTTCCCTGGTGACATGTGTACAGGTTAGTTCATCGACCTGGGGATCGTCATTTGTCTCGTGTGAGTTCCCACTGTACTTTGATTACTACCCTACCACGCTCAAAGGAGATGTGCAAACAGGTTTTAGTTGGGTACAGTCCCGAGCCACATGGAGGCAGTGAGCGGATCTTCAGGGGTTCGTCTCTCCCGGTATTGGGGGTGAGGTCGCGCTGTGTCTAGGAGAGCCATTACACGAAGTCCCTGGCCAAGGCAGGAGATTTACTGGTAGGTATTCCAGTAGTATCTCAGGGTGTTCTGGGCTACACTCCGACACGACTTGTACCGCTTTTGGGGGTCTGACTTTTACCAACCCCCTAGGCCCGACATGCGATGCTCATAGACGAACGGACCGGACTGTACGGATATTGTCACTGACAGGCTCAGTAGGGTGTCAGGATGAGTTCGCTCATCGACGTCCCTTTTGGTCAATAGCTGGTGGCCCGTCACGTATTGGCTTATACCTCTGACGTGCTAGTGGTTAAATCCACAGCCATAGTATTGACGAGTCTTTAGAGTCCACCACACTTTCAGTTACTCAAGCTTTCGGGTGAAACGCTGTAGAGGCCGTATGGAGATATGGCAGGGTCCGATCAGATACGTGCGGTATTGCACGGATCAGGATCGGACGGTTAGTACTAGAGGCCGTATAGATATATGGCAAGGTTCGATCGGATACGTGCGGTATTGCACGGATCAGGATCAAACGGATATTACTAGCCGGCTTTGGTTTAAGCCGGATCCTAGTATAGTACAGTGTAGATTTTGTCTCATTGCATTTGTATCCGGTCGGAATACAGATGCGGGTGTGTATGCACAGTATCGGGGTTTTCCTGTAATTTATTACGGGACCAGTTTTCTAAAGTTACCAGTTTGCTTTCTGTTCCGGCCGGTTTTCCTTTGTTCTTTCCCGGCCGGACTTTTCCGATGGAGGGACTAATTTGCAATTGTGCAAATTGGTATTTGTGGAGGGGTTTTCTTGCATTTGTGGGGCTTCATGATGGTTCATAATCATGAGATGCTTTCTTAGTCTTTTCCTTTGCTTTTTGGTGATTAGAATGGATTAGGACTTGATTTGATATTGTGATGATGGTTTTGGATATGGTCACCCTTTCTCTTTTCCTACACTCACCTCCCTTCTTGTTATGGATTCATATTCATTCCTCCACCATTCTCACAAGATGAGGTTGGCCACACTTGAGAGAAGAAAATGAGAGAGTTCATTTTGCTTATATGAGGAATTCTTCATCTCATCTTCTTCTTGCTAGAAAATTGAAAGCACCAATTTTCCTTACCTCTTCCTCCATCCTCCATGGCAACAAAACCCCAAATGAGACACAACCCCACTACATTCTACAGCAAATCTTGGGCATGTCGACTTGCCATCTTCATGCCCGAGTTGCCTCGGTATTGAGGCGGGAGCCCGTAAAAGACGCAGGCGATGTGGTGCCCTTCCGGCGAGGAGGCGATGATATGGAGACAGGACTTTCCGCAGGAGATCGGGACGATGACGAGAAGACCGGAGGACTCGGATCACTCGGTATATCTCTAACCCGTCTTGTAGTTAGCTAGAACTAGTTTAATGGCCCGATCCGGGTGTTTAGTGCGTGGTGGTGCCGGTTTGCTAAGTTCGCAAAATTAAAGTTTATCACCGCTTCCGCATTTGGCCGTCAGAATGACGGCCGGGGCGCCGCCGTGCTCTTACAGTGGTATCAGAGCCTCGCCATTAACATAGTCTAGCTTTGTCTAATGTGTTTTACATTTCCGATCGACCAAAATTCCAAAAACCCGCGTTTTCTTCACATCAGTTTTCTGTCGAATTTTTTCTGGCTCGAAAAATTTTTCAGGTTGTAGAAAAGTGATGTACTCGAAGATCTAAGAATACTGTAAAAATTCGACACAGTAAATCGACAACCAGAGCGCGGAACCGCGGCCAAACCCCCCTCTAGGCCGCGGTTCCGCCGCACTATGATGTCTTTGCCATGTCGAATTTCTACAGTTGCCTTCTGGGCTGAAAATAGGGGTTTTGGAATATTAAAATTGGGCCCAGAATTTCTGTGAGTGCTACAGTATTGCTTGGGGGCCCACTTGTTAATTTTTGATCGATCGGATATTTTAAACACATTGGTTCACAGTATTTACATTATATCTGCGACTGTGAATGTCACTTGATCGGTAAATCCAGTCTGACTGCTATAGCCCGGTTAGACGGATTTGCGAACGTGACTTTCACGTTGATGTTCTGTGATTTTGCTGTGATGTTGCGGATCGGTCGTGGAGGATAGCCTGGATGCAATGCTAGTACAGTTTTGTTGTATTATGTACATTTGATTTTGCGGGGCGAGCGTCCGACATGTGGACTGCCGTCACTGCCTGTTTGTATTATTATTTTGGGGCACGACCAGGTTGCGGTCGATGTACCCGTTGTATGTATATTTTACTTTCTGTACTAGGATTACCCCGCGGAGGGGTGCACGGATAGCCGGGTTCTAGAGGGCAACAAGCCCGCATCTCATGGCATTGAGACGGAGGGGGCTTCACTCTAGGATTGGCGGGCTATTCGGCGCACTCGTAGGGGGTACAGGTTGACCCAGGAGGGGTGCCCAAGTTACCGGATTCCGTGAAGTGCTGGGTGGTCCATTCACGGTGCTGAAGAGGGCTGCATCGCTTCAGGTTTTGGCGGGTAACTTGCCGCGCCCATAGGGGTCTAGGATTTCATTGCACAGGCTATCCACACGACCAGGGGAACGTTGGGTTTCAGTAGTGGCTCTGTGAAACCCGGGGATCCCAGATATCTGTATTGTTCTGTGATGCTGTACATTTCTGTGATGTTGCTTTTTATCACGCCTTGAGCGAAATATAATATATTGGTATAATATAATATATTGGTATATATATTAGTAGATGTTGTATATGTTTTGCATCCGCGCTAGTCCAGTCCCCGCTCTGTCGTTAGTTAGCTAACCTAACGGGTAATGACGGGACCCTGTGGCGAATGCGGATGGCATATACGTACATCAGTATGTTTTCGTTCTTTGTGGTGTGATCAATTGATGGGACTGCGTTGATTCGGATCAATGCAAGTTAAAACAAACCTAATCTGATGTTGTTGGAACACTTTTCAAAAAGCTGTTATTGCAAGGACGTTCACTTTTGTTTTGCATCGTGGTATTCATTTGGAATATCCTGCTCCTCAGTCGACGAGGCAAGGGCCGAGATCCCTTCACCGGGAGTGACCCCTTGGACAGAAGTTTGCGTCAGGGCATTAACTTCAATATAGCCGATTACTTTTGCTTTGCATCGTGGTATTCATTTGGAATATCCTGCACCCCATTCTACGGGGAAAGAGCCGAGATCCCTTCACTGGGAGTGACCTCTTTAGTAAAGGTTTTCGTCACTATATTTTCTAAAAAGCTATCCGTTCCTTCAACGATATCAAGTTCATTACGTTAAAGGTTTTCGCCAGAAACCATTCGTAGCCCTCCATCATTTCAGTTAAATATTCGGTAGTATTCAAGCTATGTATTTTGACCTCACGCCAAGGCATAGCGTTTGGTAGCTGCCGTGTATTTATCTGTTGCATAGATAGATGCGTTGGTTCGGGACAGTCGTACTACTATTTTGGCCTACGTCAAGGGTATGTACGGGTGGGTTCAAATTAACCTGGACAATGATGGGTAGAACTTGACATGTGACTTATGATATTTTGACCTCAGCCAAGGTCATAAGAGCATGGGGTAAAAATCCACATCGGGAGTTTCAAAAGTACTGAAACTTGCCAGATATGCGCATACCTTCTGGAGTGTGATAGGGTGAGCGGATTCCGTCACGTTATCATGCGATGATAGTTGGATCCTGATTCCCACTGATGAGTTGGTTTACTCCTCGGGTGACCTCGACTAATTCTTCTTTCAGGTTTGGAGGAGAATTTGAGGTACAGTAGGAGGTTTCCTGATTAGATAAATTGGTAACCATTCTGATCTAGGGTAGAGTGCACGCTGAGTGTTTCTTTTCTCTCTCTCTTTGGCAGCGACCATTGACCCGACCCTAGACTTTGATTCAGTGACCAAGTTGACCGAACCTTCTTAACACAGGCTTTTGGATTGTCAGAGTTGCAAACCTCGTTGCCACTCCTACTTTTACCCTTTTCTCCAGGACACCCCGTATTACTACGAACGTCCACTTCCATTGGACAAAACCATCGTATGGTTAGATACGAACTCGAAGGAATTTATTCGAGGATGGTTTCCGGTTCTGGAGAAAACGAATAGGACTATTCAGTTGTCTTTTCCTTCTACCTTCTCTCAGGTTGCGAGTACTCCTTGGTTTAGGGGTAGTACACCTATTATGCAAATTGGATAGTCTTCTTCCAAACCATAGGCAGGTGCCGACCGGTAGGGAATGAAGAAAACCAATTAGCATAACGATGGTGTGCAGAAGGTATTAAGTTCAGACAAAGCAAGGGATTAGTAAGAGGGCAAAGTAAATTGCGACTGCTATTCACGACCAAACCAAGTATTCCTTCGCCAATTCTAAATCACCTTTGTATTTCTCCAGGACACTCCGTATCACTACGAAGATCCACAGTTTATTTGGATACTCCATCGTATGGTTATATACGAACTCGAAAGGAACTTGTTCCAGTTCGGGGATGGATTCTGGTTCAGGAGAAATAGGAATAAGGTTTATTCAGGTGTCTTTTATCCTCACCTTCTCTCGTATTGCGAGTGCTCCTAGGATTAGGACAGTACACCCATTATGCTTACTGGATAGTCTTCTTCCAAACCATAGGCTGGTGCCGAACGGTAGGGAAGGAAGAAAACCATTTAGCCTAAGGGGTGTACAGAAGGTAATGACTAAAGACATATAAAAGGATTTGGAGAGGTGGCAAAGAATTATACGGTTACAGTCGTGAATCTGGAAGAGGCATTACTAGGAATACCGGGATACCCCTGCGGAACATTTCTGTGTTCCAGTTTCACTGTGTACTGTTAAAAGAAAACTGATTTCCCGATTAGACACTTGCTCCAGGGTATGTATTTACCAGGTATGATTCTCACATCTGTATGGTTTTACAGATGACGAGTGGGAGTAAGTTATTGGGAATTGGGTGATCATCCTCATTATATCGGGATTCGTTGTAATCGGTGATATTTGAGGAGATCACCTGGGCTGTTTGCCGGTCGGCAAATATTTGGTTTTGAATATCCGCTGTTGTGCACCAATTTCAAATTGATATATCTGTACGTCTATTTTCATAGAGTGAGATATACCTTTTGATATTATGTCGATGACATTTACCTATATCAGTGGATGGTTAGGTAAGGAGCATTAAACAGCGGTGTAATTCTTCTTAACCATAAGTACAGTTTTCAACCTACGACACACAGTGAAAGAGTTGTTAGATTCAGCGGACTTATACAGAGTATTGTATGTTGTCCAGTGTCCATTAGGACAGAGGGGTTGGTCCTCATACTATATTCTGTTTACTTTTAACTTCTCTAGTTCTTAGACATGTGTTTCGTAGAAACACAGGGTCTAAGTTTTGAGGAGTTATAGGTATAAGGATAAAGTAGAGAACCAGATATTGCAAGTATCGGGATTCTTCAAGGTGATCGAAGATGTAGATATTTATGCATGGTATTCAGATGATAGTAATGATTAAGAGAACTTGCTTCTCTTACAGGTTACTCATAATTGGAAGTATTCCTAAGTTGAGTAACGCTGATCGGCCTTTTTCCATTTAGTTGACATGCACTGGAGACAGCTGCATGATTTGAATCTGGTTCAATTAAATCAGTGCCTCTGGTTCTATATTGGATATAGAACAGTTCATATCTTAACGATGTTAAGGTACGGGGAGTTGTTCGGCTTATGATTAAAACCAGACACTGGACAACTCAAGGCACGTTTCTGTAATGGCTGTTTGTGGGTTGACCCAGGCTATGACGAGGGTTGATTTTCTACCATCTGGGAGATCAATAGCGATATTGTTCTAGACTCGCCACAGTTTTAAATAAAATGGACTTTTTCAAAAAACAGTAGTGGGAGTATGGTAGAACTGGAAGTGATTCCAGAACCGCAAACGATTACTCAAGATTTGATAAGGAACCTAAAGATTCAATCTGGATTAACATTCCATTGGCCACTCCGCAGATACGGTGGGTAACCTCAGGCACCCGAGGGGTACTCCGGTAGGCTCAAGGACGGTGACATGGAGGTTCTTGTTTACCCACACTTGCCATTGCTGTTGTTCCAGACTGTGAGACCCGGCAGGAGGATGAGTATAGCATCGTTCTGAACTCGCTTCAGAAGTGTACGTGTATATGACTCTACCAGAGGGTTGTCATAATCAGTGGGAGCAGCGGAAGCATTGGTGGACAGGCTGCTTATGTCTATTTATGGACTAAAGCAGATGTAGCGGAGATAGATCATCAATTTCTGATGTGACAGTCATAGGTTTGATTTCATCAGAATATGTGATGGATCTGTTGAGAAGGTAGTAGGGTGTGATATCCTAGTATTTGGATGACATACACAGAGTAGGAAAAGAAACTCCTATACTACAATCGGTTATACTTTGGTCGTCACACAGTGGTTTCTCCACATGGGACTTGGACATTATATCAGACATTCTGGTTACTAGATCTATGGTTTTAGATCTAGATTTGGGTAGTCTCCCAATCAGGGTACTTAGACAACATTCTAAGAGTATTTAGAATGGACGATTCCTGGCACGGTAGTGTACCTGCAGGTAATGGAGTCACCCTCTCTAAAGGTGTCTTACAGACTAAAGGGGAGAGGGATGTGCATGATTGGCAGATCACTTTCTTAGGCAATTGAGTCAATCATGAGATGTCAAGTACCACACCAGATGTTGTTCTTGCAGTAGGTGCAATAAGTTGATATTGATCCAATCCTGGAGAAACAATCGGAAGCGGTTTTAGAACATAAGTGGATGTTCTAGAGATATGATAGCGACAGCCTCATTCGGGAGACAGTTATCATTCCAGGCTTCCAAGGTGACCTGGACGACAAGGAGGTTGTCAAAGTTATAGTTTTCCCTCTGATGAGGGGCAGTATTTTGAACAGGTGATCTAGGCAGATACTGAGGGAGGCATGGCGCAGGATACTGATTAAGTTCAGTTGACGATACAGTCTAAGAAGTTTGGATTTGGAGTTCATTTATGAGCTAGGTCCCATCAGACATCTAGACATTCTAAGACAGGTATTGCTCATTTCAGGAGATGGCTTTCTCCGTGAACTTGAGATATAGAGAGACATAGAAAGGAACACCAGAGCGGATCCACTCACCGAGGCTATTCCTCGAACGCAATAGTTTCGCAAACGAGCTTTGTGAGACTGACTAGTAGAGGAGTTGGGTGTTTGGTATCACACGGGCTGTGAGTATGCGACATCGCAATAATTAGCCTTGAGTGCAAGTGGGAGATTGTTGGAGATAGTGCCCTCAGAGTCAATTATTGGATCACAGGCACGTGATTGCGATGATTGAGGGGAGGACCTGTCCCAGTAGGACAGTCTTACTCGAGATGATAGTATGCTATCTGGTTTACCTTTATCATCGTGTACTGCTTTAGGTGACCTGACAGGTCGCTATTACACGTTGGTAGAGCCCCTAGGATTCTTGCTTGACGGCCAGCAGTATGGGGGCGATCATATAAGTGGGAGCTGGTAGTCTATAAGCACATCCTTAAAAGGTCCCTAGTCGTGGGAGTTTCGAGACAGGGCATCGATTCTCCAGAGTAGACTAGTGTATACAGTCGAGACCCCGACGAGGGGCGGTGGCCGGTCTCACAAGCCACTGGTGTCAGTTGGTTCACCTAAGATGTATACAGGTGCTCATTGGGTTATGAGTACATCGGACAGGACTCGCCGGGAACATGCTAGTTGGTCTTATACCTGACGTCGGATAGCAGTTCCCTGGTGACATGTGTACAGGTAGTTCATCGACCTGGGGATCGTCATTTGTCTCGTGTGAGTTCCCACTGTACTTTGATTACTACCCTACCACGCTCAAAGGAGACGTGCAAACAGGTTTTAGTTGGGTACAGTCCCGAGCCACATGGAGGCAGTGAGCGGATCTTCAGGGGTTCGTCTCTCCCGGTATTGGTGGTGAGGTCGCGCTGTGTCTAGGAGAGCCATTACACGAAGTCCTTGGCCAAGGCAGGAGATTTACTGGTAGGTATTCCAGTAGTATCTCAGGGTGTTCTGGGCTACACTCCGACATGACTTGTACCGCTTTTGGGGTTCTGACTTTTACCAACCCCCTAGGCCCGACATGCGATGCTCATAGACGAACGGACCGGACTGTACGGATATTGTCACTGACAGGCTCAGTAGGGTGTCAGGATGAGTTCGCTCATTGACGTCCCTTTTGGTCAATAGCTGGTGGCCCGTCACGTATTGGCTTATACCTCTGACGTGCTAGTGGTTAAATCCACAGCCATAGTATTGACGAGTCTTTAGAGTCCACCACACAGTTACTCAAGCTTTCGGGCGAAACGCTGTAGAGGCCGTATGGAGATATGGCAGGGTCCGATCAGATACGTGCGGTATTGCACGGATCAGGATCGGACGGTTAGTAATAGAGGCCGTATAGATATATGGCAAGGTTCGATCGGATACGTGCGGTATTGCACGGATCAGGATCGAATGGATATTACTAGCCGGCTTTGGTTTAAGCCGGATCCTAGTATAGTACAGTGTAGATTTTGTCTCATTGCATTTGTATCTGGTCGGAATACAGATGCGGGTGTGTATGCACAGTATCGGGGTTTTCCTGTAATTTATTACGGGACCAGTTTTCTGGAGTTACCAGTTTGCTTTCTGTTCCGGCCGGTTTTCCTTTGTTCTTTCCCGGCCGGACTTTTCCGATGGAGGGACTAATTTGCAATTGTGCAAATTGGTATTTGTGGAGGGGTTTTCTTGCATTTGTGGGGCTTCATGATGGTTCATAATCATGAGATGCTTTCTTAGTCTTTTCCTTTGCTTTTTGGTGATTAGAATGGATTAGGACTTGATTTGATATTGTGATGATGGTTTTGGATATGGTCACCCTTTCTCTTTTCCTAAACTCACCTCCCTTCTTGTTATGGATTCATATTCATTCCTCCACCATTCTCACAAGATGAGGTTGGCCACACTTGAGAGAAGAAAATGAGAGAGTTCATTTTGGTTATGTGAGGAATTCTTCATCTCATCTTCTTCTTGCTAGAAAATTGAAAGCACCAATTTTCCTTACCTCTTCCTCCATCCTCCATGGCAACAAAACCCCAAATGAGACACAACCCCACTACATTCTACAGCAAATCTTGGGCATGTCGACTTGCCATCTTCATGCTTGAGTTGCCTCGGTATTGAGGCGGGAGCCCGTAAAAGACGCAGGCGATGTGGTGCCCTTCCGGCGAGGAGGCGACGATATGGAGACAGGACTTTCCGCAAGAGATCGGGATGATGACGAGAAGACCGGAGAACTCGGATCACTCGGTATATCTCTAACCCGTCTTGTAGTTAGCTAGAACTAGTTTAATGGCCCGATCCGGGTGTTTAGTGCGCGGTGGTGCCGGTTTGCTAAGTTCGCAAAATTAAAGTTTATCACCGCTTCCGCATTTGGCCGTCGGAATGACGGCCGGGGCGCCGCCGTGCTCTTACAATAAATTGACTGAATCTGACTATAATGACTGGCAAAGATTTGTCCAGATGTCTATTGCCCATGACAAGCTGGACCACATCATTACTACTCAAAACCCTACCGTCCCAGGTCCAGTTTCCACCGTCGCGGATATGGATATCCGTAAGACAAGGGAAAAAGAATGTGCGAATGCCTAGTGCCTCGTGACAGCCTCAGTTGATGGTGTATACCAGAGGCAGCACGAGAAGATAGACTTAGTTTCTATCTTCCTCCATAACAAAGTCTTATATGGAGAGCAATCTCATATCGCAAGATATAAGACCTCGAACGAATTGCTTCAAGCGAGGTTAGCTGTCGGGTCATCTGTAGGGGACAACGTCCTTACGATGACTAGCTATATTAATGAGCTCACGAATCTGGAGACCACGTTGAGAAACGGGTCATATGCTGACTTGATTCTATAGTCCCTACCTCCTACTTACGCCCAGGGGAAGAAAGTTATACTTCCAAATAAGGGCACCCTGAAAGAAACCAGGGTAACACCCGCTCTGCTTATTGGAGAATCTTCCTCTTCTGGATCCAAGGCGGAAGCCAAGGGTGAGAAGAAGAAGACCTCCACAAAGCTGATATGCGGTGTCAGTAAGGTAGAAGGATAGGGAAGGGCAAAAGTTTCGGGGTTAACAGTAGGGAAGGAGGGTTGTTCCTCTTATTATGGGAATGGGCATTGGCAGAGGGATTGCAGGGCTTGGAAAGCCAGAATCCAGAATCCGAAGCATGTTGTGGCTTCGATTTCGGGTGTGTTTGTGATTGAAAACTGTATGTCAATTAACTCTACTTCCTGGGTACTAGATACCGGATCAGGATCTCATATCTGTAATTTGTTACAGGCTTTGAGAAACCGTAGAGTTATCAGAGTAGGTGATATGTCTCTCAGAGTTGTGAATGGAATGAGTGTGGATGCTGAATCCGTGGGGGAATATCATCTAGGACTGATAAGTGGGCAGAAATTGATTCTACGTAACTGTTTGTATGTACCTTGTTTGACTTGTAATATCATATCAGTGTCCCTGCTTTCTAAAGAGGGATATGATTTTACATTAGTAAGCGATGTCGTGCACATCCACCTAAATCAAGTTCTGATTGGGTCTGGTATATTAGATGACGGTATATACATATTGAATCAAGCTCAGGTTTTCAGTGTCCAGAACACACTTAAAAGAAGTCTCCAGAAACAAATCAAGCTTTCTTATGGCATGTAGACTGGGTCACATCAATGAAACACGGTTGGCAAAATTACATAGAGAAGGATATTTGAATCCGTTCAAATATCAATCTTATGCCACTTGTCAATCTTGTTTCATGGGAAAGATGACAAAGACTCCGTTCACAGGACACAGAGTAAGAGCGATCGAGCTCTTAGGACTCATACACAGCGATGTATGCGGTCCAATGTCTACACATGCGTGAAGTGGTTATTCCTATTTCATTACTTTTACGGATGATTTCTTTAGGAATGAACATGTCTTCTTGATGAAGCACAAATCCGAGGCTTTTGAGAAATTCCGAGAATACAAGAATGAAGTGGAAAAACAAACAGGTAAAAGTATCAAGACACTAAGATCTGACCGAGGTGGTGAATACTTAAATGCCGAGTTCCTGGATTACCTAAAAGAGAATGGAATTCTCTCTCAGCTTACTCCTCCATACACGCCACAACACAATGGTGTATCGGAAAGGCGGAATCGAACCCTATTGGATATGGTTCGTTCCATGATGAGTAAGGCTGAGTTACCAAAATCCTTCTGGGGTTATGCGCTAGAATCAGCTGCATATCTTTTGAACCAGGTTCCAACCAAGACTGTGCCTACCACACCATATCAGATGTGGAGTGGGAAGAAACCCTGTCTTAAGTACCTGAAGACATGGGGGTGTCCAGCTTTTGTAAAAAGGCAGCATGCGGATAAGCTCGATGCACGCTCAGTATAGTGTAAGTTTGTGAGATACCCAAAGAACTCCATGGGGTATTTTTTCTATTACGCAGAGTGTTAGTGTTTATGCCCTAGAAGGCCATTACTGTATCATACTAGTTTGTATATTACTTAATGGAAGCTTGGGATATTCACAGGTGTATTGACAGTCTTGCTAAAAATGGTAGTATGCTACTTGGTTTATGTCTACTTTAATATGTGCATATGTTTCTTGTAACGTATTGCTTATAGATATTAGTAGAGCCCTTAGGATCTTTGCTTGATTACCAGCATTGTGATGGCAGTCACACTAATGGGGGCTGGGTAGTCTATAAGCAACATCCTATACAGGTCCCTAGTTGTAGGATTATCGAGACAGGGTATCGATACTCCGGAGTCGACTAGTGTGTACGCTTCTCATCCCAGTTGGGGAGATGGTCTGTCCCACAGCCATCAGTACGTCGTACTGGAGATAGTATACAGGTGCTCGTTGGGTTACGGGTACACCGGACAGGACTCGCGGGGAACTGTTGGTTGGTATTATACCCGTTGTCAGTTAAACAGTTCCCAGGTGACATGAGTACAGCTTAGTCCGTCGACTTGACACTGCTACTTCGCCTCGAGTGTGTTCCCACTGTTCTTAGATTACTACCCTACCACGGCTCAAAGGAGTCATGCAAACAGGTAGTAGTTGGGTGCAGTCCCGAAGCACTTGGAGGTAGTGGCGGTTAGACAGGATTCGTCTCTCCCGGTATTGGGGGTTGATATCGCGCTGTGTATGGAGAGCCATTACGCAAAGTCTCTGGCCAGGGCAAGCGAGATTTACTGGTAGGTTCCATTAGTTTCTCAAGGTGTAATGGGCTACGCTCCGACACGACTTATACCGCTATCAGGAGACTGACGCTTGCCGCCCCCTAGGCCCGATATGCGATAGTCCTAGACGAACAGACCGGACTGTACGGAGATTGTCACATCAGGCTCAGTAGGAGTTCGGATAGGTTTCCTCATCGGCCTTCTTATCGACATCTACCTGGGGACCGTTACGTACAGCTAGTGCCGCTTGCGGTCTGTGGTTGAACCCACTGCCAGCATAGTGTCGAGTCTTTAGAGTCCCACACAGAGTGTTTCCCTGCTTCGGGCGAAACGATATAGAGGTCGTATGGTTTTACGACAGGGTTCGGACACACACGTGCATTTATGCACGTACGATGTTCGGACAGTTTTTACTAGCCGGCTTTGGTTTAAGCCAGATTCTAGTATCGGATTATGGGATTTATACAGTCTAAAGTTTTTTCGTGTTTTCACGGATAGGAGGGGCGTTCTCGTAATTTGTCGGGAAGCTTCTAGAAGGATGATGACTTGGAGGGTAAGGCGACATTTGCATTTATTGGATTAACGAGTCATGGTGTGATTCATACATAGAGTTAATGATTCATTTAAGATTTATATGACTCATGTGATGAATCACTATGTGTATTAATGAAATATGATGATATATCATTATTTGTTATTCATTTAATAATATGTTATGTTTCATATATACACAAATGATATCATTTATCCAAAAGGATTCTCATTCTCACATTCTCTCTCCTCAAGCTCTCTCTCTCTGTTCAAACCCTAACCCTAACCTCTCATGTGTTGAGATCAAGGGTTAGCAAGACTAATACATCCCTAATCCAACTCTATATCCCCTAGGCTGCTTAGATTAGCACTTTGAGTAACCTAGCTACCTCAAGTTAGAGGTCAAGCTTGGAGTAGGAGCTCTCGGGTGGATCGTCTTTGACTCGAGGAGGCCGTTGAGGTGCCGACGTTTCAAAGAGCTTACGAGGTGTGGAGGACAGCGATGAAGACCCAAAGGACAAGTAACGTGAGGTATAACTTCGAATCCGAGTAGTTAAACGTTTCGTAGTTTGCTAGTAATGGTTTAGACACGATCCGTGTGCTCAAGTCCGTGTTACGAAGCTTTAATAATTGTTTTTCATATATTCCGCCTCCCCGCAAGCTCGTGGGGTGCGTGACATGGAGTTACAGTGGTATCAGAGCCAACTAAAACTTTACTAGCTTGTTAGCAACTAATTAGAACTTCGCTCGTCGGAAAAACGCGAAAACAAAACCCCGGACCCCTCAAGTTTCTGTCAATTTTAAACGTGTCAAAAAAATTATTTGATGTGCCTGAAAATTAACAGCAGGGGATTATAAGAATTCTGGGAAAATACGAGGGCCTAACTCGGTAAGACGGCCGCGGATCCGCGACCGAATGGTGCTTTTGGCCGCGGATCCGCCGCCGAGTTAACCCCGAGTTGACTCGGATTTGCGCAGTAATTCATATTTTGTGGTGTTTTGTTTTCCAGTATATTCTGTTTCTGCCCAGGTTACTTCTGTGCTGGCTTGCATTTAGGGCAGACACGGAAAAAAGGTTGTCGATCGATATTCTAAGTTATTTGCTAATCGGGTTTTTATCTGTAATGTTTAATGTGTTCGTAAACCTCCCCTAACTGCTAGTATGTCGGTTGGCAGGGGGTTGCACATTTCTGTAATGATTTTACTGTTTGTGTTTATGAACTTGATTGGATCGTTGTGATGATTAGCCGGGGTTTGAGATGGGTTTTATATTCATTCATTCGATGTAAATTATAATATGATGTAATATTCTTTTGCGGGGCACATCCACGTTGCAGTTGTAGCCACTGTTGTATTATTTCATTTACTGTTTTTGCTCCTAGGATAGACCCAAGGTGGGGTACACAAACTACCGGGTACGTTGAAGTGTTTAGTGGCCTACTCACGTTGTTGAGGGAGATCGCTTCACTTCGGGTACTTGACGGGTAGTTTTCCGTACCCGTAGGGGTTTAGGGTGGGGTAATGGTTATTCATTACAACTGTATAATCCGTCTTTTGTTGCAGGTTCAAAGGAAACGCGGATTGCTTGTATATCCAATAATGTTCATCAGTGATCTGGAATGCCTATTATTGCGTCTGACGAATGTACCATATCTATATATGATAGCTATTTAGACGTCACTTATGTTTTACACCCGCGCTAGCCCAGCCCCCGCTCTGTCGTTAGTTAAGTAACCTAACGGGTGATGACGGGACCCAGTGGCAAATGCGGATGGCATAAGAGAACGTTGTATTTTCGTTGTTTTCTGCAATGATAGGTTAATTGATGGGACACATTATATTAATGCAAAGAAAACAAACCAAAGTTGAATCGTTGGAACAAATTTAAAAGAAACCACTCGGTTATTTTAAAAGAGCAGAATTTTTTAATTGCGGAGCTTTAACCACTCCTTTTAAAAAGCTATCAGGTTCCTTCGATTATATCAAGTTCACTACGTTCACGGTTTTGCCAAAACCAGTCGTAGCCCTCCGTCATTTTTTATGGATGGTCAGTAGTATTCAAGCTATGTTTGTTTGGCCCTTAGTTAAGATATAGTGATTGGTAGCTGCTGGAGTATTCATTTGTTGCATAGATCGATGAGTTGGTTTGGGACAGTCGTATTATTTTGTTTGGCCCTTAGTCAAGAGTATATACGGGTGGGTTCAAATTAACAAGATAATGATGGGTAGAACTTGACATGTGACTTATGATTTGTTGGCCCTTAGTCAAGGTCATAAGAACATGGGGCAAAAATCCACATCGGGAGTTTCTAAAGAAACTGAAAGTTGCTAGTATTGCATACCATTTGGAGTTTGATGAATGTTGGTAGGATTCCTTCAACATTATCATACGATGATATTTGGATCCCGATCCTACTGTGAGTATATGCTACTTATCAGGAGATTCGTCACTTAACGATCAATGCTATAAATTAAGTAGGTGTCGAGAAAGGTGTCAGCGGGGCTACGCCCCCAGAGAAAAGAGCTTATTTAATTAAGGAACTTCGCGAAAGCGTTGGAAAACCTCCCTCGAAGTACCTACACCGGCCTGGCTGAACGGATAAGCAAGTATTGTACAGTGAGAATAGTCCTGGCTAATTCTTCTTTTATGGTTTGAGGAAGGATTCGAGAAACAGTGGGAGCCATCCAGTTTAGATAAACTAAAAACCAATCTAAACTTGCAAGAGCATCATGCTAAAGTGTTTTCTTCTCTCTCTCATTGCAGCGACCTTGTGACCATGACTAGGTTACATCTAGATAACAAGTTGACTGAATCTAACTTATATGACTGGCAAAGGTCTGTCCAGATGTCCATTGCCTATGACAAGCCGGACCACCCTATTACTACTCAAGATCCCGCCGTCCCAGGTCCAGTTTCCACCGTCGCGGATATGGATATCCGTCAGACAAGGGAAAAGGATAAAGCGAAAGCCAAGTACCTCGTGTTGGCTTCAGTTGATGGTGTATACCAGAAGCAGCACGAGAAGATGGACTCAGTTTCCATCTTTCTCCATAACAAAGATTTATATGGAGAACAATCTCATATCGCAAGATATGAGACCTCGAACGAATTAATTCAAGCGAGGTTGGCTGTCGGGTCATCTGTAGGGGACGACGTCCTTACGATGACTAGCTATATTGATGAGCTCAAGGACCTAGAGACCATGTTGGGAAACAGGTCATATGCTGACTTATTTCCACAGTCCCTACCCTCTACTTACACCCTGAAAGAAACCAGGGAGACACAAGCTCTGCTTAATGGGGGACCTTCTTCTTCTACATCCAGGGCAAAAGCAAAGGGTGGAAAGAAGAAGACCTCTACAAAGCCGATATACGGTGTCAGTAAAGTAGGAGGAAAGGGAAGAGCAAAAGTTTCGGGACTTGGTGTAGCTAAGGAGGGATGTTCCTATTGTTATAGGATTGAGCATTGGCAGAAGGATTGCAGGGCTTTGGATGCCAGTAGCCAGGATACGAAGCATGTTGTTGCTTCGGCTTCAAGTGTGTTTGTAATTGAGAACTGTTTGTCAATTAACTCTACTTCCTGGGTAATAGATACCGGAGCAGGATCTCATATCTGTAATTCATTACATGCTTTGAGAAACCGTAGAGTTATCAGGGTAGGCGATTTGTCTCTCAGAGTTGCAAACGGAATGAGCGTGGACGCTGAATCCGTGGGAGAATATCGCCTAGGTTTGACAAGTGGGCAGATATTGATTCTACGTAACTGTCTGTATGTACCTAGTTTGACTTGTAATATCATATCAGTGTCCTCACTTTCGAGAGAGGGATATGACTTTACATTCGTAAGCGATGTAGTTCACATCCACCTAAATCAAGTTCTGATTGGGTCCGGTACATTAGATAACGGTATATACGTATTTAATCAAGCTCAGGTTTTCAATGTCTAGAACACACTTAAAAGAAAGTCTCCAGAAATAAATCAGGCTTTCTTATGACATTGTAGACTAGGTCACATCAATGAAACATGGTTGACGAAGTTACATAGAGAAGGATATTTGAATCCGTTCGAATATCAATCTTATGCTACTTGTGAATCTTGTCTCATGAGAAAGATGACAAAGACTCCGTTTACTGGACACAGAGTAAGAGCGAGTGAGCTCTTGGGACTAGTACACAGTGACGTGTGCGGTCCAATGTCTACACATGCGCGAGGTGGTTATTCCTACTTCATTACTTTTACGGATGATTTCTCTAGGTTTGGACATATCTTCTTGATGAAGCATAAATCCGAGGCCTTTGAGAAATTCCGAGAAACAAGAATGAATTGGAAAAACAGACCGGCAAAAGTATCAAGAAACTGAGATCTGATCGAGGTGGTGAATACTTAAGTGCCGAGTTCCTGGGTTACTTAAAACAGAATGGAATTCTTTCTCAGCTTACTCTTCCATACACACCACAACACAACGGTGTATCGGAAAGGCGGAATCGAACCCTATTGGATATGGTTCGTTCCATGATGAGTAAGGCTGAATTACCGCGATCTTTATGGGGTTATGCACTAGAATCAGCTGCATATCTTTTGAACCAGGTTCCAACCAAGACTGTGCCTACCACACCATATCAGATGTGGAGTGGGAAGAAACCCTTTCTTAAACACTTTAGGACACGGGGATGTCCAGCTTTTGTAAAAAAGCAGCATGCGGACAAGCTCGAGGCACGCTCAGTACAGTATAAGTTTGTGGGACATCCAAAGAACTCCAAGGGATATTATTTCTATTACGGAGAGGAACAAAAGGTTTTTGTTTCTCGTCATGCCCACTTCTTAGAAACTGAATTTTTAGAAAATCAGAAGAGTGAGAGCGCAGTAGAACTGAAAGAAATTCCAGAACCACAAGCTGTTACTGAAAGTATGGTAGAACCAGAAGTTTCAGAAGAAAGGGACATACCAGCGCCTATCCGCAGAAGTAGTAGGCAGTCTCATCCGTCCGAGAGATACTACGGTTTTCTCATAGACGGGGATCGAGAAGATTGCATCATTGATAATGATGACCCTATTAGCTTCCAGCAAGCCATTCAGAGCGGCGACTCGGTAAAATGGCTGGATGCAATGCGGACCGAAATGGAGTCCATGTACACTAACAAAGTATGGACTTTGGACATTGCTCCAGATGGGGTAAAACCCGTAGGATGCAAATAGATCTTCAGAAAGAAGATTGGTGTAGATGGACAGGTTGAAACCTATAAGGCTAGACTTGTTGCAAAGGGTTTTCGTCAAAGACCTGGTTTGGACTATGACTAAATCTTTTCTCCAGTGGCTATGCTCAAATCCATTCGGGTCCTTCTTGCTATTGCCGCCTTCCACGATTATGAGATCTGGCAGATGGACGTAAAGACGACCTTTCTAAATGGTAATTTGGAAGAGTGTGTCTATATGGATCAGCCAGAGGGATTCATTCAGAGTGGGAGCAGCGGTAAAATGTGCAAGCTGCTTAAGTCCATTTATGGACTAAAGCAGGCATCGCGGAGTTGGAACATCTGTTTTGATGATACTGTCAAAGAATTCGACTTTATCAAAAATCCATACGAACCATGCATATACAGTAAGATTGTAGGGAGAGTTGTTGTATTCCTTGTCTTGTACGTGGATGACATTCTCCTAATAGGAAATGATCTTCTTATACTACAGTCAGTCAAAAGATTCTTGTCACAGAAGTTCTCCATGAAGGACCTGGGTGATGCCACCTACATTCTGGGGATCCAGATCTATCGTGATAGATCAAAGAGGATGTTGGGACTTTCGCAGTCCAGGTACATTGACACCATATTGAAAAGATTCAGTATGGAAGATTCTAAGCGCGGTAACCTACCGGCTTGTCACGGAATTACCCTCTCCAAAGAGATGTCTCCCAAGACTGATTTGGAAAGGGACCGCATGTCGATTATACCCTACGTTTCTGCGGTAGGCTCTATAAGGTATGTTTTGTTATGTACCAGACCAGATGTAGCATACGCATTGAGCGTTGTAAGCCGGTATCAGGTAAACCCAGGGGAGAAGCACTGGATAGCAGTAAAGAACATTCTCAAGTACCTGAGGAGGACTAAGGAGATGTTCTTGGTGTATGGTGGAAAAGACCTCCAGATCGAGGCCTTTGCCGACTCCAGCTTCCAGAGCGACAAGGATGACTCCAAGTCCATGTCGGGTTATGTCTTTACCCTCAATGGAGGGGCGGTCTGTTGGAAGAGTTCCAAGCAGGAGGCCGTTGCTGACTCAACGATGGAAGCGGAGTACATAGCTGCTTGTGATGCCGCAAAAGAATCTGTCTGGATGAAGAAGTTCCTCACAGAACTTCAGGTGGTTCCTACCAGTGTTGGTCCAATACCTCTGTATTGCGACAACAACGGCGCTATAGCTTTAGCGAAGGAACCCAGGTCCCATCAGAAGTCCAGACACATATTAAGGCGGTATCACCTGATCAGGGAGATCGTAGATCGCCGGGAGATCGAGGTAAAGAGAGTAGATACGGAGAATAACATTGTTGATCCATTCACAAAGGCCATTCCTCAGGCGCAGTTCGAGAGGCTATTCGAGATGATAGGTCCGCGATATGCCAGTACATGGCCCTAGTGCAAGTGGGAGATTGTTAGTGTTTATGCCCTAGAAGGCCATTACTGTATCATACTAGTTTGTATATTACTTAATGGAAGCTTGGGATATTTATAGGTGTATTGAAAGTCTTGCTAAAAATGGTAGTATGCAACTTGGTTTGTGTCTACTTTAATATGTGCATATGTTTCTTGTAACGTATCGCTTATACATATTAGTAGAGCCCTTAGAATCTTTGCTTGATTACCAGCGTTGTGATGGCAGTCACACTAGTGGGGGCTGGGTAGTCTATAAGCAACATCCTATAAAGGTCCCTAGTCGTAGGATTATCGAGACAGGGCATCGATACTCCGGAGTAGACTAGTGTGTACGCTTCTCATTCCAGTTGGGGAGATGGTCTATCCCACAGCCATTAGTACGTCGTACTGGAGATAGTATACAGGTGCTCGTTAGGTTACGGGTACACTGGACAGGACTCGTGGGGAATTGTTGGTTGGTATTATACCCGTCGTCAGTTAAACAGTTCCCAGGTGACATGAGTACAGCTTAGTCCGTCGACTTGACACTGCTACTTCGTCTCGAGTGTGTTCCTACTGTTCTTAGATTACTACCCTACCACGGCTCAAAGGAGTCGTGCAAACAGATAGTAGTTGGGTGCAGTCCCGAAGCACTTGGAGGCAGTGGCGATTAGACAGGATTCGTCTCTCCCGGTATTGGGGGTTGATATCGCGCTGTGTATGGAGAGCCATTACGCAAAGTCCCTGGCCAGGGCAAGCGAGATTTACTGGTAGGTTCTAGTAGTTTCTCAAGGTGTAATGGGCTACGCTCTGACACGACTTATACCGCTATCAGGGGACTGACGCTTGCCGCCTCCTAGGCCCGATATGCGATAGTCCTAGACGAACAGACCGGACTGTACGGAGTTTGTCATATCAGGCTCAGTAGGAGTTCGGATGGGTTTCCTCATCGGCCTTCTTATCGACATCTACCTGGGGATCATTACGTACAGCTAGTGCCGCTTGCGGTCTGTGGTTAAACCACTGCCAGTGTAGTGTCGAGTCTTTAGAGTCCCACATAGAGTGTTTCCCTGCTTCGGGCGAAATGATATAGAGGTCGTATGGTTTTACGACAGGGTTCGGACACGCACGTGCATTTATGCACGTACGATGTTCGGACAGTTTTTACTAGCCAGCTTTAGTTTAAGCCAGATTCTAGTATCGGATTATGGGATTTATACAGTCTAAAGTTTTTCCGTGTTTTCACGGATAGGAGGGGCGTTCTCGTAATTTGTCGGGAAGCTTCTAGAAGGATGATGACTTGGAGGGTAAGGTGGCATTTGCATTTATTGGATTAATGAGTCATGGTGTGATTCATACATGGAGTTAATGATTCATTTATGATTTATATGACTCATGTGATGAATCACTATGTGTATTAATGAAACATGATGATATATCATTATTTGTTATTCATTTAATAATATGTTATGTTTCATATATACACAAATGATATCATTTATCCAAAAGGATTCTCATTCTCTTCTCTCCCCTTAAGCTCTCTCTCTTCAAACCCTAACCTCTCATGTGTTGAGATCAAGGGTTAGCAAGACTAATACATCCCTAATCCAACTCTATATCCCCTAGATTTCTTAGATTAGCACTTTGAGTAACCTAGTTACCTCAAGTTAGAGGTCAAGCTTGGAGTAGGAGCTCTCGGGTGGATCGTCTTTGACTCGAGAAGGCTATTGAGGTGCCGACGTTCCAAAGAGCTTACGAGGTGTGGAGGATAACGATGAAGACACGAAGGACAAGTAACGTGAGGTATAACTTTGAATCCGAGTAGTTAAACCTTTCGTAGTTTGCGAGTAATGGTTTAGACACGATCCGTGTGCTCAAGTCCGTGTTACGAAGTTTTGATAATTATTTTTCATATATTCCGCCTCCCTGCAAGCTCGCGGGGTGTGTGACATGGACTTACACAGAGGAGCAAAAAGTATTTGTATCTCGTCATGCCCGCTTCTTGGAAGCTGAATTTTTAGAAAATCAGAAGAGGGAGTGCAATAGAACTGGAAGAAATTCCAGAACTACAATCTATTACTGAAAGTTTGGTAGAACTAGAAGTATCGGAAGAAAGGGACATCGATACTATGGTTTTCTCATAGACGGGGATCGAGATGATTGCATCATTGACAATGATGAGCCTACTAGCTTCCAGCAAGCCATTCAGAGCAGCGACTCGGTAAAATGGCTGGATGCAATGCGGACCGAGATGGAGTCCATGTACACCAACAAAGTATGGACTTTGGACATTGCTCCAGAAGGGGTAAAACTCATAGGATGCAAATGGATCTTTAGAAAGAAGATTGGTGTAGATGGAAAGGTTGAAACCTATAAGGCTAGACTTGTTGCAAAGGGTTTTCGTCAAAGACCTGGTTTGGATTATGACGAAACCTTTTCTCCAGTGGCTATGCTCAAATCCATTCGGATCCTGCTTGCTATTGCTGCCTTCCATGATTATGAGATCTGGCAGATGGACGTAAAGACGGCTTTTCTAAATGGTAATTTGGAAGAGTGTGTCTATATGGATCAGCCAGAGGTTTCATTCAGAGTGGGAGTAGCGGGAAAGTGTGCAAGTTGCTTAAGTCCATTTATGGACTAAAGCAGACATCGCGGAGTTGGAACATCTGTTTTGATGATACTGTTAAAGAATTCAACTTTGTCAAAAATCCAGATGAACCATGCATTTACAGTAAGATTGTAGGGAGAATTATAGTATTCCTCGTCTTGTACGTGGATGGCATTCTCTTAATAGGAAATGATATTCCTATGCTACAGTCAGTCAAACGATTCTTGTCACAGAAGTTCTCCATGAAAGACCTGGGTGATGCCTCCTACATTCTGGGGATCCAGATCTATCGTGATAGATCTAAACGGATAGTTGGACTCTCACAGTCAAGGTACATAGACACCATACTGAAAAGATTCAGTATGGAAGATTCTAAGCGCGGTAATCTGTCGGCTTGTCACGGAATCACCCTCTCCAAAGAGATGTCTCCAAAGACTGATTTGGAAAGGGCTCGCATGTCATCTATACCCTACGCGTCAGCGGTAGGCTCTATAATGTATGCGATGTTATGTACCAGACCAGATGTAGCCTACGCATTAAGCGTTGTAAGCCGGTATCAGTCGAACCCAGGGGAGAAGCACTGGATAGCAGTAAAGAACATTCTCAAGTACCTGAGAAGGACTAAGGAGATGTTCTTGGTGTATGGCGGAAAAGACCTCCAGATCAAGGCTTTTGCTGACTCCAGCTTCCAGAGTGACAAGGATGACTCCAAGTCCATGTCGGGTTATGTCTTTACCCTCAATGGAGGAGCGGTCTGTTGGAAGAGCTCCAAGCAGGACACCGTTGCTGACTCGACGATGGAAGCGGAGTACATAGCTGCTTGCGATGCCACAAAAGAAGCTGTTTGGGTGAGAAAGTTCTTAACTGAACTTCAGGTGGTTCCTACCATTTTTTATCCAATACCGCTATATTGCGACAACAACGGCGCTATTGCTTTAGCGAAGGAACCCAGGTCCCATCAGAAGTCCAGACACATCTTAAGGCGGTATCACCTGATCAGGGAGATCGTTGATCGCCAGGAGATCTAGATGAGGAGAGTAGATACAGAGGATAACACTGCTGATCCACTCACGAAGGCCATCCCTCAGACACAGTTCGAGCGGCTAATCGAGATGATAAGTCTGCGATACGCCGGTACATGGCCCTAGTGCAAGTGGGAGATTGTTAGTGTATATACCCTAGAGGCCATTATTGTATCATACTGGCTTGTATATTACTAATGGAAGCTTGGGATATTCACAGCTGTATTGACAGTCTTGCTAAAAATGGTAGTATGCTACTTGGTTTGTTTCTAGTAAGATATGTGCGTATATTTCTTTTAGCATATCGCTTATACATATTAGTAGAGCCCTTAGGATCTTTGCTTGATTACTAGCGTTGTGATGGCAGTCACACTAGTGGGGGATGGGTAGTCTATAAGCACATCCTTATACAGGTCCCTGGTCGTAGGATTATCGAGAAAGGGCATCAATACTCCGGAGTAGACTGGTGTATACGTTTCTCATCCCAGGTCGGGAGATGGTCTGTCCTACAGCCATCAGTATATCGTATTGGAGATAGTATGCAGGTGCTCGTTAGGTTACGAGTACACTAGACGGGACTCACCAGGAACTGCTGATGGTTATTATACCTGTCGTCAGGTAGCAGTTCCCAGGTGACATGAGTATAGCTTAGTCCGTCGACTTGACACTGCTACTTCGCCTCGAGTGTGTTCCCACTGTACTTTGATCACTACTCTACCATGGCTCAAAGGAGTAGTGCAAACATGTAGTAGTTGGGTGCAGTCCCGAAGCACTTGGAGGCAGTGGCGGTTAAACATGATTCGTCTCTCCCGGTATTGGGGGTTGATATCGCGCTGTGTTGGAGAGCCATTACACAAAGGTCCGTGGCCACGACAAGTGAGATTTACTGGTAGGTGTTCCAGTAGTTTCTTAGGGTGTTCTGGGCTACACTCCGACATGACTTATACCGCTATTAGGGGTCTGACGTTCACCATCCCCCTAGGCCCGATATGCGATACTCTTAGATGAACAGACCGGACTGTACAGAGATTGTCACATACAGGCTCAGTAGGAGTTCGGATGAGTTACCTCATCGGCCTTCTTATCGACGTCTACCTGGGGACCATTACGTACAGCTAGTACCGCTTGCGGCCTATGGTTAAACCCACTTCCAGCATCGTGTCGAGTCTTTAGAGTCCCACACAGAGAATTTCCCTGCACCGGGCAATAGGTGTAGAGGCCGTATGGTTTTACGGCAGGGCCACGATTACTTACGTACACTTGTGCACGTACCGTGATCGGGAAGATAATACTAGTGGGCTTTGGTTTAAGCCGGATTCTAGTATTATACTGATGGATTTATTTGGTCTCAGTTTATCCTTGTTTTTCGTAAATATGGATGGGAGGGGCAGTCTCGTTAATTTTCGGGAAGCTTCTAGAAGAAAATGAGGTGGAGGGGATGAGGTGTAGGGTTTCATTAAATGAACCATGACTCACGAGGTGATTCACCCTTTGAATTAAATGAAGCTTACAAGATATTTCTAGATATTTATTAAGAGATATTTGTATGCTTCATTATTATTCAAGCATGAGAATAATTCATTATCATTATCACAAACGCTTTCTCTCTCCTCAAGTCTTCATCTTCTTCTCAAACCCTAAAAGCTCTTATGTGTTGAGGATCCTAGGGTTTAGAGAGACAAAGTAATCCATCTAAATACTCTACACCATCTAAGACTTCTAGCTTAGCAAACTAGAAACCGTAGTTATCTCAGATTCGAGATAGGAGCTCGGACTATAGACTCTCGGGTGGATCGTCTTTGACTCGAGGAGGCCGTCGAGGTAGCCGCGATCCGTTACGATCCTTGGAGCCTATGATGATGAGGAGGACAGCGGTGAAGAGCCGAAGGACTTGTAACGTGAGGTATAACTTCGAGACCGAGTAGTTAAACCTTATACAATTTACTAGTAATGGTTTAGACACGATCCGTGTGCTCAAGTCCTTGTTACGAAGCTTTGATAATTGTTTTTCATATATTCCGCCTTCCCGCGAACACGTGGGGTGCGTGACATGGACTTACAGCTTCGCCGCTCCGACCTGCACGAAAAAGAGCGGGTCCTCTCGCAATGCGGGGAGAAGGGTCGCTTAAAGGGCTCGAGAAGAAGGCTCTCACCCCATTCCTCAGCAAAGACAGGTGGCTGCACTGCCTGTTAGAAACTCATTCACCTCCCTCCAAAACCTACGAGAGCAGTCCCGGAGGAATGGACGGATCATTGGCCCCTTTTATAGACAGGGTACTACCAAGAAGAAGACTTACAAAGCATACAGGGAGGAAAATACCTTCCAAAAAATCGTCCTTCCCAAAGTCTTCTTTCAGAAGAAGAGGAAGATCTTCAATCGACTCGCCAACGACGTATATATGCCTGCCCGTAGACGGCGAAGCCCAATTCACGATTACTCAAAGCCGGATACAGGAAGGGTTCATTTCAAACGAAGGAACCCAGCCCCTTCAAGAACTCCTTCCGCTAGCCCAGCAAGAGGTTGCCTGGCCAGTCCAATGATGGCTTCTCCGGTCCGTTCGATTTTCCACACTTGTTGGATGGTCGCAACGAGCTCAATTAGAAGGCCCAGCAGAAGGCACAAGAATTCACGACAATCTTTCAAAACCCGAGAGGACATCAAATGTGGATCCTCTTAACCCGATGGTTCGAGAAAGGGCCGCTGAAATCAACGAAGCAGACGAAAACCTGCTTCATATCAATGAAAGTCCTTTTTTCGCAGAGTAGGATAATAATACTGACGAAAATGTCCCTTTAAAAGTAGTGGCCATCAGATCGATGAACTACGAGAACAGATGACCAATATGGCGAATATCCTCCAGGTCATGTCGGCACAACTACAAAACCTAATGGCAGCACCGCGACCAGATCCACAACGAGAGAGTGCGACGACCACTTACCCCAGCAGGCTTTGCAACTCTTGCCCCTCGTAAAGAACACCAGCCTGTGAATCCGGCGTTTAGGAAAGAACAGATGTCTCGGGCTCCGTAAATAGCGCCTACACCATGCGAGATAACCATTCCACCTCCTAAGGAAGCCGGTCCTCCGCCAGTATTCTCCAATCCCGCAGCAACAGTAGTAGTGGAAACTACACCAGCGGTTGCAACACCTGCTTCATCTTAGTCAACCTCAACAGTAGGGCCCTCGTCCATTGCTGACATGGACATCGCTGCTCTGCAAAGATTCATTGCTGAGCAAATGAAGCAGACAACGGTAATACTGGTAGCCAATCAACCGTACCCCCGATGAGTACAACGATGTGTCATCCTGTAGGGTATGACATTCCCGTGTTTCGCACATATAACAGATTCGGAAGCCTCAAGTAGCATTTGTCTCATTTTAAAGTGGCATGCGGCGATTTAGTTAGAAACAACAAGCTCCTACTACGACAATTTCCGAAGTGCTTGCATGGTGTAGCGTTCGAATGGTTCGCCGAGTTAGAACTAAGCTCGATACTCACCTTTAATCAGCCGGCAGAAAAATTCAAACACAGGTTTGGAGGTAGCGTCTCTGACAAAGTAACGCTTACCCGAATCCGTCAAGGGATGAAACTCTGCTAGAATTCGGTCAAAGGTGGAGGATAACTAGCATCCGTTGTGATCCAAAAATTCCCGAGGAGCAATCGGTGCAACTTGTACTCAGCAGAATCCCAGGACGAATTAGATTATTTCTTTTGACTGTAGAACATAAAAAGTTTGCTTCGATGTTTGAGCAAATCGCGGAATTAGAAAATGCCGAGCCTGTGCTACTCGAAGACTATCGAGCATACACAGCTGAAAAGCCAGAGCGAAGCCAAAGGCCCTGCAACCAGCAGAAGGCCAAGCAGGTCATGTCCCTGATAGTTGATACTAATGAGATTTGCCCAGCCCAAATTCAGCACAACCGGCCCTTCAAATAGTAAAGTCGTCAGAGGGTGCTTAGCCAAAAATCTCCCTAGAGGAAAAGATAAACAAGAAATACTCTTTCACGAAAGATTCCACCAAGCATATCTTCGAGTTAGCCTCAAAACACGGTTTAGAGCTACCTGAGATAAAAAAACCCGATGAGGTTAACAAAAAGAACCAGGTATTGCCCAAACCATTGTATGTTGTCTCACCCTATTAAGGACTGCTTTGTCTTTAAAAATTGGGTAGAAGAACAATATAAGTTCGGGAACATTATTCTCGCAGACAAATTCAAGGTCGACATTTCCACCGCACATAGCCACTATATAACTACGTGCGGCCAAAGCGTGCCAATCTCATTTGCAATCTCGGAGGCCCAAACAGACCCGTGGGAGGTGGTCATTTCAAAAAAGACCACAAAACTCTAAAGAAGTTTAGAAAAAATGCCAGGAATTCCCTGAAAGAAGAAAATTCCCATGACGGAGGCTACACCATCCCCGTCCACCGTTGCTACGCCTAGCACACAAAAAGGTAAGGGAAAGAAAGCAAGGACTCTTCAGCCAGAGGAGCCGTTAAACTTTCCTCCAATAACTCTGTGTGATTTCATCCCGCCCGATTTCTTGAATAAAAAAATAAACGACGAGAAGGCGTATGAAAAGTTCTGGGTAATTCTGAACTATCCAATCCGGAAGAAGCAGAGCAAAGGGCTGACAGTTTAGCTTCTCCAAACTAAGGGACATAGGCATAAGCAATAGAAAGAACTGATTCAACATAGCTCAGCTAATTAAGAGATCAGAATCGTATTCTTCTTCAAGACTTTAAGAACTAGCAAAAATAGCCCCGAAGTTTCTTTCCTTGCTACAGTTGATAAAAATCGTTGCTTTGGACGATGCATCGTGTTAATCACGTGAAAGTAGGATACTCCAAATTCGGGGGTCAAAGAGTTTCATAAAACGTTCTTTGTGAAAAAAATGTGAGTGAAAGATCCGGTAAATCCTTTCACGGGCAGAACGGTATTGAAAGATATTCTTACAGGGCTGGAAGGAAGGCAAGTGAGACCCGTCTTAAAGCCCAACCTTCAAGTTTGAGGTGGGTTTTTCTTCACCTCAAGCTTAAGGGAGCTCTTAATCGCCGGGGGCTAGTGCCACATCCAACAAAGGCAGTGCTTGATTTTACTTGCAAATGCATTAGTAAGGACTAATATCAGAACTAAGCTCATACGAAGTTACACCTGTCACTGGATCGCCCACACCCCTGTCGCTGGATCGCGAGGTTGAGAACGACTCCCATGAGGCTGACACACTTCCGGATATAGGTGACACTGTTGAGGGTCATCAAGGACCTGAAGAGCCGGCTGGAACAAACTCTCCGGCTGTTCAAGGAACTGGCACCCCATGTGTAACACCACAAGCGATTCTAAGCAGGGAAAAGATCAAGAATACCCGGCCGAGAAGATAATCAAGGCATTGTCTTGCACGACCAGCTCGCAGCCCACTTCAACCCTCATCCGGGAAGAATCAACCGATGAAAGCGGGCAGGTAGGGAGCCGAATTCCCGTTAATTTCCCCTTATTAGTGCCGCTACATCAAGATGAGGCTGAAAATTTGAGGCCCATGACACCCATTTCAGTCGTACAATCCGTTGAAGTTCGATCCCCTAGTCATACTTGGAAATGGAAACTATAACTAAAACCATGGCTTACTTGACTACAATGCCCGAAAGGCACAATGATTTCGTAGAGGCTACAAACACGGTGCTTACAGAAGTCTTGGAAGAATCCAAAGGACTTCGAGGAGAAAACACCTAAATGCGTAGGGATGTTAATCTCTTACGACAACAAGCTTGTAAATCACTAGTATTGACAGGAAATCTGAAGCGACAGATATTTGAATTTTAACGTGATAGGGTTGAGGAAGCTACCTCACGAGCCGGTCGACCAAGGTTCGAGAACTCGGTTTCGGTTTCTCATAATTTTATTAGTTTCGCAGGGTTTTAGCTAATTTCTCTAATCTCGGTTCGGATTTCAGTTTCGACGGTAGGACAACATACATAAGTGTAGATATATTAAATACTTAAATTTATGCTTTTATATTATAAGACAATGATCCTAGTATTTAAAAATCCAACCATGATGCAAAATATATTGGAAAGTGTGCTTAGATAAGTATTAATTTATGGTTTGTGTTCACTTTTTTGCGGTTTTCTAACAACGAAGGCCTACAATGATCACAATGACAGTAAAAATGGTATAAAATAAGTTTTTAAAGGTTTTGGCCAAGACGATATTGTATGGTTGGTTTTGTATCGGTCTCCACCGAAACCGACACAAAACTACCACGTATCGATGGTTTCGGTTGAAATCTCGAACCTTGCGATCGGCAAAGAGTCCGAGGAATCGAGACTCCCTCGACTCCCCGGAACCAGGAATGAATTCCCTGTGTAAATACAACTTTGCCTCTTCCGCTTCAGCGGTCCCTAAACTTAATGGGACAAGTAGGCAGAGCAATCGAGTGAATGACCGACCGAGATTTATACGGAGCATTCTGCTTGCTCAGGAACCCGAGCACAGAGCTTCTGTATCCCAGAATGCCCCAGGAAGCCGAATTAGCAGTTTTTGCATATTGCACTAGCGAGAAGGACATTTCCTGAGACGCTTTCATACATTCAGAGGGATGATACAAGACTCTACGCAGAGTCAGATCTCGATTACCTCACGAAATAGGAGGCAAAGCTCCCCCTCACTCTTCGGGCACCATCCATACCAGTCGCTGGATAAGTCATTGAAGTTCAAGCGAAAAATGAATCTGAAAAGCCTCAGCAGAGACGATCATCCCCTAATCTTCCAGCAGGGAGAAAGCAGTAATGCAAATGTCTATGTCGGTCGTCTGGCTAAAGTAACACCAAATCTTCTATCCATGGAGGAAGACCAACATCTTCTCGTACACCCCTCACTACAAAGGAATTCCACATAAAAGTTGGACTTCTTATTCAGAGTATCTGAAAGGAACAATGAAATGCACACAGTGTCCATGAAAACGATCTCCCGGCTGAATAATTAAGTCAGAGATTTATACGCCAACAGATGAGGCAATTCTGGCAGCAGCTTAACGATACAGAAAATCGAATCGATGCCTTGCAACGTCGAGTATCAGAATGCATATGCGAGCAAGAAAATGCTGTCGCTCCACACAGACGTCCAAACGCACGATGAGAATTCGAACGTTAGAAAATGGTATATTTGGTCAAAATCATAGGGCCAGACTACACCAAAAGTTCATTTACTCTTTCCCATCAAGGGGACATATAAATCAGGCAATAGCCTCGATGTCTAGTTTAGAATTATTGAAAATCTGCCAAACAATCAGGAGCATCTATGAAGAACACTCAATTTCTACCATGCCAAGAGAAGAAGAGCTGGTGGATAATCCTGACTTCTGTGTGTTTCACCAAATCTATGGTCACACACCGAGAGACCGCATGGCGTTCAGACGACGCATGCAGGAGTTAACAGAAAGCCGATCATCAACATCTTCTTCGCCATCCCCGCAAAGTCAAAGAAGAGTGTCTTGGCCATGAAATCCCTCACATACGTGTAAGGTCATAAGTGTAACACGCTAGCCCATCGTACTTTTTTGTGTGGATGTTTTGGTTTTGCTATTATCGTTATTAGTATTATTACTAACACTATTACTATTACTATTATTTATTGGAGTTTAATATTTTACATTGATATTTAAACGAGTATATATATCTATGGTTATCTAGGTTGTTAGATAGATGATAATTAGTATTTAAGTTTAGTTTGCTAATATATTAATATCTTATTTTTTATTTGCATCTAATATATTTTCAAATACTAGTTATGTAACCATAGTTATATTTTAGTATTATAGTTTAGCAAAATGATAATTTTTGTTTGTTTGTTTTAAACAATATATATGTATATATACATATGAGATTTAGACCTTTTATGTCTTTTAAATATATATTCTCTCTCCCTTCCAACAAATTTCCCCAATATCGGTATATTTTCTTATACTAATATATATTTTATCTCCCAAACTAACATTATATCTCTTTATGTACTATATATATTTATCTTTAAACCTAATTAATATTTTATTCTAAACAAAAAATTATAATATACATATATGTAAGTCTACGGTAGCGCCTCGGCCATCAATCCGAGGCCAAACGTGGAAACAAAAACTTTTTACGAAACTGGCGCTAACGCAGACTTTAACCCGGATCGTACCACTAACCTATACTAGCTATCTACAAGAAGTTAGAATGGCTATACCGATCGATCCGTGTCCTTCGGTCTTTGGCCACCATCTCCAGCTCCTCGCGGCATCTCCGATCTCGCTCGATCTCCGGTCTCCTCGTCGGAAAGGGCACCACATCAAGAAGTCATTTTACGGGCTCCCGCTTCCAACCGAAGCAACTCGAACATGAAGTTTGCTAGCCGACATGTCCAAGGTGATGTAGAGAATGTGTGTGATAACTTTGTCTCAAGCAACCATTGATTCTCAACACATGAAAGTGTATGGATGGAGGTTGAAGATGATGCCATGGTGGAAGTAGTGAGCTAGAGGAAGAAGAAGAAGAAGAGGCTTTTGTTATTATTATGATGAGATGAAAAATGAGAGCGCTAGTAATAATCTCAAGAGCTAGCACCACTCATATGGCTGCCCTCTCTCTCCACCTCTCATTTCAACACAATAATCCATCAATTAACATGACATGGCTGCAAAAAAAGAGACCATGAGTCACTAGATTGCACATGCCACATTAAATGCACCTCATGATGAAATCCACTCACAATTTCACCAAAATAAACATTAACCCAAATGTTTATGATAATAAAAAGAACGACATCATCTAAAGTAAACTCGTAACGGATCACAAGAATACCCCTCACCTGTATATACATACCTGCATCCACATTCCGACTGAATGCGAATGCGATGAGACGAAAGTAATCCAACAAATCTAATACTAGGATCCAGCTTAAACCAAAGCCCACTAGTATGATCCGTCCGATCATAATCCGTGCACGACTGCATGTATATGATCGAACCCTGCCATAATACCATACGGCCTCTACAACGTTTCGCCCGAAACTTGGGAAACTATCTGTGGGGGACTCTAAAGACTCGTCAATACACTGGTTGTGGATTTAACCACTAGCACGTCAGTGGTACTAGCCGTACGTAACGGGCTACCCATGTATTGACCAAAAGGGAAGCCGATGAGCAAACTCATCATGGAACCCTACTGAGCCTGTCAGTGACAATATCCGTGCAGTCTGGTCCGTTCGTCTATGAGTATCGCATGTCGGGCCTAGGGGGTTGGTAAACGTCAGACCCCCAAAAGCGGTACAAGTCGTGTCGGAGTGTAGCCCAGAACAACCTGAGATACTACTGGAATACCTACCAGTAAATCTCCTGTCTTGGCCAAGGACTTCATGTAATGGCTCTCCTAGACACAGCGCGATCTCACCACCAATACCGAGAGAGACGAAACCCCTGCCGATCTGCTCACTGCCTCCATGTGGCTCGGGACTGTACCCAACTAAAACCTGTTTGCATGACTCCTTTGAGCCGTGGTAGGACAGTAATCAAAGCACAGTGGGAACTCACATGAGACAAATGACGATCTCAGGTCAATGAACTAACATGTACACATGTCACCAGGGAACTGCTATCTGACGCTAGGTATAATACCAACTAGCATGTTCCCAACGAGTCCTGTCCGGTGTACTCATAACCCAATGAGCAGCTGTATACGTCTTAGGTGAACCAACTGACACCAATGGCTTGTGATACCAGCCACCACCCCTCGTCGGGGTCTCGATCGTATACACTAGTCTACTAGTGGAGTATCGATGCCCAGTCTCGAAACTCCCACGACTAAGGACCACTTTAAGGATGTGCTTATAGACTACCCAACTCTCACGTATATGATCGCCATCATACTGCTGGTAGTCAAGCAAGAATCCTAAGGGCTCTATCAACGTGTAATAGTGACCTGTAATGTCACCTAAAGTATGTACACGATGATAAAGATAAACCAGATAGCATACTATCATATTGAGTAAGACTATCCTACCGGCATAGGTCCTCCCTCAATCATTGTAATCACGTGTCTGCGAATAATTGACTTTGAGGGCACTATATCCAACAATATAATCATATATATTTTCTTAAACTAAATCCCTAACAAATCTCTCCCCAATGAACCCTCTCTTCCTAGATTCACAATCTCTCCCTCTCCGTATATTATTCTACCTATATATATATATATATATATATATATATATATATATATATATATTCACCCAAATCATCATCATCCCAATCATCATAGCACCATATCTTTCTCTCCCTTTCTTTTTTAAAAACAAACCCATATACACACACAACTATATATCCCTCTCTCTATAATAATCTCTTTCCCTACAGGTTCTCTCTCTCTCCACTATATATATATATATACAATAAATTTTAAAACTTATCTTCATCTCTCTTCAATTTTTTGAACCCCGCCTTCACCGGCCTTCTCCATCAAAACCCATCAACTCCGAACCCATCAACCCATGCCCCTTTCACCATCGAAGCAGCCGTCGCCAATCACCATCACCGCAGCCCCTACCCAAGCCTCTACCACCGGGCACCCATCATCTGGCCGCCGACTCCTTCACCAAGCAAGCCTCTCTGCTGCCTTCCTCAAAACACACCGAACCTAACTCCGGCTATCCTCTCCTCATTTCTCCAAACTCAACAGCAACCCATCATCGCCGCAACCCAACTCCCTCACCGCCAGCGCATCACCCTTACACCGCTATCGCCTCTCCTTGAAACACATCACCTAAACCCTAATAGCAACCTATTGCCTTATCTCCTCCAACCACTAACCCTCGACCCATCACAGCCGTGCCCAAGCCTCGAACAACCAGCTAACTTGATTCCCCGAGATCCCTAGCTGGACCATCAAGCTTGGATCGAGCTTTCATCGTGATTATCCATTCATCGCATTCGAGGCAAGTATTCTTGCTCCTTATTTTTGGTCGATGCAATATCGGCGATTCTTCAAATATATCATTAACCTATATTGTTCAAATAAAACTGTGGTAGAACGCAACTTCATATACCTTAATAATATGAAATCATATGTTTCTTGTATACAAGTTAATAATGCATTAGTAAGTTAACATATTTAGAAGTAAAGTTGACGGAAATAGATTAAGCATGAATTTATAAGGAAATATAATTAAATACAAATAAAGTTTGAAAGTTAGTTAAGCTTTTTTACATACACACTAGCCATTCAATGATTAGGAAAATATAATTAGTATATCTATAATATGGTTACTATAACAGTATAGATGAGATGTTATTTTTAACACTTTATTGTATGTCAATATATTCACCTAATTTATGCAATATTAATTAGTGAATTAATCCGCTTTATTTTTTTATGATCTTTAATGTATGCTATCGTGTACTAAGTGATAATACACACTAGCTGGCTTGTAATTATGTTCATTAAACTATGATATCATTTAAATTATATAACAATATCCTACTCAATTCTAATATTTTCATAATCTATACTCATTACTTAACATGTTTCACTCTTTGTCATTAACATACACGAGATCACTAGTTAGAATGCTGAATTACATGCCATGACATCATTTATTCCTGTTTACAAGCTTATATTCCATACCATTAACATGATATTACAAGTTTCAGTCAAGTCAGCATTTTATTTAGTGGTCGAGTCACTGCTATGTATGTTATAAATGCATAGGGTGTTGGAGTAGTTTGAGTATGCATTCGTTCAACAGAATCTTAGGAGTCCCATCGTCGATGGCCCGTACCGGCCTATATCGGTCGCTTGTTACTACAGCTCGTACCGGGTTATATCGGTCGCTTGTTACTACAGCTCGTATTGGGCTATATATGATCGCTTGTTCATTCCACATTTAGGCCCATGTTTGCTTGTCCCTGGGGCCTCAACCTTGGGTTGGGAATACTCCTGCAGAGATTGACGTACACACTCGAACTCACGATAGGATGGATTACCTTTTAGTGATATACGACTTGACATGTTTACATGCTTGTTTCATATATATATATATATATATATATATATATATATATATATGCGCACACGGGCTTCACAACACTCATATATTCATGCTATCACACCACATACACACTATTTGTGTTGAGTACTTGTTGGGATGTTCTGACATATCTCGTACTTACCATCCTAGATTTAGAGATTGATTCACAGACAGAGCAGGATCAGAGTGACCATCAGGAGTTTGCTGAAGATCAGTAGTATTTATAGGTTTATTTATATTTTATTTCATTTCTATTAGAATGTGCGTCCTTACGGGATGTTAGGAGTGATCAATCATCTTGTGATTCCATTTTTGATATTATTCGTTATTTTTGCTGTATGATATTAGTATTATATCTTGGATATTATCGTATAGGTCTAGTTAGAGCCTTAGGTTTGACCATGTCAAGGCGATTTCTCCTTTTCTGGGAGCAATGGCGGTTTCGGTCCATATTTCCATATTCCGGGAACCGAGGCGTTACATGTTGGTATTAGAGCCAAGGCTGACATGAAGTTAGACTTGGTTTCACCGAACTTTTAGGTTAGGATCATATGTCTAGGTTTTCCTCAGTATGTCATGTTGCATATTTCTTTGACTCTTATTGTAGGATTCGGGCGACTTGGATAGAGTTACGATATTGTACTCATGTACTACAGTATGGTTACAATGCGGTATTCTGTTTGAGTTAGTTAGAGTTCTACCCTTGATTCATACCTATTGATTTGATTATACTATATTATCTTGCTTTTCTTTTTTCGCTCAATTATTTTCATATTCTAAACATGAATCTTTTTTTCGTTGCTAAACCTCGTCATTCGTTTTTGACTTTAGAATCATGGCGGAAGAAAATTTGCTGGTGTATGGGAGGCTTGACAACAATGTCGTATTACTAAGGGATATACGAGGCATGTTAGAAAATCAACAACAAGAAACTGGTGTACTTCAGGAGGGTCTGCTCGCTTCTCAGCAGACAGGTACTGTCATCTTGAATAGGGTGGCAGAAGTTCATGGAGATCGACATCCGGACAGCGTCGCTGATTTTAGGAGACTGTAGCCGGCAGCTTTTACTGGTTCAGGCGGTCCCCTAAATGTCGAGCAGTGGATCGTCGATATGGAGAAGTTCCAGAGGATGATAGAGTGGATATAGTTAAGATTAAGCTGCAAGATATAGCTAGAATTTGGTGGATCCCCGAAGAAAACAGACTATCAATTTTCGTCAGGGAGGACGCATAATAGATGAGGTAGCGGCTGAGATTATTCGACTTAGTCATTTCGCTCCTTCTATGATAGCCCAAGAGGAGGATCGGGCAAGAAGGTTCATGCACTGCATTACCTTGGAGATTCAGGAACGATTGGCATCGCACGAGCTGGAGACCTACTCCGTAGTGTTGAATGCAGCTCACAGGTTGAGACGGTTATGGATAAAAGGAAGAAATTTCAGAATAGAGGATTGAAACACTCGGCTAGTCAAACTTCAGGAGAGACCCCAGTCCGATCAAATGGAGGGATACCAGTCAGAGAGCATGGGGGAATTCAGATGAAGCGTACCGCAGCCCCACAACTATAGGAAGCCTTGGTTTGCGGATACTGTCAGATACCGGGACATGTTGAGAGGAATTGCCTCAGGGCCAAGGGTCTGAGTTTGGTCTGGTCTGTGGTGCCAGTGAACACCGGATTGGGAGTTTCCTTATGAGAGCAGAGGGCAACTAACAACAGAAAGCACTCAATTCCCAGAAGCAACTTTACGAGAAAAAACGAGGCAACACAGGTCATGGTCAGGGGCAAGTGTTTACCTTAACGGGCACACAAGTGGAGGCGTCAGAAGATGTTGTTGCAGGTATTGTTTAGTAGTTCAGTTCTTTCTAGAGTACCGTAACACCCAAGCACGTTCATACGACACTAATCGGTATTTTAAATCTTCATTTATATTTATTTATTTATTTATTTGGGTTGCGAATGATTTGAATAGCAGAAATGGTTATTCGACCCGATCGACATTTGTGAAACCCATTATGGTCATATTTTATTAATATTTATCGGTAAACTAAATCCATGTGAATCTAGTATAATATATGTGTGCGTGTGTAATATCTAAATCATATGCTTATATCTTTGGTAGCCACACGTTAAGGATAATTTATATTTGTTAACTGCCATCATATGGTTAAGCATCCCATATTTATTTTGACTTTTATCTATTACGATTAAATATAATAGAATTTGGATGCCAAATATTTCTTAGATTCAAACATATTTAAATGCTTTTAAAATCTTAAATAAGGATATGAGATATTTAAATAATATTCCTGCATTATGGATAAAAAGGTTACGTATATGTATTATTTTTCCAAAATATATTTTTGTGAGATTTTGGTGGAGACAGAGTGTAGTTTGATATTATCTTTAGTAGTATTTGTAAGTCGACGTTACACACCCCACTAGATGCAGGGAGGCGGAATAGGTAAACCAATCATTTTGTTCAAGGTAATATCGACCAACTTTACGGATCTTTGCTAAACCCTAAGTAACAACTATCTAGAAGTGCTAAACTACTATGATAGATGATTATACCTCAAGATACTAGTCCTTCTTGTTCTTGTTGTTCACCTCCTCGTCGGCCTCCTCGATGTAATAGAAAATCCACCCGAGAGTTCCTCCTTCAAGCTTTAACCTCTAACTTGAGGTAACTATGCGGCTAGGATTGCTAATCCAAGTGACCTAGAAGATATAGAAGTGGATTAAGGATCTATTAGTCTTTCTAACCCTTGGGATCTCAACACATGAGAGGATTAGGGTTAGGTTGAAGAAGAGGAGAGCTTGAGGAGAGAGAGTGTGTATGTGAGAATGAAAATGAAAATATAACTCTTTTGTGTATATCATGAAGCATGATAATTATCCATAAATAAATATATCATAATTACAACCATGATTCATTTAATACAAATGGATGAATCATCTCATGAGCCATTAAATCATTTAATGCAAATAACACATCACCTCTCCACCTCATTTAGTTTAATTCATAAATGAATTAAAACTAAATGAGTTACCTTTCTTCTAGAAGCTTCTCGAGTAATTACGAGACTGCCCCTCCCATCCGTATTTACGAAAAACACGGATATACTGAGACTGTATAAATCCTATAATCGAATACTAGAATCTGGCTTAAACCAAAGCCCGCTAGTATAAACTGTCCGAATATCATACGTGCATAAATACACGTATATGTCCGGACCCTGTCGTAAAACCATACGACCTCTATATCATTTCGCCTAAAGCAGGGAAACTCTCTGTGTGGGACTCTAAAGACTCGACACTACGCTGGCAGTGGGTTTAACCACAGGCCGCAAGCGGTACTAGCTGTACGTAATGGTCCCCAGGTAGATGTCGATAAGAAGGTCGATGAGGAAACCCATCCGAACTCCTACTGAGCCTGATGTGACAATCTTCGTACAGTCCGGTCTGTTCGTCTAAGACTATCGCATATCGGGCCTAGGGGGCGGCAAGCGCCAGTCCCCTAAAAGCGGTATAAGTCGTGTCGGAGTGAAGCCCATTACACCTTGAGAAACTACTGGAAAACCTACCAGTAAATCTCGCTTGCCCTGGCCAGGGACTTTGCGTAATGGCTCTCCAAACACAGTGCGATATCAACTCCCAATACCGGGAGAGACGAATCCTATCTAACCGCCACTGCCTCCAAGTGCTTCGGGACTGCACCCAACTGCTACCTGTTTGCACGACTCCTTTGAGCCGTGGTACGGTAGCAATCTAAGAACAGTGGGAACACACTCGAGACGAAACAGCAGTGTCAAGTCTACGGACTATGCTGTACTCATGTCACTTGGGAACTGTTAACTGACGACGGGTATAATACTAACCAACAGTTCCCTGCGAGTCCTGTCCGGTGTACCCGTAACCCAACGAGCACCTGCATACTATCTCCAGTACAACGTACTAATGGCTATGGGATAGACCATTTCCCCTGCTGGGATGAGAAGCGTATACACTAGTCTACTCCGGAGTATCGATGCCCTGTCTCGATAATCCTACGACTAGGGACCTGAAAAAGGATGTGCTTGTAGACTACCCAGCCCCACTAGTGTGACTGCCATCACAACGCTGGTAGTCAAGCAAGATCCTATAAGCTCTATCAATATGTATTTGCGATATGCTTAAAAGAAACATTTACACATATTAAGATAGATATAAACCAAGTAGCATACTACTATGTTGAGCAAGGCTGTTAATACAACTGTGAATATCCCAAGCTTCCATTAAGTAATATACAAACTAGTATGATACAATAATGGCCCCTAGGGCATTACACTAACAATCTCCTACTTGCACTAGGGCCATGTACTGGCATATCGAAGACCTATCATCTCGAATAGCCTCTCGAACTGTGTCTGAGGTAAGGCCTTTATGAATGGATCTGCAGTGTTCTCCTTTGTAGCAATTCTCCGGACCTCGATCTCCTGGCGATCTATGATCTCCCTGATCAGGTGATACCGCCTTAAGATGTGTCTGGACTTCTGATGGGATCTGGGTTCCTTCGTTAAAGCTATAGCGCCGTTGTTGTCACAATACAGCGGTATTGGATCAACAATGGTGGGAACCACTTGAAGTTCTGTTAGAAACTTCTTCATCCAGACTGCTTCTTTTGCGGCATCGCAAGCAGCGATATACTCCGCTTCCATCGTCGAGTCAGCAACGGTGTCCTGCTTGGAAATCTTCCAGCACACCTCCCCTCTATTGAGGGTAAAGACATAACCTGACATAGACTTGGAGTCATCCTTGTCACTCTGGAAGCTGGAGTCAGCAAAAGCCTCGATCTGGAGGTCTTTTCCGCCATAAACCAAGAACATATCCTTAGTCCTTCTCAGATACTTGAGAATGTTCTTTACTGCTATCCAGTGCTTCTCCCCTGGGTCTGACTGATACCGGCTTGCCACGCTCAGTGCGTAAGCTACATCTGGTCCGGTACACAACATCGCATACATTATAGAGCCTACCGCAGGGTATAACCGACATGCGATCCCTTTCCAAATCAGTCTTGGGAGACATCTCTTTGGAGAGGGTGATTCCGTGACAAGCCGGTAAATTACCACACTTAGAATCCTCCATACTGAATCTTTTCAGTATAGTGTTGATATATCTGGACTGCGAAAGTCCCAACATTCTTTTAGATCTATCATGATAGATTTGGATCCCCAGTATGTAAGAGGCATCACCCAGGTCTTTCATGGAGAACCTGTGTGACAAGAATCCTTTGACAGATTGTAGCATAGGAATGCCATTTCCTATCAAGAGAATGTCATCCACGTACAAGACGAGGAATACGACAGTTCGTGCTACAATTTTACTATATATACATGGTTCTTCTGGATTTTTGATAAAGTCATATTCTTTGACCGTTTCATCAAAACAAATGTTCCAACTCCGCGATGCCTGCTTTAGTCCATAAATGGACTTAAGCAACTTGCACACTTTCCCGCTGCTCCCACTCTGATTGAAACCTTCTGGCTGATCCATATAGACGCACTCGTCTAAATTTCCATTTAGAAAAGCCGTCTTTATGTCCATTTGCTGGATCTCATAATCGTTGAAGGCAGCAATGGCAAGAAGGATTCGAATGGATTTGAGCATAGCCACTGGAGAAAAAGTTCCGTCATGGTCCAAGCCAGGCCTTTGACGAAAACCCTTTGCAACAAGTCTAGCCTTATAGGTTTCCACCTGTCCGTCTTCACCAATCTTCTTTTTGAAGATCCACTTGCATCCTATGGGTTTTACCCCATCTGGAGCAAAGTCCAAAGTCCATACTTTGTTGGTGTACATGGACTCCATCTCGGTCCGCATTGCATCCAGCCATCTTACTGAGTCGCCACTCTGGATGGCCTGCTTGAAGCTAGTAGGTTCATCATTATCAATGACGCAATCCTCTCTATCCCCGTCTATGAGAAAACTATAGTATCTCTCAGGTGAATGAGACGGCCTACTACTCCTGCAGAGGGGTGCGGGAATGTCATGTTCTTCTGGAACTTCTGGTTCTACCAAACTTTCAGTAGTAGCTTGTGGTTCTGGAATTTCTTCCAGTTCTATTACGCTCCCACCTGTTTCCTTTTCTAAAAAACTGTTGTTCTAGAAAATGGGCATTACGAGAAACAAAAACCTTTTGTTTCTCTGCGTAATAGAAAAAATACCCTTTGGAGTTTTTTGGATATCCCACAAACTTACACTGCACTGAGCGTAGCCTCGAGTTTGTCCGCATGCTGCTTTTTATAAAAAGCGGGACATCCCCATATCTTCAGATACTGAAGATAGGGTTTTTTTCCCACTCCACATCTGATATGGTATGGTAGGCACAGTCTTGGTAGGAACCCTGTTCAAAAGATATGCAGCTGATTCTAGTGCATAACCCCAGAAAGATCGCGGTAACTCAGCATTACTCATCATGGAACGTACCATATCCAATAGGGTTCAGTTCCGTCTTTCCAATACACCGTTATGTTGTGGAGTGTATGGAGGAGTAAGCTGAGAGAGAATTCTATTCTCTTTTAGGTAACCCAGGAATTCAGCACTTAAGTATTCACCACCTCGATCAGATCTCAGTGTCTTGATACTTTTGCAGGTTTGGTTTTCTACTTCATTCTTATATTCTCGGAATTTCTCAAAGGCCTCGGATTTCTGATTCATCAAGAAAATGAATCCATACCTAGAGTAATCATCCGTAAAAGTAATGAAATAAGAAAAACCGCCTCTTACATATGTAGACATTGGACCACATACATCGCTGTGTATGAGTCCTAAGAGCTCGCTCGCTCTTACTCCATGTCCAGTGAATGGAGTCTTTGTCATCTTTCCTTTGAGACATGATTGACAAGTGACATAAGATTGATATTCGAACGGATCCAAATATCCTTCTCTATGTAATTTAGTTAACCTTGTCTCATTGATGTGACATAGTCTACAATGCAATAAGAAAGCCTGATTTATATCTGGAGACTTTCTTTTTAGTGTGTTATGGACATTGAAAATCTATAATTGGTTTAACACGTATATACTGTTATCTAGTGTACCGGACCCAATCAAACTATGATTAAGGTGGATGTTAACAATATCGCTTACAAACGTGAAATCATAACCTTCTTTTGATAACAACGATACTGATATAATATTACACGTTAAACTAGGTACACAAAAACAGTTGCGCAAAACCAAAATATGTCCACTCGTCAATCCAAGGGGATAATCCCCTACGGACACAGCATTCACGCTAGCTCCGTTAGCAACCTGGAGGGTCATATCACCAACCTTCAGCACTCTACGGTTTCTCAGCGCCTGCAATGAATTGCATATATGAGATCCTGATCCGGTATCCAATACCCAGGAAGTAGAATTGATTGACAAACAATTTTCAATTACAAACACACCTGAAGCCGAAGCCACAACTTGCCTCGGGTCCTGGTTCTTGGCAATCCAAGCTTTGTAATCCTTCTTCTAATGGCCTTTCCTATGAAAGTGGAAGCACTCGTCCTTTACCACTACCGGCACCGCAACCTTTGCCTTTCCCTTGGCTTCCACCATACCAACACCACCTCTTGGTTTGGTAGCGGCCTTCTCCTTCCTTCCTTTGGCCCTTGCCTTGGACCTGGAAGAAGTAGCACCACGAACAAACATAGTGGGTGTTTCCCTTGCTTTCTGCAAGGTGCCCTCTGCACTCCTTAACATGTTGAGGAGTTCTGGAATTTCAACTTCTTTACCTTGAATGTTGAAATTCAAGATAAACTGGGCGTAGGTGGAAGGAGGGGACTGGAGAATCAAGTCTGTATATAGCTTGTTCTCTAATGTTGTCCCGAGGTTCGCGAGCTCTTCTATGTAGCCAATCATCTTGAGGACATGTTCCCCAACAGATGATCCGACGGCCATCCTCGACTGAAACAAGTTCTTCGAGGTCTCGTATCTAGCTATACGAGATTGCTCTCCATACAGTTCCTTGGTGTGGAGAAATATGGATTCAAGATCCATATTCTCATGCCTCCTATGATGTTCATTATTCATAGAGGCAAGCATGATGCATTTGGACTTCGCGCAGTCAATCTCCCAGGTCTTATGGATTTCCTTATCCACGACACTGGATTCTGGACCTGGGATGGCAGGCGCCTTAGTAGTAAGGACATACCCCAATTTGTTATAGGTAATTGCCATCTTGACATTCCGGAACCAACCTTTATAGTTTGGCCCTGTCAAAATAATTTTTATCTAATAATAACTTAATGCCTGTCATGTTCTAGGTCGCTGCAATTTAGGAGAGAGAGAGGAAAACTTTAGCATGATGCTCTTGCAAGTTTATAGTGGTTTTTAGTTTATCTAAAAAGAATGGCTCCCACTGTTTCTCGAATCCTTCCTCAAACCAAAAAAGAAGAACTAGTCAGGACTATTCTTACTGTACAATACTTGCTTAACCGTTCAACCAGGTCGGTGTCGGTACTTCGAGGGAGGTTTTATGACGCTTTCGCGAAGTTCCTTAATTAAATAACCTCTTTTCCCTGGGGGCGTAGCCCCGCTGACACCTTTCTCGACACCTACTTGGTTTATAGCATTGATCGTTGAGTGAAAGAATCTCCCGATGAGTAGCATATACTCACCGTAGGATCGGGATCCAAATATCATCGTGTGATAAAGCTGAAGAAATCCTACCAAAATTATCACACTCCAAATGGTATGCAACTCTAACAAGTTTCAGTTTCTTTAGAAACTCCCGAAGTGGATTTTTGCCCCATGCTCTTATGACCTTGGCGTTGGTCAAAATGTCATAAGTCACATGTCAAGTTCTACCCATCATTATCTTGTCAATTTGAACCCACCCGTATATACCCCCGACGTTGGCCAAATGGCAGTACGACTGTCCCAAACCAACTCATCTATCTATGCACCAGATGAATACCCAGCAGCTACCAGACACTATGCCTTGGCGTTGATCAAAATACATAGCTTGAATACTACTGAATACCCAAATGAAATGACGGAGGGCTATGAATGGTTTTGGCGAAACCGCGAACGTAGTGAACTTGATATGATCGAAGGAACCTGATAGCTTTTAAAAGGAGGGGTTTAAGCTCCGCAATTAAAAATCCGTTGCTTTTAAAATAACCGAGTGGTTTCTTTTAAACTGTTCCAACGATTCAACTTTGGTTTATTTTCTTTGCATTAAAATAATGCGTCCCATCAATTAACCTATCATTGCAGAAAACAACGAAAATACAACGTCCGCTTATGCCATCCGCATTCGCCACTGGGCCCCGTCATTCACCCGTTAGGTTACTTAACTAACGATAGAGTGGCGGCTGGGCTAGCACGGATGCAAAACATAAGCAACGCCTACTAGATATCATATATAGATATTGTACATTCGTCAGACGCAATAATAGGCATTCTAGATCACAGATGAACATATTGGATATACAAGCAATCCGCATTTCTTTTGAGCCTGCAATGAAAGACGGATTACATAGTCGCGATGAATAGCCAAACCCCATCCTAGACCCCTACGGGTACGGCAAACTACCCGCCAAGTATCCGAAGTGAAGCGGTCTCGCTCAACGACGTGAGTAGGGCCACTATGCACTTCAAAGTACCGGCAGTTTGTGCACCCCTCCTTGGGTCTATCCTAGGAGCATAAAACAGTAAATGAAATAATACAACGGTGGCTAAAACCTCAACCCGGATGTGCTCCGCAAAAGAATATTAAAACAAATTACAATTTACATTTGAATGAAATAAACACTCGTCTCACATCCCCGGCTATTCATTCACGACAATCCAACAAGCAGAAATATTTATTTATTTATTTATTTGGGTTGTGAATGGATAACCGGGGTTGCAAATGATTTATTTGGGTTGGGAACTACCAAAGATATAAACATCTTCCATTATATTTATTTATTTATTTATTTGGGTTGCGAATGATTTGAATAGCAGAAATGGTTATTCGAACCGATCGACATTTGTGAAACCCATTATGGTCATATTTTATTAATATTTATCGGTAAACTAAATCCATGTGAATCTAGTATAATATATGTGTGTGTGTAATATCTAAATCATATGCTTATATCTTTGGTAGCCACACGTTAAGAATAATTTATATTTGTTAACTGCCATCATATGGTTAAGCATCCCATATTTATTTTGACTTTTATCTATTACGCTTAAATCTAATAGAATTTGGATGCCAAATATTTCTTAGATTCAAACATATTTAAATCCTTTAAAAATCTTCAATAAGGATATGCGATATTTAAATAATATTCCTGCATTATGGATAAAAAGGTTACGTATATGTATTATTTTTCCAAAATATATTTTTGTGAGATTTTGGTGGAGACAGAGTGTTGTTTGATATTATCTTTAGTAGTATTTGTAAGTCGACGTTACACACCCCACTAGATGCGGGGAGGCGGAATAGGTAAAACAATCATTTTGTTCAAGGTAACATCGACTAAATTTATGGATCTTTGCTAAACCCTAACTAACAACTATCTAGAAGTGCTAAACTACTATGATAGATGATTATACCTTAAGATACTAGTCCTTCTTGTTCTTGTTGTTCACCTCCTCGTCGGCCTCCTCGATGTAATAGAAGATCCACCCGAGAGTTCCTCCTTCAAGCTTTAACCTCTAACTTGAGGTAATTAAGTAGCTAGGATTGCTAATCCAAGTGACCTAAAAGATATAGAAGTGGATTAAGGATCTATTAGTCTTTCTAACCTTTGGGATATCAACACATGAGAGGATTAGGGTTAGGTTGAAGAAGAGGAGAGCTTGAGGAGAGAGAGTGTGTATGTGAGAATGAAAATGAAAATATAACTCTTTTGTGTATATCATGAAGCATGATAATTATCCATAAATAAACATATCATAATTACAACCATGCTTCATTTAATACAAATGGATGAATCATCTCATGAGTCATTAAATCATTTAATGCAAATAACACATCACCTCTCCACCTCATTTAGTTTAATTCATAAATGAATTAAAACTAAATGAGTCACCTTTCTTCTAGAAGCTTCTCGAGTAATTACGAGACTGCCCCTCCCATCCGTATTTACAAAAAACACGGATATACCGAGACTGTATAAATCCTATAATCGAATACTAGAATCTGGCTTAAACCAAAGCCCGCTAGTATAAACTATCCGAATATCATACGTGCATAAATACACGTATATGTCCGGACCCTGTCGTAAAACCATACGACCTCTATATCATTTCGCCTAAAGCAGGGAAACTCTCTGTGTGGGACTCTAAAGACTCGACACTACGCTGGCAGTGGGTTTAACCACAGGCCGCAAGCGGTACTAGCTGTACGTAATGGTCCCCAGGTAGATGTTGATAAGAAGGTCGATGAGAAAACCCATCCGAACTCCTACTGAGCCTGATGTGACAATCTCCGTACAGTCCGGTCTGTTCGTCTAAGACTATCTCATATCGAGCCTAGGGGGCGGCAAGCGTCAGTCTCCTAAAAGCGGTATAATTCGTGTCGGAGTGAAGCCTATTACACCTTTGAGAAACTACTGGAAAAACCTACCAGTAAATCTCGCTTGCTGATTGATATTTTTCCGGTGTGTATGTAGAAAATTGTATAGAAATCACAACCAAAAATATTTTGACCGCAATCAATAACGGTGTCAATTGTAGCGCGTTAGTAAGTGCGGATCGTCCACAGGGAAAGTGTAATCGTTCGTGTTTCGAATTAGATGAGTCGAAAATTTAAAGAAAAGAAAGAAACAATTCATGGTTTATAGAATTAAAGTTCAAGAACTAGTAAAATTTAGATCTAATTCAAGAAAACATTAAAATCAAGAAGTGTCAATTGATGATTTCCAATCCAAATATCAAGAATCGAAGTGAGGCTCGTAGGAATTGATCGGATCTATAGATGTGATGAAATCTAATGATTACATACTCTTATCCATCGATGAATTGATACTAGATCAATGATGATCAACGAGAATTAGGGATTTCTTGTGAAACTAGGGTTTCATCATTTATCCCTTGTTCCTTCGTCGATATCATTCACATTCTAGCCTCTAGTAAATTCAAGAATCGATCGTGGATCCCTAATTTCGAGCAATCACAATCAAGAAAGCATCACCGAAACAAGGTCGTCGATTCTTCAATTTACAAGAGTTTACAAACTCGTAGGACTTAAGAATCGTTTTAAGATTTGTTACATCATCATTCTATTGATCGTCTCGACTCCTTCACAGAGCGGAGTTTTACTCAAACATCACAACAAGAACCACAATCACAAATTGAGATCGAATCCTGATGCAAGAATTTAAAGAAAGCAAGATTAAAGAATTTCACCATTTATTTATCAACAATTCCGTTACAATTCGCTCAAGAACTACAAGAGGAAGAACTCGATCGTCGATTTGGTTTCGCTCGTCTCCTTGAGTCGTGGATCGGCTTGGATCACTTGCTTGATTGAAGATCGGCTCCGCTCCTAAAAGATCGAAGGCTTCATGCTTGATTTGGTACTCGAAGTTCTTGATTTTGGCTTTGGATTTTGAATTGGGGATTTAGGGTTTTGAGGCACAAGTTGTGTCACTCAACTTGTGGGTGGAAGAGGTGATAGAATGAATAACCTTCAACAACCTTTAGAAGTGAACCCTAGGGTCCCTTTTATAGCCTTAAGAATGATTAGCTTCCTTAAGAAGCTAGGATTAGGTTAGCTTCACTTGTAAGCTAACGTATCCTCCGAATGGCGGCCTAGACTTTGCGTCTCGCCTGAGATTCGGGACAGATGCTATTTGGTTTTATCCGTCCACCTCTCCGAAAATGCCAAGTTGATTTATGGCACTGTGTATCGGAGGTTTAGTCGGATGCGGCCGATGTAGCAGACTTCGTCAGATTCCCCCTCGCTTGAGGGGTTTTTGATTGTGGGGACGCTCTTCCCTGCAGGCGCAAGCCCCTGCAGTTAATTACGCTACCGCATCGCGGTAGCCACTTTCTCCTTCTTCAGAATTTCACTTCGTGTCGTGTGTGTTTGTTTTGTTTGTGGTTGCCCGTGGATTGTATACGGAGACTAATTTATGTCGTCGCCCGTAGGACGTGGATTAGTCCAAATCCGTATTTTCTTAGATTTGGTTTTGGGGTTTTGGTTTTGAGGATATGTTAGCCATATTTGAGGCTAAGATCAACTCAAACGTTTGTTAAGGATACGTTAGTCTAATTTGAGACTAAGATCAACTTAACGGGATCGTTTAGATCCGACAAAAGAGCATTTGGGGGCTCTATTGTTCCAGTTTAGGGACATAGTGGTCCATTGAATGTATGGCCGTCGGGACCCGTCACCTCTCTTACGACGTTGAAGGATTACAACGACAGGTGTCAGAGGAGTCAGAGATGTACCCTTGGACCAAAGTTGGTTGGGTGATCCATAGTCCGATTTGGCACTAAAGTCTGTTTGAAGGTTTAAGGATACGTTAGCCATATTTGAGGCTAAGACCAACATAAAAGGTTGTTAAGGATACGTTAGTCCAGTTTGGGACTAAGATCGACTTAACGGGATCGTTTAGATCCGATAAAAGAGCGTTTGGGCTCTATTGTTCCAGTTTAGGGACGTGGTGGTCCATTGCCAGTTTAGGGACGTGGTGGTCCATGTTCCAGTTTAGGGACGTGGTGGTCCATGTTCCAGTTTAGGGACATAGTGGTCCATTTCCAGTTTAGGGACATAGTGGTCCACAGGTAGTTTAAGGACGCATAAGTCCGTGGGTTTAAGGACCCCACAGTCCGTATTTTAGTTTAAGGACGCATAAGTCCGTGGGTTTAAGGACCCCACAGTCCGTCTTGATGTGTGGTCGTCGGGACCCGTCACCTCTCTGAAGACGTTGAAGGATTACAACGACAAATATCAGAGGAGTTCGGAGATGTACCCTCGAACCGGTAGTAAATTGATTTAAGAGAGCAATCTTGCTCAGTCAATTTAATTTAAGGACTTATGGCCGCGATTGGGCTAAGTCCAATTGGAAGCACTTTTATTTGTTGTTGGTCTGTTAGATCTGTGCCATGGCTGTTTATTTATTTTGAGGCTTTGCTCAAACAGAGTGTCAATTAAAATAGGGCTCTGCCCTTTTTATTGCTTTGCCATTTATTTAGGCCTGTTAGGTCTTTTTGACTTGGGCCTGGCCCTTTAAGTAATGCACTGCATTTGTGCAAAGCACTAAGAATCTTTTTAAATTCAAAACAGAAGTGCAAAGCACTTTTTGATCCCTTGATCTAAACAAGTTTTTCCTTGTTTCAGAGAACCAAAGGTTCATAACAAGTGCAAGGCACTATTTTTATTTTTATTTTATTTGTTTATTTATTTATTGAAGATCCATGATCTTGTTCTTAGATCACTGATCTGTTCATAAGAGAAATTTCTCTTTTTTCAAAGGTTTTTACCTTTTTATTCTTGAGGAGTTATTCAGAGTCCTCTTTCTCTTTTTTTTTAATGTTCCCTCCCCCCTTTGAAATGAGGTCTGGGGTCCTTTTTATAGTGCCCATAAATTAGTTAAATTTGTTAAAAAGATCTTTCTCTGAGTGATTTGGGAATTTTCCCCACCGTTGGATCTTTGATCCAAAGGCCCCTTCTTTACAGAAGAAAATCTTCTTGTTTTAACAAGAACAGAAAAGATTTATTCTGTTTTGCGCAACTTCCCCAGCGCGTGACACGTGTCGCGCAGCGCTGCGCGTGCGCAGCTGTGCTTTCGCAACTGCGCAGACACGTGTCGCGCGGCGCAGCGCTTGCGCAACTGTGCTTGCTCAGCTGTGCTTGCGCAACTGCGCAGACACGTGTCGCGCGGCGCCGCGCTTGCGCAGCTGTGCTTGCGCAACTACGCAGACACGTGCCGCGTGCGCAACTGCGCAGACACATGTCGCGCAGCGCAGCGCTTGCGCAACTGAAAGTTGTTTCTTTTACTTTTAGTTTTTAAAAGAGCCCTGCTCTGATTGGACGCACCGCCTTGGGTGCTGCGCTGATGCGTCTGCGCCTGACACGTGGCGCATTGCGCACAGCGCAAAGAATCTGAAGCGTTGCTTCATTTATTAAAGTTTAAATTTTCAAAGCAAAGCTTTGCTCTGATTGGGGGAAGATGAAGCGTTGCTTCATCTCCCGCCTTGGAATTTGAACAGAGCTTGCTTTGATTGGGGTAAACAAATGCCCCCCACCGTTGCGCTTACGTGGCCTCCAAACGCGAGCGCAACGGTGGCAGAATCCCAACCGTCGCGGAAGCTTTTGGAAGTTGGAAGGGCATTTGGTGCCTATAAATAGGACCTTTGGTCCTTCATAGATGATCATCATCTCCAAAACTTTTATTTTCAGAATCTCAGAGCCCTGCTCTTGTTTTTAAGAACTCTTAGATTTTCTTTAAAAGAAACTATTTAGGTAAGAATTAGTCTTGAATTAAATCAATTTTAATTAATAGAGCCTTGCTCTTATAGATCTTTGATCTAAAGAAACCCTTCTGGGGTATCATCATTAGAGCCTTGCTCTCAAGAATCTGTTTCAAAGCTTCTTGACCCATGAACAGAATCTTGCATCTTTGTCAAAACATAGATCTCTTTGATCTGAAAATGATGAACTTTTAAGAGTTTGAATATGAATAATGAAAATTAAAAATGGAGTTTTGTATTTTAATGGACTATATTATCTTTTAATAATAGTGATCTCAGAATCTTGGGGGACTTCTTTAAATTTTCCTTATTAGGATTTTGATAGTCACTCTTGTTCGTAGAGCATTGCTCTCGAGGAGTTTAACTGTCTGTGCTCGTTTTTTTTAA
>JASDDO010000001.1:130356100-130592831 GCA_030015575.1 Agapanthus africanus | reverse complement strand
TGGGTGGCTGTTACGTTTAGCTGACCGCTTGCAGCTTGTGGGTGTTTGATATGATCATCACCTGCTACCGGAGTATTGACGATTCTTTAGAGTCCTACACAGAGGTTTCTTGGCTCAGGCGAAATGGAGTAGTGGCGCATATGTGATATGCGCAGGAGCGTGAATAATGCGATATGGGATACCGTATTATATTCTCGCGATATATGGATATGAACCGGGTCATCGGATCAAGTGTTGATTCGATGAATCGGTACATGATATATTAGTCGGTAATATTCGATATAGCCGGATCGTCGAATCAAGTGTTGATTCAATGATTTAATGTATTATAATATATATGATATATTGTATTACATTATCTAATATTGGCTCGCTTTATTATTTCATTTTCTCAGTGATGATACATTGATATATATGCGATATATGTTAATTGTATTATTTTCTTTTGTTGCAAATATATAATATATATGTGATATATATTATTGTGACATGATATGATTAATTGTTAAACATGTTTAAGGATGATTAATTGAGGTTAGGGTTTGATTAGGGTTAGATGCTTCAAGTTCCTTCTAGAAGCATTTTTCTTTTTGTCATGGTTGTGATATTTTGTGATGACACATTTTTAACTTAACCAAACCCTAACTCTAGTTGTTTCTCTACTCATTCTTAGCCATTCATCCTTGACCATGGTTATATATCAATCATATGTTTTATTTCTATTCATCACAAAAGGATTTGATATTATGATTATCCATTCTCTTCTTCTTCTTCTCTCTTGAAGAAGCTCTCTTGAAAATCCTAAAGTGATGATGAAATATGAGAAAATGATATAAAAAGAAAGCAAAATTACTACTCTCTTATCCTCATCTCATCTAGCCCATGGGATTAGTGTGTTCTTCTCTTTTGAGTGAGAAAGCTTGAGTCGTAGCAACTTCAAGGTAGATCATCGGAGATTTGGAATACTTCGAGCTAGCATGGATCGTTCGAGTCGTGGAGCCTCTCATGAGTCCGGGAGATCGTGGATCGCGGCGAAGGGACTTCTACTCGGAGCTTGTGAAGTGAAGGAGCGGACTACAAAGGTTGGAATCCCTCACACTTAGATAAAAGTTATCTTAATGCATGTTAAACCCTAATAATCTAGCAAAGATCCCGGCTTTGGGTTGTTTGGCACGTCTAAGATTTAATCCGGGCATGTTTGAGCCTTTTGAACCTTCACAAGAGTGCCTAGGAACCCTACAGTGGTATCAGAGCCTAGCTAGAGCATTAGGCGATGTGTTTACGAAGTTAAAACTCCGATCGAACCCGAAACGACAAATTTGGACCCCTCTCTGGAAATTTTTTAAATTTTGGGATTTTTCCAGAATTAAAAATATGTAAAAAAATCAGCAGGGAATTCTAAGAATTACCAAGAAGCCCGAGCCCCCAATTCGATCAAACGGCCGCGGAAGCGCGGCGCAAGCATGGCTTGCGCGGCGGTTCCGCGGCGGATTGATAGGATTGTGACACGTGGCTTTTCTGGTAATGACCGTAGGTGCTTGCTGATGCTTCTGGGTATTTTTAATCTGTTTCAGGTGTTGATAAAATCTGGGGTTTATTTTGTAATCATAGATTCGATCGGAATATTTAAATTCGTATTTCTTTCCGGATATTTAAAAACTGTTAAACTATTTGAACGGATATCATTAACTTACTGTTTCCCGGTACGGCAAACTTTCAAGTGTTGAAATTTATTCGGGTTTAAATCTTTCGGAAAAATTGTACAAGTTAAGCGGTGGACCCTCTAGAAGACAACAAACCTTAACTCGATTATGTGACCGTCTTGAACTGCCTTTTGAACCTTCGGTTTGGGGCAGTACGGCGTGCCACATGTGAGGCGTTGGCTTGACCCTTCTACGGCTGGATCAGCGCTGCTGTGACATATTCTGGGATTATTTGAACTCCGCTCAAGTGTTGAGCAGTTTAGGAAATTTTGGGTGTTTGATTATCTGTTCGAAAAGTTTAATACTGTCTATTTTATCTGGAATGTGATACAATATGTGGAATTCATAGAGTTAGGCATGAAATGCGAAGTATGTGATATTCGGATTTACGATGTCTTAAGTGATTGTGGATTCCAAATATTGTAGTTTTACACTTTCTTTTCTGTGACCGTAAGTGTAATATGTGATATCGCCGGTTTCGTTGCTATATGTCAACGACAATTGGGATGCGCATATTTACTTACGTTGATGATATGAGATATTATGTGTTGCTGTGATATGTTATATTGGATCGTCGCGTTCTGAATAGCCGGGGGTTTTATGTGAGATGAGGGTTTTTATTTTCATTCATGTAAAATTCATTTGTAAAGTAATATTCTTTTATTTGGGGCACTTCCAGGTTGCGGTTGCTGTCACCAGTGTATATTATTTACTTTTCCGCATTAGGTAGACCCAAGGAGGGGAGCACAAGTAACCGGGTTCTAGGGTCCAGTGGGAGGCCATCTCGAGGAGTCGAGACCGGGTCTCCTAACCCTAGAATTGGCAGTGTTACTTGCCGCTCTCGTAAGGGTCTTGGGATGTGGGTTTGGCTATTCGTCGCGACCGTGGAATCCGTGTTTTATACAGGCTCGTATTGAAAACACGGACGTCCTAGTATATCCAATATTTCATATATGTTCTTCTGCTGCAATGTTCTGTGATGAGATCATATTACTGCCTGAGACGAATGCTTATACTATATATATATGCTGATATATAAATATTACTGCTTTCGTTTCTTCTGTGATGCTTAGGAAGCATAAGCTGATGGGATTTTATTAATGAGATTAATAAAAAGAAAATAAACCTAAAGATGTTGTAGAATCATAAACTTTATAAAAAGGGGTAGCTACAGTTTTGCTTTGCACAGTGATATATACGATATATCCTGCACCTTATTCGATGAGGAAAGGACCGAGATCCCTTCACCGGGAGTGACTCCTTTAGCAAAACTGGCAGATGCTACAAAACGCGGTTTGTCTTTTGAAAGCTTTGAGTGTTTTGCTTTGCACAGCGGTATATATGATATATCCTGCACCTTATTCGATGAGGAAAGGGCCGACGATCCCTTCACCGGGAGTGGCCCCTTTAACGAAACTAAGAAAAGCCTCAAAAACACTCCTTTTCAAAAACTACTCGATTCTACGACGATATCAAGTTCATTACGCTCATGGTTTTCTGAAAAACCTGCGTAGCCCTCCGACATTTCAGATAGGTAATACTTAGTATTCGTGCTACGTTTGTTGGCTTTCGTCAAGGCGTAGTGTGCGGTAGCTAATTATTACTTATCTGTTAACATATGATGAGATTGGGTTAGGGTAGTCGTACGGCTTTGTTGGCTTTCGTCAAGGGACGTACGGCTGGGTTTAATTCAATCAAGAAATGTTCGGGTTGAACTTGACTAGCGGACTATGGTTTGTTGGCTTTCGTCAAGGTCATAGAACGTTAGGGGCAAAATATTATCGGGAATTTCAAGTGTTGAAATTTGCAATGAGATTGCATACCTCCTATGAGATAGTTGGATCCCGATACCCACTGCGAGTAAGTATTACTCCTGTGAGAGTTTTACACAGGACAATTAGTCATTCAAGTAGGTGTCTAGAAAAGTGTTAACGGGGTTACGCCTCTGGGAAAACGAGTTTTACATTAATTAGGTCCGTGCGAGAGCACGGGGAACCTCCCTCAAAGTACCGACACTGATCTGGCTGAAAGATTGACGAAATTGTAAGGTGTAATTAATCCCGGCTAATCTTACCTTTTAGGGTTTTAAGGTAGATTTGATAAAAACAGTGGGAGACATCCTGATTAGATAAGATAATAACCAATCTAATCTTGCAAGAGCATACGCTAAAGTGTTTTCTTCTCTCTCTCTCCAGGTAGCGACCATGTCATGCCATAATCAAGATAATAATATGGATGTATTGACTGAACCAAATTATTGTACTGAGCTAGGGAATGTTGGACCCGTTCTTTCTTATAAGAGTTATAAGACTGAACAGGAAACAGGAGAATATCAGGATTCTCAAGCCGCCCAAAAGAACATGCATGTTGATGCATCTTCTTCGGGTGTGTTAGTTATTGAGAACTGTTTCTCAGTTCACCCTACGTCCTGGGTATTAGATACCGGATCAGGATCCCACATATGTAAACAGTTACATGGGCTACGTAAAGGTAGAGAACTAGGAAAAGGTGATCATTCCGTTCAAGTAGGGAACGGTGCAAGTATTGTAGCCAAAGCAGTTGGCGAATATCACCTTGTATTACCAAGTCGTAATACACTGATTCTAAATGAGTGCTATTATATACCGAACATGATGTGCAACATTATATCAGTTTCTTTATTGAGTAAAGAGGGATATAATTTTGTAGTACAGGATAATGTTATGAACATATTCCTAAATCAAAAGTTGATTGCATCAGGCTCGTTACATAATGGCATATTCATTCTAAATCAGAATACAGTTCTGAATATACAAAACACACACAAGAGGAAAAGTTCAGATATGAACGAATCCTACTTGTGGCATTGTAGACTTGGTCATATCAATGCGACACGACTGGCTAAGTTACATAAAGATGGTTATTTGAATTCGTTCGAATTATCATCTTATGATACTTGCCATTCATGTCTCAAAGGAAAAATGACCAAAGCTCCGTTTAGTGGACACGGAGAAAGAGTTATCGAACTCTTAGGACTGGTACATAGTGATGTATGCGGTCCCATGTTTACGCATGCCAGGAACGGTTCTTCCTACTTCATTACATTCACTGACGATCTCTCTAGATACGGACATGTGTTCCTGTTAAAACACAAGTCTGAAGCTTTTGAGAAATTCAGAGAATATAAGCACGAAGTAGAGAACCAAACGGGCAAAAGTATTAAGATCCTTCGATCTGATCGAGGAGGAGAATACTTGAGCAATGAGTTCCTAGATTATCTAAAAGAGAATGAGATTCTCTCTCAGCTTACTCCTCCTTATACACCACAACACAACGATGTATCGGAACGGAGGAATCGCACCCTATTAGATATGGTGCGCTCTATGATGAGCGAGGCTGAGTTACCTATTTCCTTCTGGGGGTATGCGCTTGAGACAGCCATACACCTATTGAATATGGTTCCTACCAAATCAGTGCCTACCACTCCGTATGAGATATGGAAAGGGAAGAGACCATCTCTTAAGTATGTTAAGATATGGGGTTGTCCAGCCTATGTCAAAAGACAAAATCCGGACAAACTCGGGGCAAGTTCTGTCTTATGTAAGTTTGTAGGATATCCCAAGAACTCACAAGGGTATATCTTCTACCACACTGAGGAACAAAAGGTGTTTGTTTCTAAACATGCCACCTTTTTGGAAAAGGAATTTCTTGCAAAAGAAATTGAGGGCAATGAGGTAGAACTGGAAGAGGTTCCAGCAGAACAAACTACAACAGATGATTTAATAGAACCAGAGGATTCAGTAGTACCCGACGAACCCCAGCCTCTCCGCCGATCTAATAGGGTTTCTCGTCCACCTGAGAGATACTACGGTTTTCTCATTGATGGTGGAAGCGAGGATTGCATCATGGATGATGATGACCCGACTAGTTTCGAGCAGGCCATCACGAGTAGTGACTCTGTGAAATGGCTGGATGCAATGCGATCTGAGATGGAATCCATGTATACCAACAAAGTATGGACTTTGGAAAATGCTCCTGAAGGGGTAAAACCCATTGGGAGCAAGTGGATCTTTAAAAGGAAATTTGGTGTAGATGGAAAAGTTGAGACTTTCAAAGCTAGACTTGTAGCAAAGGGTTTTCGTCAACGACCAGGTGTGGACTATGACGAAACCTTTTCTCCAGTGGCTATGCTTAAGTCCATCCGGATCTTACTTGCCATTGCTGCATACCATGACTATGAAATCTGGCAAATGGATGTTAAGACCGTCTTTCTAAACGGTGATTTAGAAGAGAGCGTGTACATGACTCAGCCAGAGGGCTTCGTAGATAGTGGGAGCAGCGGAAAGGTGTGCAAGCTGCTTAAATCCATTTATGGGTTAAAGCAAGCATCGCGGAGTTGGAACATCTGTTTTGATGTTGTAGTCAAAGAGTTTGACTTCATCAAAAATATAGATGAACCTTGTATCTATAAGAAGGTAGCAGAGGGTAAGGTAGTCTTCCTCGTATTGTACGTGGATGACATACTCTTGATAGGAAATGATATTCCTATGCTGCAATCAGTCAAGCTCTTCTTATCACAGAGATTCTCAATGAAAGATCTAGGTGATGCCTCCTGCATATTGGGAATCATGATCTATAGAGATAGATCTAAACGGATACTGGGATTGTCCCAATCCAGGTACATTGACACCATACTAAAGAGGTTTAGTATGGAAGAATCCAAGCGTGGGAACCAACCCATGATCTCTGGACTCACTCTCTCCAAAGAGATGTCTCCCAAGACTGATTTGGAGAGAGCTCGCATGCAAGGGATACCCTATGCTTCGGCAGTAGGCTCTATCATGTATGCGATGCTATGTACCAGACCCGATGTAGCATACTCACTCAGTGTAGTGAGTCGGTATCAAGCAGATCCAGGAGAGAGTCATTGGACAACAGTGAAGAACATTCTCAAGTACTTACGAAGGACTAAGGAGATGTTCTTGGTGTATGGTAACGGAGAACTCCAGGTCGAGTCCTTTACCGATTCCAGCTTCCAAAGTGATAAGGACGACTCTAAGTCGCATTCGGGTTTTGTATTTACCCTCAATGGAGGGGCGGTATGTTGGAAGAGTTCCAAACAGGATACCGTTGCAGACTCAACGATGGAGGCTGAATACATCGCTGCCAACGATGCTGCCAAAGAGGCTGTCTGGATCAAGAAGTTCATTAGTGAACTTGGTGTGGTTCCATCCATTGAGCATCCAATACCTCTGTATTGTGATAACAATGGAGCTGTGGCTTTAGCCAAGGAACCCAGATCCCATCAAAAGTCCAGACATATTCTGAGGCGGTATCACCTTATCAGGGAGATAGTTGATCGCCGGGAGATCGAGGTCAGAAGAGTAGATACGAAGGACAACACTGCGGATCCATTCACGAAGGCTATTCCCCAGGTACAGTTTGAGAGATTATTCGGGATGCTAGGTATGAGATACTACAGCAGCTGGCCTTAGTGCAAGTGGGAGATTGTTAGTTATGTATATGCCCTAGAGGCCATTGTTGTACATATGATGTATATTATAATGGATGCTTGGTTATATATAGAGATGACTTTCTTGCTCGTCATGATAGTATGCTATTTGGTTTCACTTTATCTTAACATGTTGACTTGTATTGGTTTACTGTTTTACTCTCACATGTTGATAAAGCCCTTAGGATCTGTACTCGGCTACTGGGACTATGATGAGATCATACTAGTAGGACCACGGTAGTCGATGAGTACATCCTATAACTGTTCCTAGTCGAGGGTATATCGAGACAGGGCATCGATACACCAGAGTAGACTAGCGTATACGCATCTTGACCCATATGATGGGCGATGGATGATCCCACATCCATCGGTGTTAGACATCAGAGATGGTGTATGGGTGCTCAGTGGAGACTGGGTACACTGGACGGACTCGCCGAGAACTCCCAGATGGTGATATACCACACGTCAGATGGCAGTTCTCCGGTGACACTGGTACAGGGTAGTCTGTAGACCCGAGATCGTCATAGAGTCTTGTGTGATACCCACTGTGCTTTAATTTCCACCTTACCACGTCCAAGAGGGCGTTCAAAATGGTGGCTTTTGGGTACAGTCCCGAATCACATGGAGGCAATGAGCGATAGGAGGGGATTCGTCTCTCCCGGTATAGGGAGTTGATGTTGTGCTGTGTTCGATTGGCTATAACTGGAAGTCCCTGGCCAGGGCTGATATAGAGATTTACTGTTAAGTGTTACTAGTAGTTTCTCGACCTGTTATGAGCCACACATCGACACGACTTATCGGTTACTGGGGTCTGACGTATACCACCCCTAGACTTGATATGCGACATATCATACGAACAGACCGGACTGTACGGGAGTGTTACTGGTTGGATTCACAGGAGAACGCACAGGCTAGCTTGTTGATCTTCTTATCGCTCAATACCTGGGTGGCTGTTACGTTTAGCTGACCGCTTGCAGCTTGTGGGTGTTTGATATGATCATCACCTGCTACCGGAGTATTGACGATTCTTTAGAGTCCTACACAGAGGTTTCTTGGCTCAGGCGAAACGGAGTAGCGGCGCATATGTGATATGCGCAGGAGCGTGAATAATGCGATATGGGATACCGTATTATATTCTCGCGATATATGGATATGAACCGGGTCATCGGATCAAGTGTTGATTCGATGAATCGGTACATGATATATTAGTCGGTAATATTCGATATAGCCGGATCGTCGAATCAAGTGTTGATTCGATGATTTAATGTATTATAATATATATGATATATTGTATTACATTATCTAATATTGGCTCGCTTTATTATTTCATTTTCTCAGTGGATGATACATTGATATATATGCGATATATGTTAATTGTATTATTTTCTTTTGTTGCAAATATATAATATATATGTGATATATATATTATTGTGACATGATATGATTAATTGTTAAACATGTTTAAGGATGATTAATTGAGGTTAGGGTTTGATTAGGGTTAGATGCTTCAAGTTCCTTCTAGAAGCATTTTTCTTTTTGTCATGGTTGTGATATTTTGTGATGACACATTTTTAACTTAACCAAACCCTAACTCTAGTTGTTTCTCTACTCATTCTTAGCCATTCATCCTTGACCATAGTTATATATCAATCATATGTTTTATTTCTATTCATCACAAAAGGATTTGATATTATGATTATCCATTATCTTCTTCTTCTCTCTTGAAGAAGCTCTCTTGAAAATCCTAAAGTGATGATAAAATATGAGAAAATGATATAAAAAGAAAGCAAAATTACTACTCTCTCATCCTCATCTCATCTAGCCCATGGGATTAGTGTGTTCTTCTCTTTTGAGTGAGAAAGCTTGAGTCGTAGCAACTTCAAGGTAGATCATCGGAGATTTGGAATACTTCGAGCTAGCATGGATCGTTCGAGTCATGGAGCCTCTCATGAGTCCGGGAGATCGTGGATCGCGGCAAAGGGACTTTTACTCGGAGCTTGTGAAGTGAAGGAGCGGACTACAAAGGTTGTAATCCATCACACTTACATAAAAGTTATCTTAATGCATGTTAAACCCTAATAATCTAGCAAAGATCCCGGCTTTGGGTTGTTCGGCACGTCTAAGATTTAATCCGGGCATGTTTGATGCCTTTTGAACCTTAACAAGAGTGCCTAGGAACCCTACAGAGAGTATGGTCACCTGTCTTCAAAACCTTGCTATTTCTCAGCCCCTGCATAGAATTGCAAATGTAAGAACCTGAACCGGTATCCAATACCCAGGAAGCAGAGTTTATAGAAAAACAGTTTTCAGTCACAAACGCACCTGAAGCAGAAGCATCACCATGCTTCTTCTTGAGACTTAGGTACTCCGTGCAATTGCGCTTCCAATGTCCTGTCTTGTGGCAATAAAAACACTCGCCTTTCCCCGGGTCTCCAGCCGTGGACTTTCCCTTTCCCTTCACCTTTTTGACTCCGCCCTTAGGATTATTGGGTTTCTTCTTTTTCTTTCCCTTGGCCTTAGCTTTTGGGCGAGAAGAAGAAGACTGTCCAATGGTCATAACGGGAGTCTTTGCTGACTTCATAGTGCTCTCTGCACTCCTTAACATATTAAGGAGTTCAGGGAGGTCCTTCTCCATGCCATGCATGTTGAAGTTCACTATGAACTGAGCAAAGGTGGAGGGGAGGGACTGCAGAATAATATCTATATATTGTTCATTGTCCATTGTCCATCCAAGGTCCTCAAGCTCTTCTATAAGAGCTATCATCTTCAACACATGGTCTCCTACTGGTGTGCCAGGGGCCATTCGCATCTGAAACAGTTTCTTTGATGCTTCGTATCGTAATACGCGGGATTGCTCCCCATACAACTCCTTTGTATGGAGCAGTATCCCGTGAATGTCCATGTCCTCGTGCTGCTTTTGATGTGTGTTATCCATCGATGCAAGCGCGAGGCATGTGGCCGTGGCACAGTCAGCGTCCCATGTCTTGCGGACTTCAATGTCCGCAACTGAGGATTTTGGACCTGGGACAGGCGGGGCTGAAGCCGTGAGGACATATGATACTTTATCATAAGTCAAGGCGATCTTCAGATTCCTTAGCCAGTCTTTATAGTTGGTCCCATTCAGTTTGTTTTTATCTAGTAGAAGCTTAAGTCCAGTCATTGGTATCTGCCATTAAGAGAGAGAAAAGAATACACTCAGCGAAAGCTCTTGCATAGATTAGATTGGTTTATTATCTTGTCTAATCGATGTTTCCCACTGCTTTTTATCAAGTTTTTCTTTCAAACCTTAAAAAGAAAAACTAGCCAGGATTAATTACAGTCTACAACTTCGCTAACCGTTCAGCCAGGCCAGTGTCGGTACTTTGAGGGAGGTTCCCCGTGCTTTCGCACGGACCTAATTAGAGTAAACCTCGTTTTCCCAGAGGCGGAGCCCCGTTAACACCTTTCTAGACACCTAATGAGTTAGCTAATTGAAAACTGTAAAACTCTCCTAGGAGCAACTATTGCCCACAGTGGGATCGGGATCCAACCATCATATGGAAGGTATGCAATCTCATTGCAAATTTCAACACTTGAAATTCCCGATGTAATTTTTACCCCTAGTACTTATGACCTTAACTATAGTCAACAAATCATAAGTACCAGTCAAGTTCTACCCGTCATTTCTTGATCAATTAGACCCACCCATATGACCCTTAACTATGGTCAACAAAGTCGTATGAATGTCCTAATTAATCTGCATCATATGCAGTGTAGGAAGACATCACTTAGCTACCGTACACTACGCCTTAACTAAAGTCAACAAACGTAGCATGAATACTAAGTACTCTACTTCCTAAAATGACGGAGGGTTGCGAATGATTTTTAAGAAAATCTTTAACGCTTTGAACTTGATATCGTTGTAGAATCAAACAGTTTTCAAAAGGAGTGGCTTAAGCTCCGCAGTTTTGAAATGTAGCTTTTTCACAAATAGCCGAGTAGTTTTTAAATCCGATTCTACAACATCTTTTTAGGTTTATTTTCTTTACATTAATCACATTAATGTAATCCCATCATTTAAGTCCTTAAGCCAATCACAGAAAAGAAACGAAAATAACACGTACGCTTATGCCATCCGCATTCGCCGCAATGTTCCGTTATGCACCGTTAGGTTACTTAACTAACGGCATACCGGGACGGGACTAGCGCGGGTGTAAAACATAAGCAACGTCTACTATATATCATATATATAATATGTCATTCGTCTCAGATATCACAGACACAGGCAGCAGAAACATAGATATAACGTGGGATATCCTAGGACGTCCGTATTTAGTATTTAGCCAGAATAGAAAATACGGATTCCACAGTCGCGATGAATAGCCAAGCCCACACCCTGGACCCCTACGAGAGCGGCAAGTGACCCTACCAATCCTGGAGTTTAGGAGACCCGGTCTCGACTCCTCGAGATGGCCTCCCACTGAACCCCAGAACCCGGTCACCTGTGCTCCCCTCCTTGGGTCCATCCTAATGCGGAAAAGTAAATAATATACAACACTGGTGACACAACCGCAACCTGGAAGTGCCCCAAATAAAAGAATATTACATTACATTTGAATTTACATGAATGAAAATATAAAACTCTCATCTCACAAAACCCCCCCGGCTATTCGATCGCGACAATCCTGCACATCATATCTCAGCAACATATAATATCACATATCATCAACGTAAGTAAGTATGCGTACCCCGATTGTCGTTGATGTATAGCAACGAAACCGGCGATATCTAACATACTACACTTACGGTCACAGAAAATAAAGTGTAAAATAGTATCACATTCCGGATAAACAGACAGTATTGAATTTTTCGAACGAACTATCAAATACCCAGGATTCACTAAAGCCCAACACTTGAGCAGGATTCAAACACCTGGAGTTTGACACAGTAGTAGCGGTCCAGCCGTAGAAGGGTCAAGCCAACGCCTCACATGTGGCACGCCGTACTGCCCCAAACCCTAAGGTTCAAAGGGCAGTTCAAGACGGTCACATAATCGAGTTAAGTTTTGTTGTCTTCTAGAGGGACCACCACAAAAAGACTTGCATGTATTTCCAAAGTATTCAAACTCCGTGAATAGTGAGCAAATGACATTCGTTCAAACACTTCAATACTTCCTAATTTACCCGGAAAAGCTACGAAAACAAAATTCCGATCGAATCGACGGGTCCAAAATTATCTCCAGAATTTTTCTAAACTAAATACAGATCAAAAATATCCAAAATTATGTACAAGCAGATTAATGAATTACAGAAGAAAAATGATCCATCAATTTATATATGTGGCCGCGGAACCGCGGCCTAAGCAAGCTTAGGCCGCGTTTCCGCGGCGGTTCTAACTGTTCATGTGATTATTTTTCTGCCGTAATCCTTATATTTTCCTGCTATGATTTTTATATATTTTTAATTCTGCAAAATGTCAATTTTTAGAAAATTTCCAGAGAGCCCCCTAAAAAGCCGTATTTCGGTTCGATCGGAGTTTTGACTTCGTAAAAAGGTCGCCTAATGTTCTAGGTCGTCTCTGATACCAATGTAAGGTTAGTCTAGCATCCTATGAAGAGTTTTGAAGCATCACATGTCTCAAAGTTTGTATTTTTAAGGTGCTAAGCTAACATGCAAAGGATAGATCCTAGAAAATTAGGGTTATCAAAACTTTAAGCTAGTAAAGACTAGGGTTTGAAGGCTACAACCTTTGTAGCTCCCCTTTGCAAGACTCCTTGGTGTCTTGGGTGTTGAATCGAGGTCCTCTTGAACTCCCCTTGTGTCCACGACGATCCACCGCGGAGATCTCCGTCCAAGCTCGCTACTTTGTAAAATCAAAGGAAACACTCTAATCAAGTTGGCTAGACTTGAGTAGAATGGTGTTGTGGCTTTGGATCTCACTTCAAAAACCTTTCTTTGATTGTATTTAACTCACTAGAAAAACCTAGAGAGGAAAAGATGAAGGAAGATGAAGATGGTGGCCTTTCTTTGCAAGAGGTAAAAAGATAACCATGAGTTAAGCAAGAGAAAGAAATATATATCACTATATATATTTAATTCCTTCTTGACTTCAACCATGATTAAATGATAGATAGTTAATTTAACTTGGGTTTAGAATGATAAAGAGAAGGATAACCATAGGTTAGTGGTAGTTGAGCTAGGTTAGGTTAGAAGAAGAGTGTGGAAACTAACATGATTATCCTTTTCTTTTTCATTTAACTTTAAAACCAAAATTAAATAATTATCCATTATTTAATCCATGGTGTAAGTCTTGCATTGCCACCATTTCCATATGCTAACAACCATGATGGATGGGTGTATGTATGTATGCATGTATGCACATTCACATGTGCATGAAACTAGAATGAAAATAAAGAAACACATGCATGCATGCTTACATCCATCAAACCCTAGAAAGGTTTCAAGTGAGATAACTTATGGTTAGATGATAAATCAACACTTAATTTATCAATCCAGTCATATCTCATACGACCCCACCAAAAGTAGGCCACCCGATCAATGTTCGGTATCATATACGCACATTTCAATCGGGTGCATGCGCATATCGCATACGCGCACCACAACGTTTCGCCTGGACTGGGTAACTCCTTTGTGGGACTCTAAGACTCGTCAATACGCCGGCAGAGGGTAATGATCATATCAAGTACCCTCAAGCCGCAAGCGGTCAGCTAAACGTAACGGCCGCCCGGGTATTGAGCGATCAGAAGACAACAAGCGAACCTGCTACAACTCCCATCGAGCCATCCGGCAACACTACCGTACAGTCCGGTCTCTTCGTCAGATATGCTGCATATCGAGCCTAGGGATGGTCACGTCGACCCCAATAACTCAATAAGTCGTGTCGGTGAATGGTCTATAACAGATCGAGAAACTACTGATAACACTTATCAGCAAATCTCAGCAGCCCTGGCCAGGGACTTGCTGTTATAACCAGTCGAGCACAGCACAGCATCAACTCCCAATACCGGGAGAGACGAAACCCCTCCTATCGCTCATTGCCTTCGTGTGTCTCGGGACTGTACCCAACGGCCACCTGTTTGCACGACTCAGTAGAGCCGTGGTAGGGTGGCAATCAAAGTACAGTGGGAGAACACACAAGACTCCATGACGATCTCGGGTCTACAGACTAACCTGTACCAGTGTCACCTGAGAACTGCTATCCGACGATAGATATAATTCCATATAGGAGTTCTCGGTGAGTCCGTCCAGTGTACCCAGTCAGCACTGAGCACCCGTATATGATCTTGATGTCAAACATCGATGAATGTGGGAACATCCATCGCCCATCACATGGGTCTAGTATCATATATGCTAGTCTACTCTGGTATATCGATGCCCCGTCTCGATACACCTCCGACTAGGGACATTTCAGGATATGCTTATAGACTACAAATGTCCCACTAGTATGATCTCTATCATAATCAGAGTAGTCAAGCAGATATCCTTGGGACTTTATCAGCATGTATGAATGAATAAAAGCATGATCAAATCAACATGTCAGATAAAGAATAACCAGATAGCATACTATCATGTCGAGCAAGAATGCAAACTGAATATATATATACATGTATAGATACATCCACTATCACATAATGGCCTCTAGGGCATACATATATCCAACAATAAAAAGGGTAAAGCCCAAACAGAATTGATGCTCTGCATCATTTATAAATGGGCAGAGCCCAAACGAAATAATAAAATGCTATGCATTTAAAAAAAAAAGGGCAGAGCCCAAGCAAAGTAGATGCTTTGCATCATTTATAAATGGGCAGAGCCCAAAACAAATTGATGCTCTGCATCCTTTATGGGTAGAGCCTAAATGAAAATAAAAAGAAATGCAATGCAAAAGCAAATAAATGTTGAACATTTTCAACTGGACTTAGCCCAATTCTGGCCGTAAGTCCTCAAATTAAATTGACTGAGCAAGATTGCTCTCTTAAATCAATTTATATCCGGTTCGAGGGTACATCTCCGAACTCCTCTGACACATGTCGTTGTAATCATTCAACATCGTCAGTGAGGTGACGGGTCCTGACGACCACCCACATACGTATATGGACTGCGGGGTCCTTAAACTCGTGGACCGAAACGTCCTTAAACTAATGTTGGACCGAAACGTCCTTAAACTAATGTTGGACCGAAACGTCCTTAAACTAATGATGGACCACCACGTCCCTAAACTGGCGATGGACCACCACGTCCCTAAACTGGAACAATAGAGCCCCCAAATGCTCTTTTGTCGGATCCAAACAATCCCGTTAAGTTGATCTTAGTCTCAAATCAGACTAACGTATCCTTAACAAACGTTTAAGTCGATCTTAGCCTAAATACGGCTAACGTATCCTTAAACCAAAACACCAAACCCAAATCTAAGTAAATACGGATTTGGACTAATCCACGTCCTACGGGCGACGATATCGCTTAGTCTCCGTATACAATCCACGGGCAACCACAAACAAAACAAACACACACGACACGAAATGAAATTCTGGAGAAGGAGAAAGTTGTTAACGCGGTGCGGTAGCGTAATTAACTGCAGGGGCTTGCGCCTGCAGGGAAGAGCGTCCCCACAATCAAAAACCTCTCAAGCGAGGGGGAATCTGACGAAGTTTGCTACATCGGCCGCATCCGTCTAAACCTCCGATACACGGTGCCATAAATCAATTTGGCATCCTCGGAGAGGTGGACGGATAAAATCAAATAGCATCTGCCCCGAATCTCAGGCAAGACGAACCTACGCGGTACTCGTCTCTGTATTCGGAGGGGAACAGATTCTGGCATGCCCGGTGGGACCTTTTCCTCTTTCCACTCCACACTTCATGTGTCATCTTCGCGAACGAATCGCGGTTTGTTAATGGTTGCCTTTGGATTTCAAGTTTACTAAGATTTGGTCTCTTGCCTGGCGCAGAAAAAGAAATCAAGCATCGATGGCCTCTACTTGTTCGAAGTGCTCCAACTGCAGCTGCAGCTCGCGTCCGGCCTCAACTGGGGGCATAACCTACGGGCCCCAAGCAGCCTCTTTGTTCACCATGCCCGTGGAGCAGATTACTCAAGCCACCACGGGGTTGTTTTTCGGAACTATGCTTCCGCCAACAAGCTTCAGCACCCTCGTGCCCGTACCGGAAGCTCATAAGAAGTCGGTCTTCGATCGACTTACAGTTACTGCGGCCCCTCTCAACGAGTCGCCCAACACCAGCGCCTCGGTCTTCTCCAGACTGGGCCAAAACTCCTGCGGGCCCACAACGAAGCTTGCAGTCCCAGAAAAAGTTACTCCAAAAAGAGTAGCCAAACCTGCTCCTGAAGTCGTCAAGGCGGCTTCTCCTGCTAAGAGATCGGTCTTTACAAGACTGACCATCCCAACTCCCACTCCTGCTCCTGCTGCTCAAAAGATATCAGTCTTCAATAGGCTGACGCCAGCGACAGCCCTACACCTGAACAGGGGGCAAGAAGAGGTTGTTTCTGTCTCTGAGCCAATACCGACAACTCGTCGCGCCCGACGACGCCACTGGCGCCGGGTAAGGAAGACCGGGGGCAACTCCCCTTCTGGGATGACCCGGCCAGCTCCAACGGTAGAAGTTAACGCTACTGTTCCAACTGGGAACAGCTTCGAACTACTGAACAGAGTACGCAGAAACTCGCCAACTGCGGTGCTCAAAAGATCTCCTCCATCAATAGAGACTGTCGTGGAAACAAAAAAGCCGGAGCAGTCTCCTCAATCGCTGTCCTCCAGGATCTATAAGACATGGCGACGAGTCCGAGAATCTGTCATTGATCCTAACCTTTCTCGCCAACAGAAGAAGTCGAAAGGTCGGGAAGAAGAAAATCCTCCGGTCAAGCAACGAAAGATAATGACCGCTTGGGTGCCCAAAGCAACGGCCCCCTCAACTTCTACGGCCCACAAAAGAAGAAGGCCGGAAAAAACCCCCGCGCCGGCGACAAATATCAAAGGTGGTGAACCCAAACGCCCTAAGTCAGAGGGCATTGTAGTTCATACCGTCTATGTGGCGTCTGGTAAAGAGGACAGTCGCATATCTACGGGTCATCGACCGCTTACGCGATCAGTGACCAAGGCGCAGGAGCAGCAACAGAAGCTCCAAGAGATGATGAACGCTATGGCCGCACTTACTGGGCCAAAAGAAAACCCCGAAACGTCCTCGGATGAACGCCAAGAGGAAGAAACCGACGCCGAATTCCTTCGTCGAATATTGGAGAAGAAGGACAAAGAGGCTGCTGAACAAGCAGCCAACATACAGCGTATGGGCCTCCTCTTCCAAGACATGGTAGGGATGATGATACAACAAGATCCTCCAGCCGAAGAGCCCCCGATCGTCCTTGGAGACGATAGAGGAGAGACATCAAATCCTCCGCCAGCTCTGTCGACGGCTAAGGAGGATACAATCTCCAAAGCCGATTTCGACGAGTACATAGCCCAGCAAATACGGGTTCATCATGCGACTGAAGCAGCTGGCCAGGTCGTAAAAACGGGGCGGCCATATCCAAGTTGGTACGATCAAATCAAGAACCCGCCGGGCTACACAATTCCCAAGTTCCATGTCTACAAGGGGACGGGCAATCCTCACCAACATGTTGCCCGGTTCAGGGCACTCTGCGGCAACACCGGCGGTGACGGCAAGCTGTTGCTTCGCCAGTTTGTTGGAAGTTTATCAGATACGGCGTTCGAGTGGTACTCTGAACTCCCGAACGACTCTATCAAGACCTTCGCAGAGATGGAGCTGCTGTTTACTCAGCGTTTTGCAAGCGCCAGTGAACGCACCCCGATGACGGCACTGATTAACGCCAGGGTAAAGCCAGGCGAGACGTGGGTTCAATATGCTATACGGTGGCGGAACTTATGGTCGAAGTGCGAGCAGCGCATTGAAGAAGCTCCCGCGGTGGGTATGTTTGTGGGAACCCTTGATCCGCAAGCAACCATCTCACAATTTATGATGTTTTTCAAGCCAACTACCTTCCAGGCCTTGAATGACAAGCTAGCGCAAATGGATCAGATGGGCCATAAACCTCCTCTTCCAAAGCCGGACTCCCGAAATGACAAAGGGAAGGGAAAAGCGATCGTTGTCGCTAATGTTCAACAACAACCGAGCAACTCGAAGCCGGTTGTTCGTCAAAATAATATGCGTCCGTACGTAGCCCTTGAGGAGAGGCTAGGACGTTCTTACTCTTTTCCCCGCGATAAAACGAGAAGGTTATTCGAGCTGGCGTTGCGCAACCGACTCATAAATCTGCCGGATCCAAAACGTCCGTTGCAACCAAGTAATGTCAATGAGCCCAACTACTGTCCTTATCATCGAGTACTGGGCCATCCGATCGAAGATTGCTACGTTTTCAAAAATTGGCTTGAAAACCAGTACCGACAGGGCAAATTCGCGTTATCTGACAAATGGAAGGTGAATCCCCCGCCGCCCCACACCTCTAAGGGGACGAATACGCCAGGGGCAACATGCTCCGTCGTTGAAGAAGCTCCTTGGAAGGTTGTATTATCAGCCAAGACAAAGAGGATGCTAAACGATCTTCAGACATGTCCAGCGATTAGGTGGAAGAACCCGTTGGAACCGCAAATCATTGAGGGGATGTTGAAGCCGCGTACAACTCCAAAGACCGATGGTGGTGGCCCAAGCACTCGCAACCAGCCATCAAAATCCTCGAAAAAGAAGAAGAAGAAATCTAAGAAGCCCGTGAAGCCTGGCGACAAGCGCACGGACTTACAAAAACAAATTGACGCGCTGGAGGAATACAACCAGAAGGCACGGACTCCCATTACATTCCAAGAGTTCCTCAATCATGTCTTTCAAGAGGAAGATGAGGGAGAAAGTTCATCTGATGAATATGAAGAATATGTGGCGAGCTGTCATATGATTTTCCATTCGTTCATGGACGATGAGGAGACTCCTTGTACTGGAACGCTGGGGGAAGACCCTGAACCAAAAATTCTGGGGCCATCAGATGAAGTAATTGACGCATTCATTAATGAAGCTCGGTTGAAAAGTAAAGCTGATCGAGAACGCGAGGCGGTAATATTTGAAAGGGCCAAGCGCCAGCGACTTGATGAAAGAGTGAGACGATCCCGCTGGAGCAGAATACCTCCACTACCGACAAAAGCCAATTCAAGATGAGGAAAAGGTTTGCTAAGGCCATATCAATGGGCATGAAGCTACCATCCTCCGAAGGAAACATCACCGGTGAAATAGAAATGCACCTTTCCTATTGCTTATATCATCAGAAGGTTTCGCACCCCACTCAAGAGTGCAAAGCTTTTGATAGATGGTGGCAAGGATACGTTGCTCATCGACAACGCTTTAAGCAGGAAAAGCGCAAAACTCGTCGGGAACGGAAGGGTTTAGCAGAATTACCGGTGATTGTCGCATGGTTAACGCCGGGGGATCACAGGTGCCTACATTCGGGAGCGATTCTGATAAGGAGCTGGAACTTGCCCCTCTCTTTAAAAAGTCCACTTCGGGAAAAGAAGAAGAGCCGAAGGTCTGCGAAAATATCCGGCTACGTAATCGCACGCTGCCCGAAAAGAATCTCGGACCCTAAAACAAAAAAGATAAAGGGAAAGAAAAGGTCTCCGAAGATATCGTCTTAGATGACCAAGTGGTGGAGGAGCTAAGTGCCAAAGACCCACCGAAGAGGAATAAGGTGGATTACAACGTCTTATCGCATCTGAGGAAGCTACCGTCACAGCTCAGCATTCTTGACGCCCTTTTGCTATCAAAGGAGGCGAGAGATTCATTAATCAAAGCATTACAAGATCCGGAACAATTCCAAGCTTTCCTGGCTGAGGAAAAGATGAAGGATGAATTGGAGGAAGTGCACACGGCAGATGTCGCTTTTGGTGATGACGACCTTCTCCTTGGGACGTGCGAACACAATCGCCCCCTTTATGTCTCAGGATACTGCCACGATATAAAGATAGGCAAAATCCTGATTGACAATGGATCCTCCGTTAACCTCTTCAATGTGCGGGTGTTAAAAGAAATCTGCATGAGCGTCCAGCACCTTGCTCGGGACAAGATCACCATCTCCGGGTTCGACTCCCAGTCATCAAGAACTCTTGGGTCTGTAATACTGACGCTATGCTTTGGGCTACTCGTCATGGACATTAAGTTCCACGTCATAGACGCCAAGACATGCTACAACGCTTTGCTCGGCCGACCATGGTTACACGAGTACAACGTCATCCCTTCTACACAACATCAGTGTATGAAATATGCTAAGGATGGTCTCGAGTATACCGTGGCGGGAGAACTGAATCCATTTTCCGTGAACGAAGTCCGCAAATATGAAGATGCCAAATACTTCTTACCGGATTTCGAAGACACGGAAAGGTGTCACAAGCCGGAGAATAAAGCTAGCGCCACCATCCCTGTTTTCGGGAGTGATACTAAGGAGGAAGAGGAGATAGTGTATTCGGGTCCTCCCCAACACAACAAGCCAGGACCGTCCGCTCCTACGTTGATCTTTGGTAGCGACTCGGAAGATGAGATCCATGCTGTATTCTCTGCTCGACCTTCAATACGAGCTTTCGCTGATGAAGAACAAAGTCTACAAGTCGCCATAGTGCCGCTTAAACACCATAAAGAACTGGATGCACTTAATATTTACAATGTAGAAGAGCTACAAACGTTCTATATCCCTCCCAGGCGAGAAAGCAAAAAAGCAATTCTATTCTACCGCTCTGAAGAAACCAAAGTGGAGAATGAAATCTGGCATGGCGCGGATCCTACGCTCGACAGGCTTCAGCCTATCCGTCTTCCCAGATATTATACGGAAGGTTTGAAAAAGCTGCTGAAACGCCAGAGGATATCCTTCAAGCAGACCGTTCGAAAAGCCAAGTTCTATGACAAAGTCTGGAACGTTCCCGGGACTCAACGCAAATTGCCTAATGGGAGAATGGAGACAAAAGGACTTGGATACATCCGGTCAAAGAAACGAGAGCTACTAAACAGCTTCTATGTCATGTATGACTTCGATGAAGAAGCGGATGCTCAATGGGAGGACGCTAATCCTGAGCCAGTGAAAGTTCCAGATGCAAAAGAACCCAGTCCGTCGTTCGAAGAACAAATGGACAAGCTTATAAGGGAAGCTGGTCAAAAGGTCCGAGACGACCAAAACCGCGAAATGGTCATCTACGAGAAAGCCAAAATACAGCGTCTCCTCCAACAAGCCGTGAAAGATGAAAATACCGCTCCTTGTCAACCTGTTATAAAGAAGGACCGACGCAGGGGCAGAAACAAGTCGAAACGCGAAAAATGCGCTCAACAGCAACGAAGCGGGGCTAAAAGGCCATGCAAGCGGGAACCAAGCGGTTCCGATCTATCCCTCATGAGAAAAATGGGCCGAGCATACTCTTTTCCTCACGAAGAAAATACTTGACCTCGCTTTAAAACATCAGATGCTTACACTGCCGGAGTCTAAACACCCCGAACAAGCAGGCGAGGTCTCACACCCAAACTATTGCTTTTATCACCGAGTGGTAGGGCATCCTCTCGAAGACTGTTTCACCTTCAAAAATTGGGTTGAAGATCAGTACCAGCTTGGCAAGTTCGCTCTGTCCGACAATTGGAGGGTAGCGCCGCCACAGAAGCACGAACCCAAAGCCACGGAAGAAGAACCAGTTCCACATTGGGATTGGAAGCGAATTCGTACTTGCCACGTGATCACGATATCAAAAGAAGAGCCCGAGAACATGGATGACCTTCCATGGTGCTTCGAAAACAGCAACGACGAGATAATCTCAGAATTCCCTCCAGCGCCAAAAGAACTGGAAGATGGAATCCATACGACTGCAGATAACCTTAAGAAAATTGAGTTGGGAACGGTGAATGACCCGCGACCGACATTCATCAGCGAGCTGCTATCTGAAGAAAGGATGGTTGCGTTAAAGGACGTGCTTCTACAGCATAGGGATTGCTTCGCATGGAATTATTCCGAAATGCCGGGACTAGATCCAGAAATTGCTGTGCACAGATTGGCGATATCTCCAGACGTCAAACCAGTCAAACAGGCGCCGAGAAGAATGCGGCTCGAGCTTGAGATAAGTATCAACGCCGAGGTCAAAAAGATGATCGACTATGGCTTCATCCAGGAAGTTCAATACCCTGAATGAATCGCCAACATCGTCCCGGTGATGAAGAAAAATGGGACAGTGCGCATATGCGTAGACTTCCAGGATCTAAAGCCTGCCCGAAAGACGATTTCCCAGTGCCAGTCACCGAACTGATGATAGACAATACGTTCACTCATGAGGTTTTCTCCTTCATGGACGGCTCGTCAGGGTATAATCAGATAAAAATGCATCCCGAAGACCAGAAGCACGCCGCCTTCAGGACTCCTTTGGGTATATTCTGCTACAAAGTGATGCCCTTCTGTTTAAAGAATGCCGGTGCCACCTACCAAAGGGCCATGACGAAGATCTTCGATGACCTTATACACGAAATCGTCGAATGCTATATCGACGATCTCGTGGTTAAAAGCAAATCATACGAGGAACATCTTGAGCATTTGAAGACCGTATTTCAACGCCTTCGGCAATACAACTTGAAGATGAACCCTCTTAAGTGTGCGTTCGGGGTTTCCTCGGGCAAATTCCTGGGATTCATCGTTCGGCACCGGGTGATTGAGATAGATCCGTCAAAGATCAAGGCGATCATGGAAATGCCTCCGCCAGGGACTCTCAAACAGTTGCGATCTCTCCAAGGGAAGCTCGCACACATACGGCGATTTAAAGCCAATCTTTCAGGCAAGTGTCATCCTTACAGCCACCTGATGAAGAAGGGAACTCCATTCGTCTGGGATCAAAAATGCCAGGGCGCGCTGGACGAAATTAAACAGTACCTGCAGAACCCGCCAGTGTTGGCTGCTCCGGTTAAGGGAAAACCTCTCATTCTTTATACAACCGCCCTCGAAGGTTCCTTAGGCGCATTATGGGTGCAAGAGAACGATCAAGGGAAAGAAAGAGCACTCTATTACTTAAGTCGAGTTTTACTGGGGGCAGAAAGCAACTACTCCCCCATCGAAAAACACTGCCTGGCGTTAATCTTCGCGATAACAAAGCTTAGACACTATGCGTTGGCGCATGAGGTCCATCTCATTTCGAAGGTGGACCCCCTTAAATATTTGATGTCGAAGGCCATATTGACGGGACGACTTGCTAAATGGGCCCTGCTCTTGATGGAGTTCTCGATAACGTATCAACCTCTCAAGGCAGTGAAAGGCCAGGCCATCGCCGATTTCCTCGCTGAGCATCCGATACCCGCCGATTCTCCTCTGAATTGCGATCTTCCAGACGAACATGCATTTGATGCGATCGATGGTAATGATACCCGATGGGAGCTTTATTTCGATGGAGCATCTTCCATGAAGAAACGCAAACAAAGTACGCCAATAATCAAATCGGGGGTAGGCCTTATCTTCGTGACTCCACAAGGAGGGATAATCCGCTTTGCTTTCTCCTCGACAGAGCCGAGGACGAATAACGAAGCCGAATACGAAGCTCTGATAGCAGGCCTCGAGATGGCCATCGACATAGGAATTGAAAACCTCCTCATATATGGAGATTCCCAACTGGTCGTTAGTCAAGTAAACGGTGACTACCAAACATGCAAACCAGAATTGGTAAAGTACGGCGAAAAAGTGCAACAATTGTTGAACCAAATTCCTTCCTACACTTTGGAGAACATACCACGCGCGGAAAACAGCAAAGCGGACGCGTTGGCCAACCTCGCTAAAGGATTGGCTGACGAGAACCTCGATGACGTCAGAATTGTGGTACAAAGCCGTCGGGTGCTCGCCCCGGCGGAAATATCTCCGGAATCACCCAAGGAGAAGGGAGCGACTGAGAAGACGACCCTGCAAATAAAAGATCGGGAAAAAATCGAGGATTGGAGAGAAGTCTTTATAGAATACTTCAAATACCGCCGAATGCCCGAAGATGCGTCCTCAAGACACCAGCTTATGAAACGAGCTCTGTCTTTCGCCTTCGTCAATGATACCCAGTACAAGAGGTCGTTTGATTCTTTGTGGTTAAGATGCCTGGGACCTGACGAAGCGAAAAGTGTCATACAGAAAGTTCATGACGGACTCTGCGGTTCTCACCAGGCGGGCCCAAAGATGAAGTTGAAGATCAAACGGATGGGCTACTACTGGCCCACGATGATTCAGGACTGCCTCGAATATGCGAAGCAATGCCACTCATGCCAAATTCATGGGGACTTCATCCATCAGCATTCAAATCCACTCCATCCAACAGTGGCTAGCTGGCCATTCGAAATGTGGGGAACTGACATAGTCGGCCCTATCGAACCAGCATCGTCCAGAGGACATCGTTTCATCCTGGCGACGACTGACTACTTCTCTAAATGGGCAGAAGCAGTACCGTTGAGGGAAGTGAAGATGGAGAATATCCTCCATTTCTTCAAAACGCACGTCATATATCGGTTTGGAACTCCGCGCCGGATCATCTCCGATAACGGACCAGTCTACAGAAGCCACAAAATTAGTCGCTTCGCGCAACAACACAATATAGACTAGAGATATTCCTCGGTTTATAATCCGTGAGCTAACGGTCTAGCTGAGGCCTTCAACAAGACCTTGACAAAGATGATGAAGAAATCGGTGTCCCGAAATAAGAAGGACTGGCACGAGAAACTGCAAGAAGCTCTTTGGGCATATCGAACTACGTTCAAGACGGCCACGAACGCAACGCCATATGCGTTGGTATTCGGTACAGAAGCAGTACTCCCCCTCGAGATAGAGTTACCCTTTCTAAGAGTGGCAGTCCACTGCGAGCTAACAGATGAAGAAAATGCTAACCTTTGGCTTGAGGAGCTAGATGCCCTCGATGAGACCCGGCTCATAGCGCAACGAAATCTGGAAGCTTATAAAGCAAAAATGACGCGCTCATATGAAAGATTGACCCGACTGAAGACATGCCGCCAAGGCGAGCTCGTGCTAGTGGTCAAAAGGCCCATGATCCCCAATCGCGCCAAGCGGGGAAAATTCGAGCCAAACTATGAAGGCCCGTACATCATAGATAAGGTCTACCAGGGTGGGGCTTATCTACTCATGGACATGCACGGTGAAAGGCCTTTCAGGCCAATAAACGGTCGCTTCCTAAAGAAATACTATGCTTAATGAGCCACAGCCTAGGTCAATGATAGATGACGACGACTATGTCCGCTCGCTATCTTCCTCAGCTCAAGCTTTATAAGCAGTAGCCAGCTTTCTCAATGCCGAACCGAAACGTCCTTAAACTATTACCACAGCATCTTCAGGCTGATGAGATTGATAAAAAAAAGTATATGTAAAAAAAATAAAAAAAACAGTATGTTCCTAAGCAAAAAGGGTACGGATGAAAACCCGAAAGGGCTCCGTGAATAAAAACAGCAGGGCTACTGGCGAGTGTTCGTGAAAACCCGAAAGGGCGCGACCTCGTAAAAAAAAGAGAAGAAGAAAATAAAAAAATAAAATAAAATAAAAACGGTATGTCCATAAACAAAATGGGAACGGATGAAAACCCGAAAGGGCTCCGTGAGTAAAAACAGCAGGACTACCTGCGAGTGTTTGTGAAAACCTGAAAGGGCACAACCTCGTTAAAGGACACTTACAGGGTCCTCTCGACCTTGTAAGGAGAAACCACCCGCGTGAGAGCCTTACGACTCATAAGGGAGCAGCACACTTAGGGATCCCCATGATTCCTAAGGAGAAAATACACTTGCGAGATCCTCACGACTCGTAAGGAGAACTCTCTTATGGGACCCTCACGGCTCATAAGATTTGAAAGTCTTAAGTTACAGAGACCTAAACCTGTGCTTAAGCAACCCCCATAACTTCCGATATTGCCCTACAAATGGTCCAGTACTGACCCTTGTATACAATCCACGGGCGCGAATAAACATTCCCCTATCCAAGTTTCATCCGTGATTGGGGATATGTTCGTATGTTGAACGACCCTTGTAAATCCTCTCGATTTATAAGGAGAAAACCCTCCTGTAGGATCCTTACGACTTACAGAGGAACATGCACTTAGGAATCCTCACGATTCCTAAGAAGAAAATACACCTACAAGATCCTCACGACTTGTAGGGAGAAATACCTTTGTGAGACCCTTACGGCTCATGAAGTTAAAAGCCTTAGTCGACAGCACCTTAACCCTGTTCGCTAAGCCACCTTTGTTCAACATCGACGGAGGCAAATGATGATTCGCTCCTGGTAATATCCTAGTTGTAGCGGTGCTGATGCCGAAATCGGTGTCTAATTCCAGGTTTACGGCGGAAAGCCAGTAGGCCGCACATGCATACGGAATAGCCGAAATGATAGGGCAACTTGCAATAAAAAGCAGCAAGTAAAAATGTATGCATGCAAAATAGCCGAAATGATTGGGCAACTCGCAATAAAAAGCAGCGAGTAAAAATAAAATAAATAGCCGAAATGATTGGGCACCGCGAAAAATAGCCGAAATGATTGGGCAATCGCGACCTTCGCGATATAAAAGCTGAAATGATAGAGCATCACGGAAATAAAAAAGATGATAAAACTTTGGCCCTACAGCTGAGATCACATCGATCCCTGTACACAATCCAAGGGCGTAAACAAAGAGGGAACCATACTTTCCCAACAGGCTCCGCCAGAAAACAAAGCCAAATCTCGACGGTTCGCCCTAATTCCGAAGAAACCAGTGTCTTCGGCAAATACCTCAACTCAGGGAAACAAACAATCCTTGACGAGAGCCTCCTGATCCGCGTCGACTCGCAGAGCAACCAGTGCCTCCGTGGGAAATTCTCGACTCGTTTCAACACCAGGGAAACAAATAATACTTGGCGCTAGGGAAACAAATAATCCTTAGCAAATACCTCAACTCAGGGAAACAAACAATCCTTGACGAGTGCCTCCCGATCCGCGTCGACTCGCAGAGCAACCAGTGCCTCCGTGGGAAATTCTCGACTCGTTTCAACACCAGGGAAACAAATAATCCTTGGCGCTAGGAAAACAAATAATCCTCAGCAAATACCTCAACTCAGGGAAACAAACAATCCTTGACGAGAGCCTCCTGATCCGCGTCGACTCGCAGAGCAACCAGTGCCTCCGTAGGAAATTCTCGACTCGTTTCAACACCAGGGAAACAAATAATCCTTGGCTCTAGGGAAACAAATAATCCTTAGCAAATACCTCAACTCAGGGAAACAAACAATCCTTGACGAGAGCCTCCTGATCCGCGTCAACTCGCAGAGCAACCAGTGTCTCCGTGGGAAATTCTCGACTCGTTTCAACACCAGGGAAACAAATAATCCTTGGCACCAGGGAAACAAATAATCCTTGGCAAAAACCTTAACTCAGGGAAACAGACAATCCTTGACGAGAGCCTCCTGATTTGCGTCGGCTCGCAGAGAAACCAGTGTCTCCGCGGGAAAATCCCCGATTCGTCTCAACTTGCAAGATGAAGCCTCAGGCAGCAGGGACTAGAAAAACTTGCTCCCTGAACAATGGGACCCTGCAAGTCGATCTAAAACGGTCCCTTGCATACTATTCATGGGTCTCACTCTCCAAAGTCGAGTTTTGACAAGGAGGGAAACAACCGCTTACGGGTCCTCTCGACTCGTAGGAGGGAAAAAATTCTCTTATAGGATCCTTACGACTTATAAGAGAAAACGCACTTAGGAGTCCTCACGATTCCTAAGGAGAAAACCCACCTAGGAGATCCTCTCGATCCGTAGGGAGAAAAATCTCTACGAGACCCTCACGGCACATAGAGTTGAAAAGTCTTAGGCAGCAGATCTGAACCTGCGGCCTAAGCCATCGCTATTTCTTGAGAAAGTCAAGATACTCGCTCTAATAATCCGTCAACCATGTTTACTGAGGTGGCATGCTAATAATAAAAGAAAGAAAAGACGGAGAAAATGACACAAGACATTACAAAAAAAAATGTGTATCTTTTATTCATAAACTTGATTGGGTACGGGATACATTATGTTAAAGAATAAAAAAATATATATACACATTCTTTTTTATCTACAAGTACAAACGATACAAAGAGGGATAGCTACTGAGGTGGAAGTGTCTTTAGTAAATCCGCAAGCTGCTCTCGCACTTCCTTCAGCGCCTCCTCCTGAGTGGCTGCCGCGGCCACCTCCGCTTCCACCTGGGCCCGCTGCTGTAAAAAGGATGAAAGTTGCTCCTCGGCCGCCTTCTGGGCTGCTTCTTGGCTGGGTGCATCCCGCTCGACAACGTCAAGCTGTTGCCTCAATGATAACCCTTCGGAAAGACATTGCAGAAGGCCCTCAAAGATAACCTTCAGCCGTGCAGCATTGGCCTCCACCCGAGCATGCAGCTGGGCAGATTTGCTCGAAGTCTCACCGCGCTCCTTACGCCTTGAAATGACCTCTTGTTCGAGATGGCGGAAGTAAGAAGCGCTCTGCTCAATCCACGCTGCTCTTTGATTACTGGCAGCTAAGGTCTCGGGAGCGGGACGCAGCGACTCCAGCTGATGCAGGCGGACCTCGATCTCCCTGCAATGGTTAACCCAAGATGCGATGATACCCTCGTCATGAAAGTTCACGAGTATCACCAGCATCGGGTTAACCGCCGTAGCGAAGTCTGCGGCAGATGTAGGAGTTTCAACGTCGAGTTCCTCGACGTAGTCACTCAACATGCGCAGACTATTCGCGGTGCCTTTCGAAGATGGACGTCTCAGATATGGACCTGCCGGCATTGTGATGCGAGGCTCGAAGGGCGCCGAGACCGGAACGACAGCTGAAAAGAAACAGGATGTGATCAGATAACAGTACAGAAAATAAAAAGTGGGGGGTTATCAATGTGATAGTCGCCGTACCAGCTGAGACAGGTGGCAAAGTCGGAAGGGCTGGTGGCGCAGCCGATCTTTTATCCCCTCCTTCAATCTGTAGCACTGCAGTCGAGATGAGAAAAAATGGTTAGAAGTAATTCCATCAATGAAAAAGAAAGATATCAATGGAAATCATACTCACCAGCGCCACCAGAGGAAGAAGCGAGTTCGGATGGGAAGGAGAAGTGTGGGAGCAACACCTGATAAAGATGGTCAAAAAGCACTCCTGAAAGACACAACAGTATGAATTTAGTACACGAATTATACGTCTGAAAAGTGAGATTAATGAGTTGAAAACTCATACCTTCCAACATCTTTGACGGTATGAGATAGGGATGAGAGGTGACCACCGCCAAGGCAGTAGTTGAAGGCGCTCCCTCGAGCAATGGGGCGTCGGCACTGGCTGCACCTGCGTTACGAACATATGTGAACTTGTCAGAAAGGATTGTAAGATAAAGAGGACAGTAACTTAGGATTTACCTGGTGAGCTGCCGGCCGAAACGGAGGCGACTCCCTCCTCCATCGACATGAGGCCACCGCCCGTGGCCTCATCACCCGACTTAATGGGAACCGTTGTCGTGCTCGCAAGACCTGGAGACGGCGGAGGACCATAGACAGGGAGGGCTATGACTGGAGCATTGCCAGATTCCTAAGAAGGAGTGGTCGGCTCGTCCTCAGGAATCATGGCTACCTCACCCGCTACTCCCTCAGGTCCAGCAGTCACGGTTATCTCGTCCACCGTCACCGCAAAATCAACAGCCTCAGACACTCCGCCCGCTGCTACCTCGGGCTCAACAATAACCGCTTGCTCAGGCATAGCGGACATGACCAGTTCGTCAGCCACTACCTCGGGCCCAGCAATCCCAGCTATGTCATCCGCCACCGACTCGGGCTCGACCAATGTCTCTCCCCTCAGCCCCTCAGGTTCGACAGTCTCCGCCTCCCCCTCGGTTGGGCTTGGCCCTGCAGGGTAGAACATATAAGAACCGACAGCTTTATAAGTCTTATAACGAAATTCTGAAAGAAGTATTACCTGAGGTAGACTTGTCGTTAGCTTCTTTATTGGCGCGGATCGCCTGTCTATGGGCTGTAGACAGGGCGACCGGGAGCTCTTCTGACGGGGTGTCGGCACGAGGGATGGTGCTTGGGCCCGCTCCAATGGCCAAGGCAGCCCTGCGTGCCTTTGCTTCGCGCCTCGACCGCTTCCGTTCCTCCCGGGCTGTCACGATGGACCTCTTTGACGCTTCCTTCATCGAAGCATCATCGTCCTCATTTAAAGATGCCTCCAGAGCCTTTAAGGTGTCTCTCATCGGCTCTTCAAGACGAACCTCCTGCAGTGGTCCAGAGGAAGCAGGAACATCGGCAGCTGGCAAAACATTTGCGTCACTTGGCGGGAATGGCATTAAGGTTTCTGCAATAAAAAAGGGAGAGATTAGATTGACCATAACACAAGGAGAATCAAAACTTGATGAATCGAAACTTACTGAGGCCTAAAGACGCTCTAAGGCGTTCCTCCTCTTGGAAGGTCTTGAGTGAAGCGGCAATGGCTTCTTCAGTGGTGATGCCTGTTGGAAGAAAAGAAGGAAAAATATTAGTCAAAGGCAATAATAAAGATATGATGCAATAAAAAATGCGACTAGTGATTACCTGAATCCGCAAGCCTAGCCAGCTATGCGTCACGCCTTGCCAACCACGCTGAAGTTTCGAGAGCGGCCTCCGAGTCCATATCATCCGGTGGCGGCATGACTAATCCCTCGTTGGTCCCGTACTCACTCAGACCCTCGGCATAGGGAGCGTGGGGTTCCTGACCGAACGCGACGTCTACAGCGAAGAGCGACTTCTTTTTCTTTTGCCCTCCGACCCTAGGTGCATATGGGATCGACTTCCGTTTAGCAGCCACCTTAGGACGGCGGGTCCCGATGTCTGCACCCATGCCAGACTCCGGCGAAACTACAACCACTGTCTCCACTGGAGCACAGGGCGCTGGGGCTGCATCTGTAATATCGGGAAGCGGCAATCCATGCGGAGGACTTTGCGCACGCGATGGCCCGGTTCTAACCTCTTTTAGAGGGGCAACTACAGGAGTCCTCGGGACCAAAGGAGCGTTGCGGTCACTGCCTGGAGGCGCACCCTTACGGTCGACCAGCAGTCGCCTTTCCTCCTTTATAACGGCTCCTGTCGCATGATTATACCAGTATTTGTATACGTTGAGGAGTTGTGGAAGGCAAGCCGGCGCACTGATAAAGAAATGAGAACCCGTATTCAGGCGCATGAAATGATGCAGCGCATTCTCCATCCCTTCTTCGGTGGCAGCGGGTTCAAGCAGGAAAGCTTCCAAGGGGACCCCTTGATCGTAGCCCAGTTGTTGGGCAAAACGATCTGGGTTATATCTCATGAAAATCGCCGCACCATTCTGCCTGAAGACTAGGAAGCCCGGTCTAATAGAGTATAAGTGAAGGGTCTCCCGGGCCGTCAAAACTGATGCTCCATCCTTAAAGGAGTCCTGTAATGGTCGCACCGCGGTGGTGGACGCTTTTCCAATAGTCAGCACCTTGTCAATAAAGGACATCCCGGCTCTAACGGTGTGAGAGCGAAGGAGTAAACCCCTGGCGTTCCGTGGTAATGGGGTCACAATTGATGCGCCGATCAGCTGTATAATGCGAGGGAAACCGCACTTGTCGAAGAACGAGGGCCTTTTGTGCATGCCGAAGACACCCACAGTGTGTAGCTCGAGCTACGATATAAAGTAGTGCATCGAGAAGACCACATGCAGTACCCCGGGCTCATTAGCATCTGCTGCTCGACTGAGGCCATGATATAGGTGTGCCAAGCCAGCGATCCCAACGGCCACCTTTACCCCAATGGCTATCCGGTGGGCTGGGTAAAAGACAGAAGGCCGCATACGGTGAGAGTGCATTGGGATCGCAAACCAACTCAACCACAAGCCGAGAAATTCTAAGAAAAAGGCCTCCTCGTCCATCCCGGGGGCCGCAATTTCTGCAAAAGACATAGTCGGGAAGTCCGGAAGGAAAAAACCCTTTTGGTCTATCTCTTTCTCCGGCAGGTTGTCCACACCTAGACCGAAAGGGTCATCTAGGGTAGCGAACTTGGCAGCTTCTGATGAGAGGACGCTTGGGCGAAGGAACCGAGCAATGAAATCCTCAAAGTTAACTCCCCGACTCCCATGTTCGATAAAAAGGGACTCATAGATGTTCAACACTTTAATCAAGCTTGGAAATTGATGTTGAACAGCATTCTCCGGCGTGAGCCCCCTTACCACCGGCTTAGCACCGAAGACGTACTCGTCTGTCGGGAACAACTCCTCATAGTGTTCCCCTATAACCGGTAAACTGGATACCTCCGCAAACTCTTCCAGAGAGATTGACACTTCCCGATCCATAGCGAGGAAAGTGTGGGTAGGAATGTTCCACTGCTCCAGGAAGGCCTTGAACCACCAGGTGGGGAGCGTGGGATATTGGAACAGAGAGACGTACACCGCGGTATACAATCCTAACTTTAGCAACTGCGACTTCTTCGTCGACAGGATGTACCGGGCCCACGGCAGATAACCGATCGGGTGATGGGGGATCAGACCAATGTTATATGATTGCCCCTAACGTCGCGCCTCGCCCTGACAAATACGGCGTCCTAGGATATCCAAAACCATAGAACGCTGGACCGGAATCGCATCCATAGCAGGATGAAGAAAGCCCTTTGAGGTCCAATCAACCATCTCCATGGCATACTGCACCGAGGATGAGGTAGCATAGTGAATCGCCGTGATGGGTTCTGACGGTACGGCGCACGTGAAGCTCCGTTGATCCATGATGATCTGGTTATACCACGACCCCCAAAGGTGGAGACTCTTATATTCCGGGTCGTAGTCCCTAATCATAGCCAAGACGTCACAGTCCAAGGGCGCTTCAGGAAACCCTTCCTCCGAGCGGACGAACGGGAACGAGGTATCGAGAGACATGGTCACTGCAAAAGAACAAGAAATAGTCGTTAGTGCTGCAATTCCAACGCTTGGCGTTTAAAAATTTCCAATTAGCTGAATTTAAAAATTAATTAAATTAAAATTAATTACACCACACTGCAGTGCAGTAGGTGGGAGACCAAATAGGGACCCACAAAATCTGGATGAAAATGCCTCATTTAATAAGACAGCCTCATCATTGGATGAGACTGTCAGTTAAAGAAAAAAATCCCCAAGAGAATATTCTCATCAATGGGGAATCCCTAGAGACAAGGAGAAAATCTCCTCTTTCAGAGCAAAGCTCTGTCACAGAATGACACTTGTCAAATTCTGGTCTCAAAGGAATAAAATTCTTTAAAAGAGCATAGCTCTGTGGTAATAATGGAAAGGTCCATCAGAAAATTTTTACACTTAAAAGAATTTAAATTTTTTTTGGAATCTTGAAAAATCCATGAAAAACTTATAAAAAAATTCTTCATTTTTCAGATCTAAAAGATCTATAGTTGATCCAAGAGCAAAGCTCTGTTCATGGGTTAGAACCCATGAACAAGATCTCTGCAGATCTATTTGTTTTTGAGAGCAAAGCTCTGTATATGAAACCCTAATGGGGATCTCTTTAGATCAAAAGATCTGTGAGAGCAAAGCTCTTTGGTTAAGATTAATTTAAATTAATTTGATCTAAATTAAGTTTTACCAAAAATTTCTAACTTTGGAAATGAGCAAAGCTCTGAAGTTCTTAAGCAAGAGCAAAGCTCTGTTGAAATCAAGAATCTTAAAAGATGGTGAAGATTTTTTTTAAGGGCCATAGGTCCGATTTATAAGGCGCTTGCGCCCCTTCAGCTCACCCCTTGATCCAACGGTCAGGAGCTTGCCACCGCTGCACTCACGTGCGCGCCACGTGAGCGCAACGGTGGGGGGGGCATTTGTTTCCCCCAATCAGAGCAAAGCTCTGTTGGAAATTCAAAATTCAAATTTTGAAGCAACGCTTCAAGTCCCGGGCGCAACGCGCCAGGTGTCAGGCGCAGACACATCAGCGCAGCGCCCAAAGCAGCACACCCAATCAGAGCAAAGCTCTATTTAAAGCAAAAATTAAAGGAAGCAACGCTTCAGTTGCGCAAGGGCTGCGCTGCGTGACACGTGTCAGCGCAGTTGCGCTACGCTTTGCGCTGCGTGACACGTGTCAGTGCAGTTGCGCTACGCTTTCCGCTCTGCGCTGACGCAGTTGCGCTGCGCTTCGCGCTGCGCGACGCGTGTCAGCGCAGATGCGCTCGCGCAGTTGCGCTGCGCTTCGCGCTGCGCGACGCGTGTCAGCGCAGATGCGCTCGCGCAGATGCGCTCGCGCAGTTGCTCTGCGCTTCGCGCTGCGCTGCGCGACGCGTGTCAGCGCAGTTGCGCTGTGCTGTGCGCTGCTTGACACGTGTCACGCGCTGGGGCATTTGCGCCAAACAGAATCAAGATTCTAAAGAAATCTTTCTGTTCTTGTTAAAACAAGAAGATTTTCTTCTGTAAAACAGAAGCCCTTGGATCAAAAATCCAACGGTGGGAAAAATTCTCCGAATCAGACAGAGAAAGATCTCTTTAACTAATTAATGGGCACTATAAAAAGGACCCTAGATCTCAATTCAAAGGGATCAACATTCTTGAGAAATCAAGAGCTTCAAACAGAGAGAACTCTGAAAAAGTTTCAAGAAAAAGGTAAAAAAACCCTTCATAAAATAGAAGAAATTTCTTCTAATAGATCATTGATCTAAGAACAAGATCAATGATCTTCACATAATAAACAGTGCTTTGCACTTCTTATGAACCACTGGTTCTTTAAAACAAGAAAAACAAAATAAAGAACAGTGCTTTGCACTTTTTTTTTATGAACCTTTGGTTCCTGAAATAAGAAAAAACTTGTTTTTCTTTTATCTAAATTAGATCAAGAAAACGAATAGTGTTTTGCACTTCTTTTATGAACCATTGGTTCTTGAATCTAAAAGATTCTCAAATCATAGTGCCTTGCACTTGCAAACTGCGCTGTTGCGCTCCTGGATTGGCGCAAGCCACCAGAGCGCGCCACGTGTCAGCAGCGCAGGCGTAGCGCATTAGCGTAGCGCACTGCGCTTGCGCGACACGTGTCAACACTACAAGCGCTTGCGCTCTCTGATTGGCGCAAAGCGCCTGATAAATGCAATGCATTTCCTAAAGGGCCAGGCCCAAATCAAAAAGACCAAGCATGCCTAATTAAATTGTAACGTAATAAAAAGGGCAGAGCCCAAACATAATTGATGCTCTGCATAATTTATAAATGGGCAGAGCCCAAACGAAATAATAAAAAATTCTATGCATTTTTAAAAAAAAGGGCAGAGCCCAAACAAAGTAGATGCTTTGCATCATTTATAAATGGGCAGAGCCCAAAACAAATTGATGCTCTGCATCCTTTATGGGTAGAGCCCAAATGAAAATAAAAAGAAATGCAATGCAAAAGCAAATAAAATGTTGAACATTTTCAACTGGACATAGCCCAATTCTGGCCGTAAGTCCTCAAATTAAATTGACTGAGCAAGATTGCTCTCTTAAATCAATTTATATCCAGTTCGAGGGTACATCTCCGAAATCCTCTGACACATGTCGTTGTAATCATTAAACGTCGTCAGAGAGGTGACGGGTCCTGACGACCACCCACATACGTATATGGATTGCGGGGTCCTTAAACTCGTGGACCGAAACGTCCTTAAACTAATGTTGGACCGAAACGTCCTTAAACTAATGATGGACCACCACGTCCCTAAACTGGCGATGGACCACCACGTCCCTAAACTGGAACAATAGAGCCTCCAAATGCTCTTTTGTCGGATCCAAACGATCCCGTTAAGTTGATCTTAGTCTCAAATCAGACTAACATATCCTTAACAAACGTTTAAGTGGATCTTAGCCTAAATACGGCTAACGTATCCTTAAACCAAAACACCAAACCCAAATCTAAGTAAATACGGATTTGGACTAATCCATGTCCTACGGGCGACGACATCGCTTAGTCTCCGTATACAATCCACGGGCAACCACAAACAAAACAAACACACACGACACGAAGTGAAATTCTGGAGAAGGAGAAAGTTGTTACCGCGGTGCGGTAGCGTAATTAACTGCAGGAGCTTGCGCCTGCAGGGAAGAGCGTCCCCACAATCAAAAACCCCTCAAGCGAGGGGGAATCTGACGAAGTTTGCTACATCGGCCGCATCCGTCTAAACCTCCGATACACGGTGCCATAAATCAACTTGGCATCCTCGGAGAGGTAGACGGATAAAATCAAATAGCATCTGCCCCGAATCTCAGGCAAGACGAACCTACGCGGTACTCGTCTTTGTATTCGGAGGGGAACAGGGCTCCCACTCCGATCCAGGCTACGGGAGTTCCGCCGCGACCGCGTGCAGCGATTCGCCCTCCCTTGAGAGATACTAGCGTCGTGCTTATTCCGGAGGCGGTGGAAGTGGATTTAACCCCCACAGCTGGTATGCCACTGCGTACTAAAGCTCAATCAAGGGCCAATAGGGCGCCAGTAGCAGTGCCGTCAGCTGCGGCGTCAGCAATGGCCGTGTCATCATCGGTAGCACCGCCGAGCGAGGATATTGAAGGCGAAGTGGGTCAACGCCGTACCAAAGCACCAAGGGGAAAGAAGCGATCGTCTTCGGAGGTTAGTTCCGGGTCCAAGAGGCGAAAGAAGACGGTCACCAATCTGCTCGACTCTTTAGTGGAATCAGAGCCTATCCTTCAAGATGAACCACTAGCCATGCAAGAATCGGATGGTGGTCTACTTTTCCCAGGTTCATCTACCGAGGAAACCGCACAATTGGCTGAGGCTATAAGACGCTCACAAGATGAATCTGAGAATGTAAGGATCCCGAAGAGGCCTTATCCTACCGTCATCTTCTACGAAGATCCTCCATCGATACGGCGGATATTCATAGGACCTTTGGAAGAAGGAGGCGAGAGAGCCCTTAAGAAGTCTATCTCAGCCGACGCCGAAGATGCGCTTTCGTTGTGGACCGGTGGCCACGAGTCTACCCTCGCACCCCGGCAAGCATACCTCCTCCGGAAGGAACACCGGCTTGAACAAGCCATACTAGAAGCTCCTTTGCACATTGGTACACTTATATATCCTTTTATAGTATTTTGCACTGCTTATATATATATATATATATATATACATATCCTTATCCTCGTGCAAACTTTGCAGGGGCTTCGGCAATAGCGGAGGATCTGAGTTCGAGTCGCGCTTTGACTGTGGACTCTGCAAATATCCCAGATGAGACACTAATCAGTGTGGAGGGGGTTGATGCAACTGTTGTTCCTGCGATGGAGCTTCCCTCGGTGATTCCCGCTCCCCAAGTGCTTGCTCCCCCGGCAGAGGCAACTTCATTGGCCGCTGATTCAATGGATCTTTCTGGGGACGGCCCGGAGGCCGTAGGGCAGGTAGTTGAGGCCATCGTCCTTTCATTGGAGCCTGCGGCAATGGCCACTACTCCATAACCGGAAGTTATTATACCGACCCACATCCCCGATGATGTGCCTGGGGGCACGGAGGAGGCCGCCGAAGCTTCTATCCCTCCAGTCCAAAGCGGGAGAAGCATCGAAGGTATCCTTCTATATTTTATTTTGATAATCTCTCCATTATCTGAACCTTTCTGTCTTTTCAGAATTGCACGGGTTGGCGGCGTCTATTGCTGATTTGTCTCCCAGGAAATCTTTTCAACGTCTGCTGGAGATGGTCGCTCCGCAGGCAATATCCCCTCAACGCATCGTCCCATCTTCCAGGCAAGGTTAGTGTTGTTCGCCTTCTTCACGGCATTATCATTATTCCATATAACGACACTGATGTCTTCTCCAGTTCTGGAGGCCGATGACGAGGTTGAGATTCTTGACGGGCCTGGGGAGCTTTCAGACCCTTCTTGCATGACCGTGGGTAAGTAAAGTTTTAATGTTGTTCCATTCGCTCTTTACTTGTGAATCTCGCTAATTGTTTTCTATGAATCTTAACAGCTTTGCCAGTTCTTACCACGGTGGAATCTCGCATCATGATGCCGCCCGGCCCCTATGCTCTACGTGTCTCAGAACGGATGGCGAAGCTAAGCCTTCACTCCTTGTCAGCTCTGATTGAAGACCTTCGTGCTGGAAGTCTGATCACGGCCGAAGCATTTGCCGCTGAAGCCAATGGTTCTCTTCCCTTTCTTGCTACTTACCATAGTGAGACCTTGGTGCAAGTCTGGATTGAGTTCTGTTGTCAGGTGGAGGCTTGCTTGCATATTCTTGAATCTACACGCCTTCCCTCAAAGGTTGTGGCTGCGAAGGAGAGCTTACGGGGGCTGATCGAACGATGCACCTCAAATATGCTGTCATGCGAGAAGAGGCTCAGCTGAAAGTTTTCGGAGAGGGAGCTGGCTTCCAAAGCGCTGAGGGAACTTCAAGCTAATCTTATGTCCAAGACCACTCGGACATATGATCTTTGGCGAGGGCTTCAAGAGGCTATCAAGGAGGTGGTAGCTATTGATAAGGCTGTCATTTTCACTCGTGAAATGGTCAAAGCTCATAAGGTTACCAAAAAAGAGCTTGAAAGTCGGCTTGCCTCATACCAGGCCCAACAGGCTCAAGCGGAGGCCCGTCTTTTGACGATAATGAATCATGAAGCCGAGGCCCAGCGGAAAAAGGATGAACTGGCAAACCTATTGAATCGTCCGCCGGCTTGAAGAAGTGTATATTTTTTCTATTCTTCTTTTGTAAATACTCCTGAATGAGAGTATATTATTTTATTTTTTTTATTCTTTCATAAATTGTACTTTTTATTCATTTTAATTCATGAATAAAAGACATATTTTGCTTCATAATGGTGTGTCCCTTTTAGTAAATGCATTTTGTGGATAATCTATTTTGATTTCCTTGTAGGACAGCGATGGCTTAGGAGTCAGGGTTAAGATCTGCTTCCTAAGACTTTTCAACTTTATGAACCGTGAGGGTCTCATAAAGAATTTTCTCCCTACAGGTCGAGAGGATCCCGTAGGTGTAATTTCTCCTTAAGAATCGTGAGGATTCCTAAGTGGGTTTTCTCTTGAGAGTCGTAAGGATCTCACAAAAGAGTTTTCTCCCTTACGAGTCGTGGGGACCCGTAAGTGATGGACGAGGTTGACATTATCCGCATTTCACGGAGTCAGGGGTTGCTCTGGGCATTTCCAACGGGGTCCAGATTGACTCTATCCGTGTTCCACGGGACCAGGATTTGCTCTGGATGCTTCCCACGGGGTCGAGATTGACATAGCCGTGTTTCGCAAGGACCAGGATCCGCTCTGGACGCTTCCCACGGGGTCAAGATTGACATAGGCCGTGTTCCACGTAACCAGGATTTTCTCTGGATGCTTCCCACAGGGTCAGAATTGACATAGCCGGGTTCTGCGAGGACCAGGTTCCGCTCTGGACGTTTCCCACGGGGTCAGGATTGACATAGGTCGTGTTCCACGTAACCAGGATTTTCTCTGGATGCTTCCCACGGGGTCATGATTGACATAGCCGTGTTCTGCGAGGACCAGGCTCCGCTCTGGATGTTTCCCACGGGGTCAGGATTGACATAGGCCTCCACGTGACCAGGATTTGTTCTGGATGCTTCCCACGGGGTCAGAATTGACATAGTCGTGTTTTGCGAGGACCAGGATCCACTCTAGACGTTTCCCACGGGGTCAGGATTGACATAGGCCGTGTTCCACATGACCTGGATTTGCTCTGGATGCTTCCCACAGGTCAGGATTGACATAGGCCGTGTTCCACGTGACCAGGATTTGCTCTGGATGCTTCCCACGGGGTCATGATTGACATAGCCGTGTTCTGTGAGGACCAGGCTCCGCTCTGGATTTTTCCCATGGGGTCAGGATTGATATAGGCTGTGTTCCACATGACCAGGATTTGCTCTGGATGCTTCCCACGGGGTCAGGATTGACATAGGCCATGTTCCACGTGACCAAGATTTGCTCTGGATGCTTCCTACGGGGTCAGAATTGACATAGCCGTGTTCTGCGAGGACCAGGATCCGCTCTGGAAGTTTCCCATGGGGTCGGGATTGACATAGGCCGTGTTCCACGTGACCAGGATTTGCTCTGGATGCTTCCCACGGGGTCAGGATTGACATAGTCGTGTTCTGCGAGGACCAGGCTCCGCTCTGGACGTTTCCCACGGGGTTAGGATTGACATAGGCCGTGTTCCACGTGACCAGGATTTGCTCGGGATGCTTCCCACGGGGTCAGAATTGACATAACCGTGTTCTGCGAGGACCAGGCTCCGCTCTGGATGTTTCCCACGGGGTCAAGATTGACATAGGCCGTGTTCCACGAAACCACGATCTTGCTCTGGATGCTTCCTACGGGGTCTGATTGACATAGCCGTGTTCTGCGATGACCAGGATCCGCTCTGAACATTTCCCACAGGGTCAGGATTGATATAGGCCGTGTTCCACGAAACCAGGAAGGGTTGACTTTATCCACATTTCACGGAGTCGGGGTTTGACTCTCGGTCATCTGTGCACCACCGAGTCATAGAACTGGGAATTGTCGCGGTTCCGCTTTGCTTGATGGTGCGTCTGTTGTAATGAGACGAATGTTGAGATGATCTCCAGGCTATCTGTGAACAGTCGAGACTTGGCTCTCTTTCGGCTAGAGCCTGAGGAGGGAAGGTGTGATTTGCTCTTTGTTTGCGCCCCTGGATTGTATACAGGGATTGATGTGATATCACCTGTAGGGCAAAAGGTTTCATTTTATATATTTTTCTTTCCGCGATGCTCTATCATTTCAGCTTTTTATATCGCGAAAGTCGCGATAGCCCAATCATTTCGGCTATTTTTCGCGGTCCCCCAATCATTTCGGCTATTTGTTTTATTTTTACTCGCTACTTTTTATTGCGAGTTGCCCAATCATTTCGGCTATTTTGAATGCATACACTTTTACTTGCTGATTTTGTCGCAAGTTGCCCCATCATTTCGGCTATTTTGTATGCATTTGTGGCTCGCTGGCTTTTCGCTGCGAATTTTGGGATTTGACACCGATTTCGGCATCAGCATCGCTACAACTAGGATATTGTCAGGAGCGAATCATCATCTGCCTTCGTCGATGTCGAACAAAGGTGGCTTAGTAGAAAAGGTTAGGATCCTGTCGACTAAGGCTTTTGACTTCATGAGCCATAAGGGTCTCATAAAGGTATTTCTCCCTATGAGTCGTGAGGATCTCGTAGGTGTGTTTTCTTCTTAAGAATCGTGAGGATTCCTAAGCGTATGGTCTCTTATAAGTTGTAAGAATCTTACAAGAGTGCTTTCTCCTTATAAGTCGAGAGGACTTACAAGGGCTGTTCACTGTGTAAACATATCCCTAGTCACGGATGGGACTTTGTTCGGGAAATGTTTATTCGCGCCCGTGGATTGTATACAAAGGTCAATACTGAACCACTTGTAGGGCAGCATTGGAGGTTGTGATGGCTTAAGAACAGGTTCAGATCCCTGTAGCTTAAGGCTTTTGAATCCTATGAGCCGTGAAGGTCTCAAAGGAGGGTTCTCCTTATGAGTCGTGAGGATCTCGCAAGTGTAATTTCTCCTTAGGAATCGTGGGGATCCCTAAGTGTGTTGCTCCCTTGTGAGTCGTAAGGATCTCACGCAGGTGGTTTCTCCTTACAGGGTCGAGAGGACCTTGCAAGTGTCTTTTAACGAGGTTGCGCCCTTTCGGGTTTTCACAAAAACTCGCCGGTAGCCCTGCTGTTTTTACTCACGGAGCCCTTTCGGGTTTTCATCCGTGCCCATTTGCTTATGGACATACCGTTTTTTTTATATATTTTTTATATTTTTATATTTTTTTGTGTCAGCGTTGGGATGCTGCAATCTACAGTAGTTTATCGACGTCTCAGTCAACAGCCAGTTTTAGGACATACTGGTCCGTTGTTAGTTTAAGAACGTTTCGGTCCGTCACCAGTTTTAGGAGATAGTGGTCCATCGTTAGTTTAAGGACGTTTCGGTCCATCGCCAGTTTTAGGACATAGTGGTCCATCGTTAGTTTAAGGACGTTTCGGTCCATAAACCGGCTACTACTTATAGAGTTTGGGCTTAGGAAGATAGCGAGCGGACATAGGCATCGTCATCTATCATTGACCTAGGCCATGACTCGTCAGGCGTGGTACTTTTTTAGGAAACGACCGTTTATTGGCCTGAAAGATCTTTCACCATGCACGTCCATGAGTAGGTAGGCTCCACCTTGGTAAACTTTGTCTATGATATAAGGGCCTTCATAGTTCGGCTCGAATTTCCCCCGTTTGGCATGATTAGGGATCATAGGTCTTCTGACCATTAGCACGAGTTCGCCTTGACGAAATGTTCTCGGCCTAGTCAACCTTTCGTATGAGCGCGTCATCTTTGTTTTATAAGCCTCCAGATTCTGTTGCGCCATGAGCCGGGTTTCGTCGAGGACATCAAGTTCCTCAAGCCGAAGATGAGCATTTTCTTCGTCTATTATCTCATAGTGAACTGCCACTCGCAGAGAGGGTAGCTCTATCTCGAGGGGGAGTACTGCTTCCGTACCGAATACCAACGCGTACGGCGTTGTGTTCGTGGATGTTTTGAACGTAGTTCGATACGCCCAGACAGCTTCATGCAGTCTCTCATGCCAGTCCTTCTTATTTCGAGACACCGTCTTTTTCACGATCTTCGTCAATGTCTTGTTGAAAGCCTCAGCTAGACCGTTAGCTCGAGGATTATAGACTGAAGAATATCTCCAGTCTATGTTATGCTGTTGTGCGAAGCGGCTGATCTTGTGGCTTCTGTAGGCTGGCCTGTTATCGGAGATGATCCGTCGCGGAGTTCTAAACCGATAAATGACGTGCGTCTTAAAGAAATGGAGGATATTCTCCGTCTTCACTTCCCTAAGCGGTATTGCTTCTCCCCACTTGGAGAAGTAATCAGTTGTCGCCAAAATGAATCGATGTCCTCTGGATGATGCTGGTTCGATGAGGCCGATTATGTCAGTTCCCCACATTTCAAACGGCCAGCTAGCCACCATTGGATGTAGCGGATTTGGATGCTGATGGATAAAGTCCCCGTGAACCTGGCACGAGTGGCACTGCTTCGCGTATTCGAGGCAGTCTTAGATCATCATGGGCCAATAGTAGCTCATCCTTTTGATTTTCAGCTTCATCTTCCGGCCGGCTTGGTGAGAACCGCAGAGTCCATCGTGAGTTTCTTGGACGACTCTCTTTGCCTCTTCAGGTCCCAGGCATCTTAGCCACAGAGAGTCAAACGATCTCTTATACAGAGTATTATTGATGAATGCAAAAGAAAGAGCTCGTTTCATGAGCTGATGGCTCAAGGATGCATCTTCAGGTGTTCGACGGGATTTGAAGTAATCTATAAAGACTTCTCTCCAATCCTTAGCCTTTTCCTGGTCTTTTATTTGCAGAGTCATTTGCTCGGTCGCTCCCTTTTCCTCGGACAATTCCGGAGATATTTCTGCCGGTGCGAGAACCCGACGGCTTTGCACAACGATCCTCACGTCATCGAGGTTTTCGTCAGCCAGTTCTTTAGCGAGCTTGGCTAATGCATCCGCTTTGCTATTCTCCGCACGCGGTATGCTTTCCAAGGTATAGGAAGGAATTTGAGTCAGCAGTTGCTGTACTTTCTCGCCGTACTTCACCAACTCTGGCTTGCACGTTTGATAGTCGCCGTTTATTTGACTAACGACCAGTTGGGAGTCTCCGTATATGAGGAGGTTTTCAATTCCCATGTCGACGGTGATTTCAAGACCTGCTATCAAAGCTTCATATTCGGCTTCATTGTTCGTCCTCGGCTCTATTAAGGAGAAGGCAAAGCGCATTATCCCTCTTTGTGGAGTCACGAAGATGAGGCCTACCCCTGATTTGATTATGGGAGCGCTTTGTTTGCGCTTCTTCATGGAAGATGCTCCATCGAAGTAGAGTTCCTATTGGGTATCATTCTCTCTTCTCCCCCCGTCGATCGTGTCAAACGCGTGTTCGTCCGGCAATTCGCAGTTCAAGAGAGAGTCGGCAGGTATCGGATGCTCAGCGAGGAAGTCGGCGATGGCCTGGCCTTTCACTGCCTTAAGAGGCCGATAAGTTATCGAGAACTCCATCAAGAGCAGGGCCCATTTAGCGAGCCGCCCCGTTAATATGGCCTTCGACATCAAATACTTAAGAGTATCTACCTTTGATACGAGATGGACCTCATGTGCCAATGCATAGTGTCTAAGCTTCGTTATCCCGAAGATCAACGCCAGGCAGTGTTTTTCAATGGGAGAGTAATTGCTTTCTGCCCCCAGGAGAACTCGACTTAGATAATAAAGGGCTCTCTCTTTTCTTTGGTCATTCTCTTGTACCCATAATGTGCCTAGAGAACCTTCGAGGGCTGTTGTATACAGAATGAGAGGCTTTCCTTTGATTGGAGCAGTCAGCACCGGAGGATTCTACAGATATTGCTTGATTTCATCTAGCGCGCTTTGGCATTTACAATCCTAGACGAAAGGGGTCCCTTTTTCATTAGGTGACTGTAAGGACGGCACTTGCCGGAGAGATTGGCTATGAATCGCCGGATATACGCGAGCTTTTCTTGGAGAGACCGCAGTTGCTTGAGAGTCCTTGGCAGAGGCATTTCCATAATCGCCTTGATCTTTGACGGATCTATCTCCATGCCTCGGTGTCGGAAGATGAATCCTAGGAATTTGCCCGAGGAAACTCCGAACGCGCATTTGAGAGGGTTCATCTTCAAGTTGTATTTCCAAAGGCGCTGGAACACGATCTTCAGATGCTCTGAATGCTCCTCGTATGATTTGCTTTTTACTACGAGATCGTCGATATAGCATTCGACGATTTCATGTATGAGGTCATCGAAAATCTTCGTCATGACCCTCTGATAGGTGGCACCGGCGTTCTTTAGACCGAAAGGCATCGCCTTATAGCAAAATATGCCCAAAGGGGTCCGAAAAGCGATATGCTTCTGGTCTTCGGGATGCATCTTTATCTGATTGTATCCTGATGAGCCGTCCATGAAGGAGAAAACTTCGTGAGTGGACGTATTATCTATCATCAGCTCAGTGACCGGTACTGGAAAGTCGTCCTTTGGACAAGCTTTGTTGAGATCCCGAAAATCTACGCATATGCGCACCGTCCCATTTTTCTTCATTACTGGGACGATGTTGGCAATCCAGTCAGGATATTGAACCTCTTGGATGAAGCCAGAGTCGATTAGCTTCTTGACCTCGGTGTTGATGCTCATTTCAAGCTCGAGCCGCATTCTTCTCGGTGCTTGTTTGATCGGCTTGACATCCGGAGATATTGCCAATTTGTGTACAACAATCTCTGGATCTAGTCCTGACATCTCGGAGTAGTTCCATGCGAAGCAATCTCTATGCTTCATGAGCATGTCCTTTAGCATAGCCACCCTTTCTTCAGACAACAGCTCACTGTTGAATGTCGGCCGCGGGTCATTTGCCGTCCCCAAATCAATTTTCTTGAGGTTATCTGAAGTAGCATGTATTCCATCTTCCAGCTCTTTTGGCGCCGGTGGAAACTCTGAGATCACCTCGCCATCGTCATTTTCGAAGCACCAGGGGAGGTCATCCACATTCTCGGGCTCTTCTTCTGACAGCGTTATTACGTGGGAGGTACGAGATCGCTTCCAAGACCGACATTGATCTGGTTCCATTCTCGCTGCATGCGTCGCTTTCGGTTCATGTTTTTATGGCGGGCTTACCCTCCAACTGCTGGATAGAGTGAACCTGCCTTGTTGGTATTAATCTTCGACCCAGTTCTTGAAGGTGAAGCAGTCTTCGAGAGGATGTCCTATTGCTCGGTGATAGGAGCAATAGTCTGGGTGAGAGACCCCGTTCGCTTGCTCGGGGTGCTTGGACTCCAGGAGTGTCATCATCTGATACTTTACGACAAGATTGAACATCTTCTTTGTTTTGTCTTGGGGAAAAGAATATTCCCGACCCATCTTCTTTATAAGGGACGGATCCCGGCTACTCAATTCTTGCTCGCATGGCTTCTCAGACCCGCTTGGCTGCTGTCGAACATTTTTTCCGTTCTTTGGTTTATTTTTGCCTCTGCGCCGGGTCTTTTGTATGACGGGCTGGCGACGAAGAGCATTGTCATTCTCTACGGCCTGCTGAAGGAGGCGCTGCGTCCTGGATTTCTCGTAAATGGCCATTTCACGGTTATGGTCATCCCGGACCTTTTGACCCGCTTCCCTTATTAGCTTGTCCATCCGTTCTTCAAACGACGGACTCGGCATTTTGATGGCAGGATCTTGTTTTGGTTCAGGGTCAGCGTCTTTTAACAGGACGTCTCCTTCTTCATCGAAGTCATGTATGACGTAGCTAACATGGACTCGTTCCCGTTTCTTGGATTGGACATATCCAAGCCCGACCGTTTCCATTTTCCCGTTGGGCAACTTCCGCTGAGTTCCGGGGACGTCCCAAATCCTGTTGTAGAACCGAGCTTGTCGAGCGGTCTATTTGAAGGGTACACCTTGGCGCCTCAACAGCCTTCTCAAGCCTTCTGTGTAATATCTAGGCAGACGGATGGGCTGGAGCCTGTCAAGTGTAAAATCCGCACCATGCCAAATTTCTTGCTCCACTTTGGTTTCCGTGGATGAGGATCGCCTTTTCATCTCTTCGTCTGGGAGGGACATAGAACGTCTGCAGTTCTTGCACATTATAGACATCAAGTGCGTTGAGCTCTTTGTAATGCTCTTGTGGAACCATGGTAATTTGCAAACTCCGATCATCGCTAGCAAGGGCTTGCATTGATGGCCATGTGAAAAATACAGCGTTGACCTCATCTTCCGAGTCGCTGCCGAAGATCAACATAGGGATGGACGGTCCCGGCTTGTTGCATTGGGAGGCCCTGAATAAACTATTTCTTCTTCTTCCTCGGTATCACTCCCGAAGACCGGAATAGTGGTGATAGCTTTGTTCTTCGATTTGTGACATCTTTCAGTGTCCTCAAAATCTGGTAAGAAGTATTTTGCATCTTCGTACTTTCGGACTTCATTCACGGAGAATGGGTTCAACTCCCCCATAACAGTTTAATCGAGACCATCTTTGAAATACTTCATATACTGATGTTGTGTAGAAGGGATAATGTTGTACTCGTGTAACTAAGACCTGCCGAGCAAAGCATTATAGCATGTCTTGGCGTCAATGACATGAAACTTAATGTCCGTGACAAGCAGCCCAAAGCGTAGTGTCAATATTACAGACCCAAGCGTCCGTGATGACTGGGAGTCAAATCCGGAGATGGTGATTTTATTACGAGCGAGGTGCTGAACGCTCATGCAGATTTCCTTCAACACTCTTACATTGAGAAGGTTGACGGAGGACCCATTGTCGACCAGGATTTTGTCTATCTTGATATCATGACAGTATCCAGAGACATAAAGGGGACGGTTATGCTCGTACGTCCCGAGGAGGAGATCTTCATCGCCGAAAGTGATATCGGCTGTGTGCACTTCTTCCAGCTCGTCCTTCATCTTTTCTTCGGTGAGGAAAGCTTCAAAATGCTCGGGCTCTTATAACGTCTTGATCATCGAATCTCTCGCCTCTTTGGATAGCAGAAGGGCGTCGAGAATGCTGAGCTGCGAGGGTATCTTCCTCAAGTGTGCAAGAACGTTGTAATCCACCTTACTTTTCTTAGGCAGGTCCTTGGCTGCCAGCTCTTCGACGACTCGATCATCAAGGGCGATATCCTCAGGGACTTTTTCTTTCCCCTTATCCATTTTGTTTGAGCCCTTATTTGCAGGTCCGAGATTCTTTTCAGGCAATGTACGATTGCGCAGCTGCATGTTCTCGCAGCTCTTCGGCTCTTCCTCTTTTCCCGAGGTGGATTCTTTGAAGAGAGGGCCAAGAGTCATTTCTTCGTCAGAGTCGCTCCCGAAAGTGAGGACTTGTGATACTCCATAGTCAACCATACGGTAGTTGCTGGCAGTTCTTTTGTGCTCATTTGTCGTGCTTTTCCGCTTTCGACGAGCTTCACGCTTCATCCTTTTGAAGTGTTGCCTGTGAGAGACATATCTCAGCCACCAGTTTTTAAAAGCGTTGCGCTCTTCGGTGGGGTGCGCAATCTTTTGATGATATAAGCAGTAGCTAGGATGTATATCCGCTTCGTCAGGAGTGTTTCCTTCGGAGGGTGGCGGCTTCATTCCCATCGATATGGCTTTGGCGAACCTCTTCCTCGTCTTGAATCTGCTTTTATTTGCGACGGACGTACTTTGATCTGGCGGGAATGTCTCGACCCTTTCATCCAGTCGCCGGCGTTTGGCTTTTTCAAATATGGCCATCTCACGATCTCGAGAAGCTTTGCTTTTAATAAGAGCTTCGTCCAGGAATGCATCAATCATTTCGTCTGATGGCCCTAGAAGTTCCGGCTCAGGATCTGCCCTCAGTTTCTTTGTGTAAGGGGCTTCTTCATCGTCTATCGACGAGTAAGAGATCACATAGCAACTTGCCACATAATCTTCGGATTCATCCGACGAGTCTTCTCCATTGTCATCATCCCCGTCCTCAAGGACGTGGCTGAGAAATTCTTGGAGTGTGACTGGAGTCCGCGCTTTTTGATTATATTCTTCCAACACGTCAATCTGTTTTTGCAGGTCCATACGCTTGTCACCAGGCTTCACGGGCTTTTTGGTCTTCTTCTTCTTCGAAGACTTTGACGGCTGGGTGTGAGCGCTTTGGCTATCACCACCAATCTTTGGAGTTGGGCGTGGTTTCAGCATTCCCTCGATGATCTCAGGTTCTAGTGGATTTTTCCACCTAATCGCCGGACATGTTTGGAGATCCTTCAACATTCTTTTAGTCTTGGCTGAAAGAACGACCTCCTATGGAGCTTCTTCTATAAAAGAGCATGATGCCTCCGGTGTGTTTGTATTTTTGAAAGCGTGCGGCTGTGGCGGGTTTACTTTCCAATTCTCGGACAGTGCGAACTTGCCCTATTGGTATTGATCTTCAATCCAGCCTTTAAAGACAAAGCAATCTTCAATTGGATGGCCTGTCATTTGGTGATAGGGCAATAATTGGGATTATTAGCCTCACCGGGTTGCAATGGGCGTTTTGGATTGGCAAATTGATGAGCCTGTTGCGCACTGCTAGCTCGAACAATCTCTTCGTTTTGTCCCGGGGAAACGAATAAGGGCGCTTTATTTTCTCATTATAGAATTGCCGCCTCTCGTCCAGGAAATCAGTTAGTTTTGGGCCACTGGGCTGCTGTTGAGTATTCGCGACGAAGATCCCTTTCCCTTTACCCTTTTCGTTCCGCGGCTTCGGCTTTGAAGGAGACGGTCTATGACCCATCTAGTCCATTTGGGCCAGTTTGTCGATCAAGGCCTGGAATGTGGTCGGATTGAAGAACATCATGAATTGGGAAATAGTTGCTTGAGGGTCAAGAGTGCCCACGAACATGCCCACTGCCGGCGCTTCTTCGATGCGCTGCTCACACTTTGACCATAGATTCCGCCATCGTATTGCGTATTGCACCCACGTTTCACCTGGCTTCACCATGGCATTGATCAATGATGTTATTGGGGTGCGTTCACTAGCACTCGCGAAACGCTGGGTGAATAGTAGCTCCATCTCTGCAAAAGTTGGAAGTTCAGAATACCACTCGAATGCCGTCTCTGACAAGCTGCCAACAAATTGGCGGAGCAAAAGCTTATCACCACCTCCAGTGTTGCCACATAGAGCCCTGAACTAGGTGACATACTGATGCGGATTTCCCGTCCCCTTATATACATGGAATTTAGGGATCGTGTATCCCGGCGAGTACCTTATTTGTTCATACCATCTTGGATATGGTCATCCAGTTTTAACAATTTGGCCGGCCGCTTCATTCGCCTGGTGAGCTCGTATTTGCTGAGCAATGTAATCATCCAGAACGGCCTTGGAGATGGTCTCCTCTTTGGCTGCTGAAAGAGCCGGAGGGGGATTCGATATCTCCCCTCTGTCGTCTTCAATGATGATCGGGGGGTCTTCAGCTGGAGGTTCCGGCTGTAACATCATCCCAGCCATGTCTTAGAACAAAATAGCCATTCGTTTTATATTGGCTGCCTGCTCCGCAGCCTCTTTTTCTTTCCTTTCGAGAATTCTTCAGAGGAACTCAATATCAGTTTCTTGTTCACGACGCTGCTACGAGGTCTCTGGATTTTTTTTGGCCCAGTGAGTGCGTCCATTGCAGTCAGCATCTCCTGAAGTTTCTGCTGCTGTTGTTCCTGAGCCTTCGTTATCGATCGGGTAAGTGGTCGATGACCCGTAGAAGCACGGCTTTCTTCTTTTTCGGAAGCCATATAAACGGTATGTATTATTATGCCCCTAGACTTGGGGCGTTTAGATTCAGCGCTTTTGCGGTTCGCCGCGGTCACAGCGGCTTTCTCCGGCCTCCTTCTCTTTTGAGCGGTTGACATTGAGGGAGCCGTTGCAGTGGGCACCCAGACGGCTGTCGCCTTTGGTGGCTTGACAGGATGGTTTTCTCCTTGTCGAGCATTAAGCTTCTTTGGCCGGCAAGAGTAGTCCTGGTCAATCACCGATTCCTGGACCTATCGCCAGACTTTATAAATTTTGGAGGACAGCCGCTGAGGGGGCTGCTCCGGCTTCTTTTCTGTAGTAATCTCCATAGGTGGAGGAGATCTCTTCAGCACGGCAGTCGGAGAGTTCTTGTGAACCCTCCTAAGCGGTTCAAAGCTGTTCCCAGTCGGAACAGTAGCATTGATTTCCACCATGGGTGCTGGCGGAGTTAGTCCAGAAGGGGAGCTGCCCCCAGCCTTTCTTACTCGGCGCCAGTGACGACGGCGAGCATGTCGTGCGGATGGGATTGTCTCAGACGTAGGGGTGACTTCCTCATGCCCCCTGCGTTGGTCAAAAGTTGTCGTTGTCAGCCTATTGAAGACTGATGTCCGCTGAGTGGGGATGGCCAATCTATCGAAGGCAGACTTCCGAGTAGGGGAAGCAACCTTGACGATTTTGCCTGGAACAGGAGCTGAAATAGTCAGTCTTGTGAAGACCGACCCTTTGGCAGGAGAAGCCGCCTTGACGACTTCGGGATCAGGGATGGCTATCCTTTTTGGGATAACCCTTTCTGGTATCGCGAGCTTCTTCACATGCCCATTAAAGTTTTAGCCCAATCTATCAAAGACTGAGGCTTCAGAGCTGGACGTCCCATTGAGAGGGGCTGCAGTAGTTGTAAGCCGATCAAAGACCGACTTCTTCTGAGCTTTTTGTGATGGTGCAGGAGCGCTGAAGCTCGTTGGCGGGAGTATGGTCCCGAAGAACAATCCAGTGGTGGCCTGAGTGACCTGTTCCACCGGCATAGCGAAGATGGAGGCCGCTTGGGGCCCGTAAGTCACTCCATCGGACGGGACGGAGCGAGAGTTGCAGTTGCAGTTAGTGCAGGTTGAAACCATTGATCTTCTGTTTTCTGCACGAAAGCTAAACCAAATCTTAGTACCTCGAACCCAAGGGCAACCATATTAAACTGCGATTCGTTCGCGAACACGACACACGAAGTGTGGAGTGTAAAGAGGAAGAGGTCCCGCCGGGCGTGCCAGAATCTGTTCCCCGCCGAAACACGGAGACGCGACCGCGCGGGTCCGTCTTGCATGAATTTCGGGACAGATGCTAATTGGTGCTATCCGTCCACCTCTCCGAAGATGCCAAGTTGATTTATGACACCATGTATCGAAGGTTTAAACGGATGCGGCCGATGTAGCAGACTTCGTCAGATTCCCCCTCATTGGAGGGTTTTTTGATTGTGGGGACGCACTTCCCTGCAGGCGCAAGCCCCTGCAATTAATTACGCTACCGTATCGCGGTAACCACTTTCTCCTTCTCCAGATGGTCACTTCGTGTCGTGTGTGTTTGTTTTTGTTTTTGATAGCCCGTGGATTGTATACCGAGACTAATTTACGTTGTCGCCCGTAGGGCGTGGATTAGTGCAAATCCGTATTTTCTTAGATTTGGATTTGGGGGTTGGGTTTAAGGATACGTTAGTCTCATTTGAGAGTAAGATCAACTCAAACGTATGTTAAGGATACGTTAGTCTAATTTTAGACTAAGATCAACTTAACGGGATCGTTTAGATCCAACAAGAGAGCATTTAGACTCTATTGTTTAGTTTAAGGACATTACGGTCGATTACCGGTTTAAGGACGTGGTGGTCCAATGTTAGTTTAAGGACATCTCGGTCCAAGGTTAAGGACATCATAGTCCATGGGTTTAAAGGGACCCCACAGTCCGAGGTTAAGGACATCATAGTCCATGAGTTTAAAGAACCTATAGTCCGAGGTTAAGGACATCATAGTCCATGAGTTTAAGGACCCCACAGTCCATGGAATGATTGGTTATCGGAATCCATCACCTCTCTGAAGACGTTGAAGGATTGCAACGGCAAATATCAACGGAGTGAAGAGATGTACCCTTGAACCAAAGTTGATTGGGAGATCTGTAGTCCAATTTGGAACTAAGATCAATTAATTAGATTATGAGCACATTGGCTCAGTTAAATCTGAATTGAGGACTTATGGACAATTTGGGCTAAGTCCAATTAAGTTTGAAATGTTGGCCCTTTGTTGGACTATTGAACATTTGTCTGGGTTCAGCCCCCCATTATTTAGCAATGCTAACCAGGGGTTTGGGGGCTCTGACAACATTTTGTCTTTTATTGGGCATTGCCCATTCATCATGGCTCTGGAGTTTTCTTTGAATGTCATATGAAATGATCAAGTTTGAAAGAATGTAGTCTGGGTTTAATCAAAGGGGAGTCTTGACTCAAAAGACTTAGCCAATTTGGGGTAAGACCGGTTTGAGAATAGTGTTAAACACTAACATATATTTGGCGATCACGTGTTCCCACGTGATACGCTTTAAAACAGTGTTAAACACTGGGGACAAAATGCTCAAAATAGTGTCAAACACTAAAAGTGGGGTGGTCACGTGGGATCACGTGAGGCGCCTGAGAATTAGGCCAAACCGCCTTTATTTTGTTCTCAGAATATTCAAATAAGTATTAAACACTTTTAGACTTCAGGCCATTACGTGTTGGCACGTGATGGGTATCCATGTATTGTTTATTAAGGGGTCACGTAGGGACACGTGAGGACGCCCAAAATTGATTCTGCCTTTGGCTTTATTCCTTTTATTTTGAGGGTCACGTGGGAGCACGTGAGGCATTGCCTCCAAGTTTTTCTTTCTCATTTTAAGGGATCTGTTTTAGGGATCACGTGGGGGCACATGACCTAGTCTTGTTCTTTCTTTTTTACTCATTGAGGAGAAGGGTCACGTGTTACCACGTGACCAAGTTCTTTACGTGCATGGAGGGTTTCAAGTCTCTTGTTTTAAGAATTAAATTCTCTGTAGGGTTAAACCCTAATTCTGTTTTGGAGAAATTAAATTCCTATGTATGTGGAAGAATTAAATTCTTATGTAGGGTTAAACCCTAATTTCATTTGGAGGAATTAAATTCCTATAAATTTGGAAGAATTAAATTCTCATATAGGGTTAAACCCTAGTTTTATTTGGAGGAATTAAATTCCTATGAATTTGGGGGAATTAAATTCCTTAAACTCAAATTCTCCCTTCTAAGTTTTGGATCTGCATGGCAGAATCTCCCCGATGAGAATTAAATTCTCAACTTGTAGGGAGATCTGCTTTTGCAGATCTTCAACCAAAAGAAGAACTAAGTTTCTTATTCAGAAGAGTTAAACTCTTAAATTGAGAATTAAATTCTCTTTTTGTTTTATGGAGCTCAGATCTCTTTCCCCTTTCTCACCTAGGGTTTCTTTTCTCTGAAAGGAACTTCTTTTCTCTCTTGAGAATTAAATTCTCCTCTCATTTTTCTCTCTGTTGTTGTATTTCTCTAAAAGATTCAAAAGATCCCTTCTCTTCTCTTCTTGGCTCATATTTATAGGAGAAAGAAAAGAATCAATTTGTTTAATCAATCTTTTATTGAAAGATTTTGGTTGTTTCTGTAACTAACATGATCTTTTAGATCACTCAGTGAACTTTATTCACCATTGGAATTTTAATTCAAAAGATATTCTGTCTGTTATTCTCGGTGGATTTTAGGGAGATCTTTCCTTGTATAAAATCTTTCCATAAATTGGTGATTTTTAATCACCCTTGGAATTTTTAATCCAACGGTGCTCCATTTTACAGAGCACCATCTTTTTTTTTTGGAAAGATTTAGAGAGATCTTTTTCCAGTTAAGGTTCTGGATTCCCATTTAATTAGAATTTAATTCTATTAATTCAGAAGGATTAAAAACTCATCACGTGTTGGCATGTGATCCCACTGTTTGATCATTGAAATAGAATTTAATTCTATCAATTAAAGAGTTTATGAACCTGTCACGTGTTGGCACGTGACCCCCTTGATTAAACATTCTATTCAAAATTTAATTCTGCTGTTTAACAGAGCTAAGGAATCATCACGTGTCAGCACGTGACCCTTGGTCACATGTGAGCATGTGATGCCCCATTAGGGTTTTTCCTTAGTGTCTTATTACATCTTTTAATCCCTTTTGGTGGGTTTTAAAGGCCCATCACGTGGTGGCACGTGACCCCACTAATTTCCTGCTTGATTATAATTTAATTCTATTATAACATAGTTCCAGGAAACCATCATGTGTCAGCACGTGACCCTTGGTCACGTGTGAGCACGTGATACCCCATTGGGGAATTTCCTGATATTTTATCAGGGAACATGGTGGAGCTGGACTGAGCTAGGGTAGTTTTTTGAATTTTATATTTTAAACATGTATTTACTTATATGATACATATTGTATATATTTTGGACGATATTGGCAGTGTTTGCGTGTTCATATTGATTTAGATTGATATTGTATTCTGCTTGTTGATTTCTTTTATATATTATGCGTGAGATGTTTATTATGAATACTGCGGTATATATTCTGCTTGTTGATTACTTTCATATATGATGTATATATTATTGTGCACAGGGCGAGGAAAAAACAGGCAGCCCTTTTTTTAAAAAACCCTGATAATATGTCCCTACGGATTAATCCGTAGGGACACATGTTGCACCTACCGTTTAATCCGTAGGGTCCAACTTTTCCCCTACACATTTATCCGTAGGGACAAAATATCAGGATACCTGCTATTTTGACCTTATGGACTCAGTAACAGAGGTTAGGCTTGTCCCTACGGAGTAATCCATAGGGGCCTTGGCTTTACCCCTACACATTTACCCGTAGGGACAAAATATCAGGATACCTGATATTTTGCCCCTACACATCTGGACCTACGCATTAAGCCGTAGGGGCATGTATTTGTCCCTACGGAGTTATCCGGAGGGGCAACTATTTTATTTTCTTAACCGATAAATTAAATAAATATTTTGTCCCTACGGTTTAATCCGTAGGGAGTTATGGACCTATGTATTAAACCGTAGGGGCAATGATTACTCCGTAGGGGCATGTTTGAGGCTAAGACATGCAACTGCGGCGTATGCACCTACGGCGTATTTTTGTTCCCCTACGAATATAGCCGTAGGGGCAGTAGGTTGCCCCTACGGATTTATCCGTAGGGACAACCCCTATTTTAGTAGTGAGAGATTATCCAAATATGTTTAAATAATCATTGAATTATCATTCACCAGTAACTTAATTGCAGCAAGAATCACATCGCTATTTCTCTACGATAATAGAATTTGACATTTACATTCAGCTAGCTTGAAGAATTCTAACACTCCATCCAGAACCCTTTAGCTAGTTTGTGAGCACCTAGTTGAATGTTACCGAAATTAGCAGTAACCTCATACTAATGTAAAAGCTGCAGACAATTTATTCACACAAACAAGGATGCCGACTGATAAGGCTCATAAACGAGTATTCCCCAGATCATGACACATGGCGGATGACGTGTCATCCGCTAAGCCTGCCAGACTCCTGGGGGCTGCGGAGCTTGAACAAGTATGATGCATTGGAGACATTCTTCGGCACCTCGTCTCCGAGGTTTACATCCGACCTTTCGGGGACTTCTCCAGAGTGCCTTCCCTATTTTGCCTAAACAACCAACTGACAGCTCTCTTCCGAGCAATCCTATAGCCGAGCTTCCTCGTCCACCGAGCAATCCACCGAGCTATCCACCATGTTCAACCAAGAGCACGGAGCCCAAGTGTCCCCGTAACGGCTCCGTGTATCTAGTCACGATGAGATCTCCGCCGCTCCACGACCTGCATCTCACGCTAGCGTATCTCTCCATTAACGAGCGCATCTCGCTATTAATGAGCACGTCCCGTCATCAGCGCGACCGTGATGCAGAGACATAACGGGCGGCGAAAATCTCGCACCGGTCCACTTCATGCGACCACTATATAAACCCCTTCCACCACACGATCCCGGTAAGCAGAATTAATTCCAATACGCCGCTACCCTGACTTTATTCTCCGGTACTTACTTGATCGTCGGAGAGTCCTACGGTGGTTTCCTACCCTGGGACTTTCCTTGCAGGTAGCCTGGCGTCAACAGCATCCAACAACCCATTGAGATCCACACGTCCAATTTTCACTCTCAATCACAACCGTTCAGAACCGCTTGCAACCAGATTGACGGAGGACAACATCCGAGGAATATTTCTGCCTCCATCAGTTGGCGCCATCTGTGCGAACTTGATTCTTCGGCACCCGAAAAGTTGATCTTCTGCCTCTGATTCAATGATAAGTGATAACCGCGATGATCCCAGCATGAGACGTCCCATTCTCTACAGCGGATGCAGAAACGGCCCTACTCCACCCCCTAACGTCATTAACGCTTTATCCGCTTGAATCGACAGGTTCATAGCGATGGTGGACGCACTCGCCCATGTCCAAGCGGCCAGCCATGCCCGCCAGACCGCAGCATCCTCTCCCCGGGGAGACGACGTTCTTAGGGAGATAGAAGGACAGACTCAGGCTCTTAACCTCATTCGCGCTCATCTTGATGTGACCAAACACCGACGTGTTGGTTCTGACAGTCATGGCCTGCGTCCAGAAAATGATTCCATGACCGTTGGGCGCCGGATAGCTCAACACCCTGGTCATAGGGGGACCGGACTATCACTTCAACGCGCGTCGCGCCTTCTCGCCTCCCGATGGAGTGTCAGTCCAATCGCCTGATTTCAGGCTAAACCTGCGCCGCCGCAGTCAAGGTCACGCGTATGACGAACACCGGGACTATCCACAAAGGGTCCGCCCTGGAGATTTAAGGAACGTGATAGAGCGAAACTGAAGCCGCTCCGTCGCGCAAGCCGTGAGCAGAGGGAGCGGGCGCTCCGACTGTGAGGATTTTTTAGCGTACAAACAATAAATAGTTGCCCTCGAAAGGAAAATCAAAGATATACGACAGGATGACCGTACGGCTGGCGAAGGCGCGAAGTACTCCACTGACTCACTCACAAGGCCCTTTACTGAACAGCTACTAGCTGAGCGTGTCTCATCCAGAAACAAACCGTCCAAGGTGGCCCTCTTTGATGGGAAGTCTGACCCGAAGGACCACTTGGACGTATTTACAGCAGGCATGAGTTTCGAAGATAACTCAGACACGGCTCAATGCCGGGCCTTCCCCACCACGCTCATCCGGGTTGGTCGAGATTGGTTCCGAGGGTTCGCGCCACGCTCAATCTCGACCTTTGACGAGATGGCTTCCCAATTCCTCGGTCATTTCGTCAGTAACCGTCGGTAGAAAAAGTCAGTCGACTATCTGTTCACCATCAAAAGCGGGGACATGGAATCCTTTAAGGGGTATGTCACCCGCTTCTACAATGCCCTCCTCGAGGTACCCGAGCATCGCGACGAGACGGTTATCACCACCCTGAGGTCAGGGCTTAAGCACAAAGAGTTGCTCCGCTCTTTTGCATTGGCGCAACTTAGGACCATGGCCGAAGTAAAAGTATGGACCGAGCGAGAGATTCAATTCGAGTCAGAGGTGAACGCCAATCTACCCCGGGGTGACCAAGCAAACCCAAAGAAATGGGACAGAGAGGACAAAAAGAAAGCTGACCGCCCAAAACCCTATACCCCGAGATTCCAGAAGTACACTCCTCTGAACATCTCCCAGACAGAACTGCTAGAGGAGGCTAAAGGCGAGAGGTTTTTCAGGCTCCCGCCGGCAACCCAAAGGGCCGGCAACCCATATGGCTTCCGGGGCCAGTATTGAGCTAACCGCAGGTCGCAGGGGCACCCGACCGAGAGTTGTAAGCAACTCCATGACTATATTGAGGAACTAATCCGCTCAGGTCACCAGGCGAAATACCTACGAGACAAACGGCAGGCGGAACAAGAGCAGAAAGACCAACCCCCTCTGGGGAGTTAACGATCGGTCAGATCATAGTCTTCTCGACGCATCCGAAGCTAGACATTGAGGGAGACCGCCGCCCCGTACCAGTTATGGCTATAAATGATCCGCCCCATAAAGAGCACAGGAAGGATAACCCGATCATCTTCACCGAGGAAGATCTTCATGGCATATTACTCCCTCATAATGACCCGTTTGTGATAGCAGCCCAAGTTCACCGTCATGAGGTCCAGAGAATATTGGTCGATTCAGGAAGCTCGGCGGATATCCTATTCTACGACTGTTTCCAGCGTATGGGATTAGGTTCCTCCAATCTCTGACCAACCTCTTATGTCCTCTCTGGGTTCACCAACCATTCCATCCCGGCCGAAGGTTTGATCACCCTCCTACTCAACAATAGGGACGCTGGAAAAACGTGAACATTATCGGTAAACTTCCTCGTTGCCAAAATTCTATTGTCCTATGACATCCTCCTGGAACGCCATTTCTTGAACGCCCTTCGTGCTCAAATCTCAACTTACCACCTCACGCTGAAATTCCCTTTAGATAATGGAGGGATAGGCCATACTTATGGAGCTCAGCAAACTGCCAGGATCTGTCTCGCCTCAACATCGCCCGCCAAAGAGCAGGGCGATGACTTTGAAGTACACATGATCCCCAGGGAGCCATGGACACAAGCGACGACCGAAAGGAAATCCACGGTGCACCGGTGGAAGCATTAGCAGAGATTCCCCTCATAGAAGGGGTCGAAGGCTTGTCTGTCCAGATCGGTTCTCTCTTGACAGGGAGCATCTGTGATGACCTGATCTGATTCCTCCGGAACAACTCGGATGTGTTTGCCTGGACTCCGACGAACATGCCCGGAATCGATCCCAAGATGATCTCCCACAAGCTTGGGGTCGACCCAAAAGCCAAGCTAATCCGACAAAAGAAGAGAAGTTTCGCACCAACAAAACAAAGGACGATAGAAAAGGAAGTGGACCGATTACTCGCTGCTGACTTCATCAGGAATCTGGACTACTCGGATTGACTGGCGAACGTAGTTATGGTTAAAAAGGCGAATGGAAAATGGCGCATGTGCGTCGATTTCACCGACCTGAACAAGCTTTGCCCCAAAGACAACTACCCGCTTGTAGGATGTTTTTCGTCACCCCATTGAGATGGGAATACGCGTCACTTGTCAGGCGTACTACAGATTCTCCCTTTCTAGGGTAGGCTGGGGTTTATTGATTGTGGGGATTCGAATCTCCGGTAGCCGTGGACTAAACTACCGTTAATTATCCCTCGCTCTTAGAGCGAAGAAATCTCCGAGAGACGGGTCAAAATAGTCATGCGAACTCAATGTGAACTGTTGGTGTTTGAAAGCAATGCAGAAGGGCATATTTATTGCATTTTATTTATTCTATTTGTGACAAATGATTTATTATTATTATTATTATTATTATTATTATTCAAAAAACATTTTTTATGGAGTTAAACTCCAAAAGATTTTATTTGGAGTTAAACTCCCAAAAGTTTCTGTATGGAGTTAAACTCTCTTTTATTCAAAGAAACATTTTTTTATGGAGTTAAACTCCAAAAGATTTTATTTGAAGTTACACTCCAAAAACAATTTTTATTTGGACTTAAACTCCCAAAAGTTTCTGTATGGAGTTAAACTTCCAAAGTTTCTGTATGGAGTTAAACTCCCAAAAAACATAGAAAAAAGAAGAAGGGGGAGCCCCCCTCCACTCACGTGCGGGGGAAGGGGGCTCCCACTTAAGTAGGAGCCCCCCTCACATGAGAGGGAGCAGGGGCTCCCACTTGGTTGGAGGAATCTCCCGTGAGAAGGAGCAGGAGCTCTTACTTAGTGGGAGTCGCCCCTTCATGTGAGGGGGCATCAAAAAATTTTATTTTATTTTATTTTTTATTTTTTGAAGGAGTTAAGCTCCAGAACATTTATATGGAGTTAAACTCCAAAAAAAAAATTATGGAGTTAAACTCCCAAAAATATTTGTATGGAGTTAAACTCCAAAAGATTTTTTATGGAGTTAAACTCCCAAAAGAATTTATATGGAGTTAAACTGCAAAAGTTTTTTTTATTATGGAGTTAAACTCCAAAAGATTTTTTTCTTTATGGAGTTAAACTCCCAAAATCATTTTTATTGTGGAGTTAAACTCCAAAAACAAAACTTTTTTTTTATTTTGATCTAGATTTTTTTTAAGAGGAAGCTCCAGCTCACGTGAGGGGGAGCAAGGGGCTCCCACTTTTGTGGGAGCTTCCCTTCCCCTCACGTGAGGAAAGGATTCCCACTCATGTGGGAGGAAAGTGGAGGGTGCCCACTAGCTTGGAGTTAAACTCCAAATGATTCTTTTTTTTTTATAATTATTATGGAGTTAAACTCCAAAAGGTTTTTAAATATGGAGTTGAACTCTCAGAGATTCTATATGTAGTTGAACTCCCAAAACAATTTTATTTGGAGTTAAACTCCCAAAAAAATTATTTTTGGAGTTAAACTCCCAAAAAAATTATTTTTTAGAAAATCCAAAAGAGATCTCTTGAAGCTCCAAGATCACTGTCTTGGATGATGAAATGGGACCCCTTTCTTCTTTTTTGAGCCTTGAATCCTCTCAAAGTAAGTTTTTTTTAAAGGATGGGTCTCATTCTCTCTCTTCTCTCTTCATTTTTTTTGGATCTTGGCGGAAAGTGTGATGAGATTTAAAATCTCCCCTTTTTAGAGACTTGACAGAAGATTTGAACTCTTCTCCAAAAATCTTATGGTGAAAAACTATTTGTTTTTTTTAGAAAACAAAAGTTAAACTCTTGATTTAATTCAAAAAAAAAAAAAAAAAAAGAAGAAAAGAAGGAGGTTGTGAACCTTGAAGAAAGAGGCACAAAACTCTAAGTTGATATGGGAAGAATTTTGTTTGTTATCATTCATCATGATATCTTATATAGACTTTACATTTTACATATGGCCCCTTAGGCTTTTCAAAATGGTATATGTGCATTTCCCATGTCATGTGCCTTTTTTTTTGCACATAAGTCATGAGTTTTTATATAATTTGGGTTTGTTGCCCATTTTACTACATTTATTCATAAAAAAAATTACATTAAGCCTATTTATGTTTTAACAATTATTCTTTTGACATGGAGGGCCGGCCTCTTCATGCTTGGGCTCGACCTGGTTATGAGTTCACTTGCTTGGACTTGGGTTAGAGCTTGGGGTTGACCTGGTCGAACGGGGTATAATTTTTAACCCTAACAAAGTGCCCGCATCAATAAATGCACACCACGTGTATGGATTATTGTCTGCATGAAATTGATGGACCTTGCCCTATATGGGGATTGATTTGGTTTGGTTCCCTACGAAGTGTCGGTGCTACCATTTTAGCGACGTGGGCGGCCGGTGCTGCCATTTTTGCGACGTGGGCGGTCGGTGCTGCCATTTTAGCGACGTGGACGGCCGGTGCTTGCAGGGTTCCTAGGCACTCTCAAGAGGTCTCACAAGGCATCAACCATGCCAATTTCAAAAATTACGGTGCCGAGAAACCCTAATACGGATCGTTGCCTAGAAGATTAGGCGACAAAGCAACTAGTTAACTACTTTAACTAAGAGTACGGAAATACAACCTTTGTAGATCCGGTGCTCCACCTCCATAGCTCCGCAATGATGTCCCTCCGCTGTCCAAATCGGATCCCGGACTCTTGAGTCGGCTTCGTCGGAGAAATGGGTGGGCAAGGTCGTCGATGTCGATGTCGATGCCGAAGATGATCTACGTCGAGGCATCACTAGATCAAGCTCCCACTTCACCAAGTCATGAAACTTGTGAAGAAAACACACTCTACTACTTGGCAAGAGGTAGAGAATGAAGAAATAGGAAGTGGGTAGACTTTAGAATTGGATTTCTCACTCTTTTTCATCAATCACCATTGATGGTCCAAGGTTTCTTCATGTTGATGATGAAGAAGAAGAAGAAGAAAATGTTATGATAAGTTAATTCCAAAAAGAAAATTAAAAGAATACTTATCATAACCAAACCATGGTCAAGTGTAGAGAATAAATCATGGTTAGTGGGAATGGTTAGGGTTAAGCATGAGACAAAATGGTGACTTAGTCAAAGCATCATGAAGCTTCAATATGCTTCCAAAGAAAGCCACCATTTTTCTTTTAATGCTTATCATTTTCCAAATGAATAACTAAATAAGATAAATGAAAAAGAAAACAAAACCCTAACCATTCATATAACCATGGTTTAATCTTTACACAAACTCAAGTGAGCAAGTATCATCAAACATGATACAAACTTGTGTACAAAAGTATATCACATATACAATGTGCACAATCCAAGTGAGAAAATCCATTTAAAGTGAACCAATACTAGTTAATGTAAAATAATATATCAAATATATAATTATACATTAAATCATTAAATCAACACTTGATTCAATGATCCGGTCATGTCGAACATAACCGACTAGTATTCAATGTATCGACTTATCGAATCAACGCTTGAATCGATAACTAGGTTATATCGCATACAACCATTCGATACATTCATCCCGAGAATAGAATACGGTATCACATACACGCATTATTCTCGGTCCCGCACATATCTCATATGCGCTCCTATTTCGTTTCGCTTGAGCCAGGAAACCTCTGTGTAGGACTCTAAAGACTCGTCAATACGCCGGCAGCAGGTGATGATCATATCAAACACCCACAAGCCGCAAGCGGTCTGCTAAACGTAACGGCCACCCGGGTATTGAGCGATCAGAAGATCGACGAGCAAGCCCGCTCACACTCCAGTGAATCCAACAAGTAACACTACCGTACAGTCCGGTCTGAACGTCCGATATGTCGCATATCTCGCCTAGGGGTGGTAAACGTCAGACCCGAATAGCTTGATAAGTCGTGTCGATATGAGGTCTATAACAGTTCGAGAAACTACTGGTAACACTTACCAGTAAATCTCAGCAACCCTGGCCAGGGATTTCCGGTTATAGCCAATCGAACACAGCGCAACATCAACCCCCTATACCGGGAGAGACGAATCCCCTCCTATCGCTCATTGCCTCCATGTGACTCGGGACTGTACCCAAAAACCACCGTTTTGCACGCCCTCTTGGACGTGGTAAGATGGAAATCAAAGCACAGTGGGAATCACACAAGACTCTATGACGATCTCGGGTCAACAGACTACTCTGTACGAGTGTCACCAGAGAACTGCCATCTGACGTAAGGTATAATACCATCTGGGAGTTCTCGGCGAGTCCGTCCAGTGTACCCAGTCTCTACTGAGCACCCGTATATCATCTCTGATGTCAAACACCAATGGATATGGGATCATCCATCGCCCATCTGTATGGGTCGAGAAGGTATACGCTAGTCTACTCTGGTATATCGATGCCCCGTCTCGATACACCCACGACTAGGGACTTTGAAGGATGTACTTATGGACTACCATGTCCCCACTAGTATGATCCGCATCATAGTCCAGGTAGTCAAGTACACATCCTAAGGGCTTTACCAACATGTAACAGAGAGACAATCAGTATACACGTTAAGGTAAAGTTCAACCAGATAGCATACTATCATGTCGAGCAAGAAAGTCCTCCCTATATATGTCCCAGCATCCACTACAATATACATCCAATGTACAGTAATGGCCTCTAGGGCATACATATAACTAACAATCTCCCACTTGCACTAGGGCCATCTGATAGCAGTGGTTGTAGTATCTCATACTCAACCATCCCATAAAAATCTCTCTCTGGGAACAGGCCTTTGTGAGTGGATCCGCTGTGTTGTCCTCTGAGTCTACTCTCCTAACCTCGATCTCCTTGGAGATCAACTATCTCCATGATCAGGTGACACTGCCTTAGAATATGTCTGGATCACTGATGGGACCGGCGTTCCTTGGCATAAGCCACAACTCCATTGTCTCACAATGGTTGGAACGTAGTTCATCTCATGAACCAATATACACCCAAACAGCCTCTTTGGTAGCATCTTAAGTAGCGATGTATCCTGCCTTTATCGTCTAGTATGTCACGGTATCTAGCTTGGAACTCTTCCAACATACCGTCCCTTTACTGAGGGTAAAGACAATGCCTGTGACTGACATTCAGTCGTCTTTATCACCCTGGAACCATTCCAGTGATTCTTCCCAGGGTCGATTGATACCTTCTCACTACAACTAGTGAGAATCCTAACATCCATTTAGATCTATCTCATAGGTCCAAAACCCAGGATTTAGTAGGTATCACTTTGATCCTTCATGGAGAATCATTGTGATAAGCGGATATTGACCGAGCGTAGCATAGGAAACTCCTTCCCTATCAAGAGTATGTCATCCACGTACTCTACGAGGATCGTCACCATACTCCCTACTACCTTTTTGTTTATACAAGGTTCATCTACCATTTTGATGATGTCAAACTCTTTGACTTATCCATCAAAACAGATGTTCCAACTCCGCGATGCCTGCTTTATCCTATAAAACATCTTGTACACGTTTTCGCTGCTCCCATTGTCTACGAAGCCCTCTGGCTGTGTACTTATAGACGCTCTCTTCCAAATCATCATTCAGAAAAAGCAGTCAAGACACCCAACCACCAGAGATCGTAGTCATGGTATGTAGCCGTGGTAAGTAGGATCTGGATGGACTTAAGCATAGCTCCTTAGAAAAAGGTTTCATCATTATCCATGCCTGGTCGATGACGAAAAGCTTTAACAAGTCTAGCTTTGAAAGTCTCAACTTTTCCATCTACACCAAGTAATCTTCTTAAGATATACTTGCTCCTGATGGGGATTTAACCCTTCAGATATAGCAACCAAAGTCCATACTTTGTTGGTGTATAAGGATTCCATCTCAGATCACTAAGCATCCAGCCATTCTTACAGAGTCCCACTCCTGATGGCCAGCTCGAAACTAGTTGGGTCATCATCTCATGATGCAATCCTCGCTCCCACCGTCATAGAGAAACCGAAGTATCTCTCAGGTGGGTGAGGAACCCTACTAGATCGGCGGAGACGTTGAGGTTCGTTGGTAACTATTGAATCCTTTGGTTGTATCAAATCATCAGCTGCAGTTTGTATAGCTGGAACATATCCAGTTCTACATAACAGATCTTGCCTCGAGCTTGTCCGGATTTTGCTTTCAGACATAGGCCGATCAACCCCAAATTTTAACTAGCTTAAGACATGGGCTCTTCCCTTTCCATATCACATATGAAATGGTAGGCAACTGATTTGATTGGAACCCTATTCAATAGGTATGCAACTTCATAAGTGCATAACTCCCAAAAGGAAAAAGGTAACTCAACAGTACTCATCATAGAGCACACCATATCAAATAGGGTGTATCTGCTCCGCCCCGATATACCATCGTGCTATGGTGTATCCGGAGGAGTAATGCTGAGAGAGAATCTCATTCTCCTTTAGAATAGTCCAGGAATTCCGTGCTCAAGTATTCTCCTCCCTGATCACATCAAAGGACATAATACTTATACCCGTATTTTGGTTCTCTACTTCTCGCTTATATTCTGTGAATATCTCAAAAGGTTCGGACTCATGTTTTAACAGGAACATATGACTGAATCTTGAGAGATTATCAGAGAATGTAATGAAGTACAAAGAACCAGTCTTGGCATGTGTAGACAGGGGACCTACATACATCAACATGTATCATCCCAAGAGTTCACTAACTCTTTTTCTGTTTCCAATAAACAGGGCTATGGTCATTTTATCTCTGTGACATGACTGGCAAGTTTCATAAGATGAAAATTCAAACTTATTTAAATATGCATCTAAATGTAACTTCAGCCAGTCGGGTCGCATTGATATGACCTAGTCTACAATGCCTCAAGAAGGATCCGTTCATTTCTGAACTCTTCCTCTTGTGTGTGTTCCGTATACTAAGAACTGTAGTTTGATTTAGAACATCAATGCTTTTAGATAACGTGCCTGATCCGATCAACTTTTGATATAGGAAATGTTCAAAACATTATCCAACTATACAAAATTTTATCATTTCTTTACTAATAAAGAGATTGATATGATTTTGTATATCAGGTTCGGTATCTAATAACATTCGTTCAGAATCAATGTATTTGGAATACATGGTGACAGTGACCAACAGACTTGGCTGCAACACTTGCCCCGTTTTCTGCCTCATGAAACTTATCACCCGTTCTCAGTTCTCTACCTACCTGTAGCCCTATGTAACAGATTACATATCTGGGATCCTGATCTGGTATCACATACCCAGGACGTAGAGGATACAGAGAAACAGTTCTTTGTAACGAACACACCCGAAGATGATGCATCAGCATGCACTCTCTTCGTTTGGGTGGCACGGGAAATCTGGTATTCCCTAATTTCCTGCTCTGTCTTATAACAATTATAAGTTGGAGTGGGACCAACGTTCCCCAGCTCAGTATAGCAAGCGGGTTCGGTCAATATTCCGTATTATTATCTTGATTAAGGTGTGATATGGTTGCTACCTGGAGAGAGAGAGAAGAAAACACTCAGCGTGCGCTCTTTCAAGAATAGGTTGGTTATTATTTTATCTAATCAGGATGGCTCCCACTGCTTTTTATCAAATCTTCCTTCAAACCCTAAAAGGAAAGACTAGCCGGGATAAATTACACACTACAAGTTCGCCAATCTTTCAGCCAGGCCAGTGTCGGTACTTTGAGGGAGGTCCCCCGTGCTTTCGCACGAACCTAATTAATGTAAACCTCGTTTTCCCAGAGGCGTAACCTCATTAACACCTTTCTAGACACCTACTTGATCGGCTAATTGTAATGTGTAAAACTCTCCCAGGAGTAACTCTTACTCGCAGTGGGTATCGGGATCCAACTATCTCATAGAAGGTATGCAATCTCATTGCAAATTTCAACACTTGAAATTCCCGATAATATTTTGCCCCTAACATGCTATGACCTTGACGAAAGCCAACAAACCATAGCCCGCTAGTCAAGTTCAACCCGTACATTTCTTGATCGAATTAAACCAACCCGCACGACCCTTGACGAAAGCCAACAAAGCCGCACGACTACCCTAATCCAATCGCATAGTATGCAGGCAGATAAGCAGCATATAGCTACCGCACACTGCACCTTGACGAAAGCCAACAAATGCAGCACGAATACTATATACAACTTATCTGAAATGACGGAGGGCTACGACAGGTTTTTCTGAAAATCTATTGCGTAATGAACTTGATATCGTTGTAGATTCAAATGATTTTGAAATGGAGTGCTTTTGAGGCTTTTCTAGTTTTGCTAAAGGAGTCACTCCCGATGAAGGGATCGTCGGTCCTTTCCTCGTCGAATGAGGTGCAGGATATATCATATATATCACTGTGCAAAGCAAAAACACTTAAAAGCAATCAAAAGACAAACCGAGTGTGTAGCATCTGCCAGTTATTGCTAAAGGAGTCACTCCCGGTGAAGGGATCTCGGTCCTTTCCTTATCGAATAAGGTGCAGGATATATCATATATACCGCTGTGCAAAGCAAGAACTGTAGCTACCTGTTTTATTTTGAAATTTGATTCTACAACATCTTAGGTTTCTTTTTATTTCATTAATCTCATTAATGAAGTCCCATCATTTAAGTACCTAAACATCACAGATAAATACGACGTACACTTATGCCATCCGCATTCGCCTCGATGTCCCCTCGTGCACCGTTAGGTTAGGTAACTAACGGCAGAGCGGGGCAGGGCTAGCACGGGTGTAAAACATAAGTAACGTCTATATAATATATCATATATACTATATACAGTATCCATCACAGAACATATCACATGATCACATCACAGATATAGCAGCAGAAGAAACATATGAAATATTGGATATACTAGGACGTCCGTGTTTTCAATACGAGCCAGTATAAAACACGGATTCCACGGTCGCGATGAATAGCCAAACCCACACCCCTAGACCCCTACGAGAGCGGCAAGCAACCCTACCAATTCTGGAGTTAGGAGACCCAGACTCGACTCCTCGAGTTGGTCTCTCACTGGACTCCAGAACCCGGTTACTTATGCTCCCCTCCTTGGGTCTATCCTAGTGCGGAAAAGTAAATAATATACAAAGGGTGACATCTTCCGCAACCTGGAAGTGCCCCAATAAAAAAATATTACATACAAGTTTTTACATGAATGAAAATGAAAAACACTCATCTCACATAAAAACCCCCGGCTATTCAAACACGACGATCCAATATAACATATCCAGCAACACATAACATCACATGTCACCAACGTAAGTAAATATGCCCATCCCAATTGTCGTTGACATATAGCAACGAAACCGGCGATATCACATATTACACTTACGGTCACAGAAAAGAAAGTGTAAAACTACAACAGTTGGAATCCGCAACCACCTCAGACATCGCATGCCTGACCAAATGAATTCTTTAGACATCGCATGCCTAAGAATTATAAACCCCACATTTTAGTCTCATTATCGAAAACACTTTTCAATATCAAGTCGGGCAATTCAACAAGATTCCCGACATCCTGATCGAATGCTCGTCGTAAACTTAAGTAGACGGCCGCACCCCTGATACCGTCGATGAAGTGTACCAAGGCAGAACACCGCTACCGCGAGCACCCGAACGGATGCTTTCGGCGACGGGGTTCTCCTACAGTCACTTGGTCGGGGCTATGGAGTGAGGCTGTCTATTAAGTTTACCCGGCGAGTATCCGCGTACGCTACGTGATTGCGACGGACTTTTGATCACATCAAAATTCCGTGGCAACCGATCAAGTGAGACTAAACTGCTATGTTTATAATCTTCATTCAGTTATCTCATAACTTTTGTGAATTCCAATTATTGTATCCCATTCCAGATAAATAGAAAATGTTAAACTTTTCGATCGAACGGTCAAACACCCAAGTTTTCCCGATACAGATCAACATATGAAATAAGTCTAAAAACATTCAGTTCGTGCCTCAGTACCAACGGTCCAGCCGTAGAAGGGTCAAGCCAACGCCTCACATGTGGCACGCCGTACTGCCCCAAACCCGAAGGTTCAAAGGGCAGTTCAAGACGGTCACATAATCGAGTTAAGGTTTGTTGTCTTCTAGAGGGTCCATCGCGTTACTTGCACTACTTAGAACGTCGTTAAACTACGGAAAAATCCAACACTTGGAAATTTCCCGACAGGGGAAAAATTGGGTATTTATATCCGGTCGAACTTTTTAACATATTCAAAAATTATCCGGAAAGCCACATAGACAAAATCTGATACTCCGATCGAAACCCCGAATCCCCAAAACAATCCCAGAAAATTCAAGTCTTGAATAAATATTAAAAATTCCCAGAAAATCCAGCATAATAAAATAGGAATTACTGTGCAAACAGGGGATGATGATGTCATCCTTTGGCCGCGGAACCGCCGCAGAAGCCAGGCTTCTGCCGCGGTTCCGCCGCACTATGAACTGTTCATGGAAAAAAATTTGCACCGTAATTCTTAGATTTCCCTGCTGAATTTTTTAAGCATTTTTAATGTGGAAAAATCCCAGATTTTAGAAAAAGTCCAGAGAGCATGTTTGGTTTAGGGTTTCGGGTTCGTTCGGGTTTCAAACATCGTCTAGACTTCGCCTAAGGCTCTAGCTAGGCTCTGATACCACTGCAGGGTTCTTAGGCACTCTCAAGAGGTCTCACAAGGTATCAACCATGCCAATTTCAAAAATTACGGTGCCGAGAAACCCTAATACGGATCGTTGGCTAGAAGATTAGGCGACAAAGCAACTAGTTAACTACTTTAACTAAGAGTACGGAAATACAACCTTTGTAGATCCGGTGCTCCACCTCCATAGCTCCGCAATGATGTCCCTCCGCTGTCCAAATCGGATCCCGGACTCTTGCGTCGGCTTCGTCGGAGAAATGGGTGGGCAAGGTCGTCGATGTCGATGCCGAAGATAATCTACGTCGAGGCATCACTAGATCAAGCTCCCACTTCACCAAGTCATGAAACTTGTGAAGAAAACACACTCTACTACTTGGCAAGAGGTAGAGGATGAAGAAATAGGAAGTGGGTAGACTTTAGAATTGGATTTCTCACTCTTTTTCATCAATCACCATTGATGGTTCAAGGTTTCTTCATGTTGAAGATGAAGAAGAAGAAGAAGAAGAAAATGTTATGATAAGTTAATTCCAAAAAGAAAATTAAAAGAATATTTATCATAACCAAACCATGGTCAAGTGTAGAGAATAAATCATGGTTAGTGGGAATGGTTAGGGTTAAGCATGAGACAAAATGGTGACTTAGTCAAAGCATCATGAAGCTTCAATATGCTTCCAAAGAAAGCCACCATTTTTCTTTTAATGCTTATCATTTTCCAAATGAATAACTAAATAAGATAAATGAAAAAGAAAACAAAACTCTAACCATTCATATAACCATGGTTTAATCTTTAGACAAACTCAAGTGAGCAAGTATCATCAAACATGATACAAACTTGTGTACAAAAGTATATCACATATACAATGTGCACAATCCAAGTGAGAAAATCCATTTAAAGTGAACCAATACTAGTTAATGTAAAATAATATATCAAATATATAATTATACATTAAATCATTAAATCAACACTTGATTCAATGATCCGGTCATGTCGAACATAACCGACTAGTATTCAATGTATCGACTTATCGAATCAACGCTTGAATCGATAACTAGGTTATATCGCATACAACCATTCGATACATTCATCCCGAGAATAGAATACGGTATCACATACACGCATTATTCTCGGTCCCGCACATATCTCATATGCGCTCCTATTTCGTTTCGCTTGAGCCAGGAAACCTCTGTGTAGGACTCTAAAGACTCATCAATACGCCGGCAGCAGGTGATGATCATATCAAACACCCACAAGCCGCAAGCGGTCTGCTAAACGTAACGGCCACCCGGGTATTGAGCGATCAGAAGATCGACGAGCAAGCCCGCTCACACTCTAGTGAATCCAACCAGTAACACTACCGTACAGTCCGGTCTGAACGTCCGATATGTCGCATATCTCGCCTAGGGGTGGTAAACGTCAGACCCCAATAGCTTGATAAGTCGTGTCGATATGAGGTCTATAACAGTTCGAGAAACTACTGGTAACACTTACCAGTAAATCTCAGCAACCCTGGCCAGGGATTTCCGGTTATAGCCAATCGAACACAGCGCAACATCAACCCCCTATACCGGGAGAGACGAATCCCCTCCTATCGCTCATTGCCTCCATGTGACTCGGGACTGTACCCAAAAACCACCGTTTTGCATGCCCTCTTGGACGTGGTAAGATGGAAATCAAAGCATAGTGGGAATCACACAAGACTCTATGACGATCTCGGGTCAACAGACTATTCTGTACCAGTGTCACCAGAGAACTGCCATCTGACGTAAGGTATAATACCATCTGGGAGTTCTCGGCGAGTCCGTCCAGTGTACCCAGTCTCTACTGAGCACCCGTATATCATCTCTGATGTCAAACACCAATGGATATGGGATCATCCATCGCCCATCTGTATGGGTCGAGAAGGTATACGCTAGTCTACTCTGGTCTATCGATACCCCGTCTCGATACACCCACGACTAGGGACTTTGAAGGATGTACTTATGGACTACCATGTCCCCACTAGTATGATCCGCATCATAGTCCAGGTAGTCAAGTACACATCCTAAGGGCTTTACCAACATGTAACAGAGAGACAATCAGTATACACGTTAAGGTAAAGTTCAACCAGATAGCATACTATCATGTCGAGCAAGAAAGTCCTCCCTATATATGTCCCAGTATCCACTACAATATACATCCAATGTACAGTAATGGCCTCTAGGGCATACATATAACTAACAATCTCCCACTTGCACTAGGGCCATCTGATAGCAGTGGTTGTAGTATCTCATACTCAACCATCCCATAAAAATCTCTCTCTGGGAACAGGCCTTTGTGAGTGGATCCACTGTGTTGTCATCTGAGTCTACTCTCCTAACCTCGATCTCCTTGGAGATCAACCATCTCCATGATCAGGTGACACTGCCTTAGAATATGTCTGGATCACTGATGGGACCGGCGTTCCTTGGCATAAGCCACAACTCCATTGTCTCACAATGGTTGGAACGTAGTTCATCTCATGAACCAATATACACCCAAACAACCTCTTTGGTAGAATCTTAAGTAGCGATGTATCCTGCCTTTATCGTCTAGTATGTCACGGTATCTAGCTTGGAACTCTTCCAACATACCGTCCCTTTACTGAGGGTAAAGACAATGCCTGTGACTGACATTCAGTCGTCTTTATCACCCTGGAACCATTCCAGTGATTCTCCCCAGGGTCGATTGATACCTTCTCACTACAACTAGTGAGAATCCTAACATCCATTTAGATCTATCTCATAGGTCCAAAACCCAGGATTTAGTAGGTATCACTTTGATCCTTCATGGAGAATCATTATGATAAGCGGATATTGACCGAGCGTAGCATAGGAAACTCCTTCCCTATCAAGAGTATGTCATCCACGTACTCTACGAGGATCGTCACCATACTCCCTACTACCTTTTTGTTTATACAAGGTTCATCTACCATTTTGATGATGTCAAACTCTTTGACTTATCCATCAAAACAGATGTTCCAACTCCGCGATGCCTGCTTTATCCTATAAAACATCTTGCACACGTTTCCGCTGCTCCCATTGTCTACGAAGCCCTCTGGCTGTGTACTTATAGACGCTCTCTTCCAAATCATCATTCAGAAAAAGCAGTCAAGACACCCAACCACCAGAGATCGTAGTCATGGTATGTAGCCGTGATAAGTAGGATCTGGATGGACTTAAGCATAGCTCCTTAGAAAAATGTTTCATCATTATCCACGCCTGGTCGATGACGAAAAGCTTTAACAAGTCTAGCTTTGAAAGTCTCAACTTTTCCATCTACACCAAGTAATCTTCTCAAGATATACTTGCTCCTGATGGGGATTTAACCCTTTAGATATAGCAATCAAAGTCCATACTTTGTTGGTGTATAAGGATTCCATCTCAGATCACTAAGCATCCAGCCATTCTTACAGAGTCCCACTCCTTGCGACGTGGACGGTCGTTGCTACCATTGCTGCTGCCATTTTTGCGATGTGGACGGTAGGTGCTGCTATTGTTGCTGCCATTTTTACGACGTGGGCAGTCGGTGCTGCCATTTTTGCGACGTGTGCGGTCATTGCTGCCATTTTAGGGACGTGGGTAGTCGTTGTTGCCATTTTTGCGACATGGGCGGTCGATGAATTGCTCCGCTGCTTGCGGTGTCGGGATTTGCTTTGACTTGCTCCACTTTTTGTGGTGTCGGGATTTGATTTGTTTTGGGAGTTCTCTACCCATCTAGTGGGACTTTTGAGCTTTGAAGCGCTTCCGGGTGGGACGTTTATTTAATCTGTTAGATTTCTGCTTTGTTTAGCAGGACTTTTGAATTTGAGAGGAATTTAGAGGAATTTGGAATTTGGATTTTGTTTGGCATCAGTATTGCTGCACTGAAATAATGCCGGGAGCAATTCATCATTTGCCCCGGGAGGAATTGGGATTTGGTTTTTTTGGGCTGGCATCAACACCGCTAACACTGAAGCGTAGTGCCAGAAGCGACTCATCATTTATCTTTGGCAAAACTTGGGATTTGAGTTTTGGGCCGGGATCAACACCGCTAATACTGAAGCAATGCCAGGAGCGACTCATCATTTTCCGTTGCCCATTGGAGAGCGATGGCTCAAGAAACAGGTTTAGATCCCTATCTCCTAAGGCTTTTCAATTTTATGAGCTGTAAGGATCTCATAAAAGCATTTTCTCCCTAAGAGTCGAAAGGATCTCTTAGGTGTATTTTCTCTCTAGGAATTGTGGAGATTCCTAAGTGTGTTGCTCCTTTGTGAGTCGTAAGGATCTCACGCGGGGATTTTCTCCTCACAAAACCGAGAGGACTTCACGAGTGTATTTCATCTCTTTTTCACGAGTTTGCGCCCTTTCGGGTTTTCATGAACTCGCCGGCAGACCTGCTATTTTTACTCACAGAGCCCTTTTGGATTTTCATCCGTGCCTATTTTGTTTGTGAACATTCCATTTTTTTAAGCTTCATCGTCAGTAGGACTTTAGACGTAGTATCACCAGAAGGACTTGGGAGGGATAGGGGCGTTTGCGCCCATGGATTGTATACAGTTTTACAGGATGTATGATCCAGATCGTAGGGCTGGTGTGTGTGATCCGTCTGCGACCTGAAGCATTCACACATAGTATTTCTTGAGGTATCGGCCGTTGATAGGTGGCATGGGCCTTTCTCTCTCGGTACTTATTAGTTGGTAGGATCCTCCGTCGAACACTTTTTCGATAACATATGGCCCTTCCTAATTTGGCTTGAATTTTCCCTTAGCATGTCGATTGAGGATGATCGGTCTTTTGAGGACCAACACCAATTCGTCTTTCTTGAAAGCACGGAGACGAGTCATCTTGTCGTAGGCCCGTAACATTTGGGCTCGATACAGCTCCAGATTTTGTTGTACTGCGAGCCTCTTTTCCTCGAGCGCATCGAGCTCCTCGATCCGAAGGAGAGCGTTTTCCTCTTTCGTAAGATTGTGCTGGACAGCCATCCTTAGTCTTGGAACTTCGATTTTGATAGGGAGGATTGCCTCCATCCCGAAGAGCAGCGAGTATGGAGTGGACTGCGTCAGAGTGCGGTGCGTGGTACGATATGCCCACAACGTCTCATGGAGCTTCAAATCCTAGTTTCGTTTATTGGTTGAGGCATTTTTTCTCAGGAGCTTGCACAGGGTTTTGTTGAATGCTTCGACTAACCCATTCACCCTTGGATTATAGATAGAAGAATATCTTCAGTCTATCTTATGTTGAGTAGTGAACCTTGAGACTTTGAAGCTCTTAAAAGAAGGCTCGATGTCAGATATGATTCTTCTCGGCGTACCGAAGCGATATAAAACATATGCCGGAAGAATTTCAAAACGTCTTCTGTTTTGACCTCTTTTAGCGGGACAGCTTCAGCCACCTGGAGAAATAGTCCATTACGGCTAATATGAACCGGTGTCTTTTGGATGACGGAGAATCAATCAGGCCAACTATGTCGGTGCTCCAAATTTCGAAGGTCCAGGACGCCACGGTAGGGTGCAGCGGATTGGAGTGCTTGTGAATGAAGTCACCGTGAATTTGGCATAGATAACATTTCTTTACATGCTCTTCGCAATCTTTTATTATGGTAGGCCGGTAATATTCAAGCCGTTTGATTTGAAGCCGCATTTTGGGGCCGGATTGGTGAGCTCCACAGACGCCCGAGTGAATTTCTTTCATAATTTCTTGAGTTTTGGCCAGGGACAGACACCTGAGCCAAAGCTGGTCGTACGACCTGCAGTATAGTGTGCCATTCACAAACACATACCGGAGAGCTCTCTTCATCAACTGAACCCTTACGAATTTTTCCTCAGGCAGCTTGTTATATTGGAGATATTCTACAAAGGGTTCTCTCCAATCTAGCTCGTCCCTGACGACCTGAGCTTCTTCAGCAAGACCGTTTTTTTGTTCTACGATTTCTTCTTCTCGTAGAAAGACGGAAGGCGGGATTTTCCGGCTCCTGACTGTGATCAGAATTTCATCCATATCAGGATCAGCCAGCTCCTTGGCTAGGCGAGCGAGTGCGTCGACTTTTCCGTTCAGCGCCTTAGGAACTCTCGTCAATTTAATGTGGGTGAAACGCTTCAAGAGCTCCACCACTCGGTCTCTGTATCGAGCTAATTCAGACTTATATATCTTGAATTTGCTGCTATCTTGGTTGACGACTAGCTGGGAATCGCCGTAGACACGCAGCTGAGGGATCTGTATTTCTATGGCGAGCTCCAGACCAGCTATCAGAGCTTCATACTCAGCCTCATTGTTTGTGCGAGACTCGTTAAGAGAGAAAGAACGTCGCAGGGTTCCTCCCGATGGTGTGATGAACACCAATCCTATTCCTGCTTTTATTTGCGGGATGCTTGATTTGCTGGAGGTTTTTATTGATGAAGGTCTATCGAAATAGAGCTTCCAGCATGGCTCATCATCTTCAAAGTGTAGCACTTGTTTGTTAGGAAACTCGCAATTTAGCGGTGACCCTTCAGGTATGGGATGAGAAGCTAGAAAGTCGGTGAGGGTTTGCCCTTTTACTGCTTTCTGAAAAGTGTAGACAATGTCAAATTCAAACAGCATGACATCCCATTTGGCCATTCTACTAGTTAGGCCCGCCTTGGTCATCAAGTACTTTAGCGGATCGATCTTCGAGATCAGCATAACCCGGTGAGCAAGAAGATAATGCCTCAACTTCTTTACGACAAATATCAAGGTTAGACATTGCTTTTCAATCGGGGAGTATTTATGCACTATCCCGACTAATGTTCGGCTGAGCTAGTGGAGGGCATTTTCCTTTCCCTCCTCGTTGTTTTTAGCGAGGAGGGCACCAAGCAATTCTTCCAGCACAGCAGTGTAGAGGATCAGCGGTTTACTTGAAATGGAGGCAGCGAGCACAGGAGGGTGCAACAGGTACTCCTTGATGCTGTCGAATGCTTCTTGACATTCGGCATCCCAGACAAAAGGGGCTCCTTTCTTCATGAGCTTTGAAAAAGATCGACATCTCCTGATAGGTTTGAGATGAACCTTCTTATGTATGTGAGCCTGCCTTGGAAGGATTCTAGTTACGTCAGATTCTTTGGAGGAGGCATCTCCATGATCGCTTTTATCTTCGTCGGGTCAATTTCGATTCCTCGGCGCCGGACTATGATGCCTAAGAATTTCCCCGATGATACGCCGAAAGCGCACTTTAGAGAATTCATCTTCAGATTGTACTCTCTCAGTCTGGTGAATACACTTCGGAGATCTTAGATGTGATTGGCCTTGGTTTTAGTCTGGACGACCAAATCATCAACATAACATTCGATGACTTTATGGATTAAGTCGTCAAAGATATTGTTCATTGCCCTTTGATATGTGGCACCTGCATTCTTCAATCTAAACAGCATCACTTTGTAACAATATATGCCTATCGGGGTTCGAAATGCTGTATGCCTCTCATCCTCAGGCGAAATTTTTATCTGATTGTATCCAGACGAACCATCCATGAAAGTGAACAGCTCGTAATTTGAGGTGTCATCGACCATCATTTCCATGACCGGAAGCGGGAAATTATCTTTAGGGCACGCTTTGTTAAGATCCCTGAAATTGACACAAATCCGGATCAGCCCATTTTTCTTCTTTACTTGGACGATGCATGCGATCCAGTCTGCGTATTTCTCTTCTTTGATGAAGCTGGCATCGATAAGTTTCTTATTATCCTCAATGAACTTTTCCTCCAACTCCCTTCTCATTCTTCGAGGAGATTGTTTGACTGGCTTAGCATCAGGAGAAATAGCCAGCTATGCACAGCCACTTGGAGGGAGTGGCCAGGCATTTCTGTGTACGTCCACGTGAAGCAGTCGACGAACTCACGCAACAAGGTAATCATCTGCTCTTTCATTTCCTCTGATAAGAGTGAGCTAATGTAGGTTGGCCTTTGATAATCGGGCATCCTCAAATCAATCTCGGTTAGCTCGTCGAACGTTGCTTGTCCGCCATCTTCGAGCTCTCTAGGGGCTTCTCCTGGCTCGGCTAACTCACCGTCATCATTCGACCCTTCGAGGGTTTCACTAACATGGAACATGTAGCATGATTTGGCATCGGGTTGCATATAACCTAGGCCCCGTCTATCTGGGACTCGCCCCTTGATGAGCGATCGGACCTGAGGCAGGTGCCATAAATTTTCATAAAACTTTGCTTCAGAGTCTGTCTAGTATAACCGACATCCGCACCTTTTAAAATATTCCCGCATCCCGAACGCATAATATCTAGGGTTTAAGACGACTCTTATGCCTCTCTCATGGGGAAAGCACGTTGTGTACAGATCGTCCGGGTGCATGATAGGGCTCGAACCATAAAACAAGATGCCCTTTTTTTGTTGTTCCTTCCGGGGACGTAGAAGGTTGTCAGTTGGTCCATGGTGGAGACCGACAACACATCGAGCTCTTTAAACATCTGTTCCGAAACTTTGGTGATGGCCAGGGATCTCTCTGTGAGTTTAAAGGTCTCTCTTAGCTTTGCTTTTTGTGTTAGAGTTCGGCATGTGCAACTGTTGCAAGACGGGTCTTCCTCCGACTCTTCGGTATCGCTGCCGAGATGAGGGCGATCTTTGATGCCGGATAGGCCCTCAACATCAGATTCGTCCATATCGCTGCCGAAATGGGGGCGGTTTTTACGGAAGGATGGACCTCCAGCATCGGACTCATCAGTGTCACTGCCGAAACGTGGACGCGCTTGCGGATTTTTACTTTTAAGCGTGAAGACCGGCTTAGATTGGCTTTTGAGGTTCTGGACCTTCTTATTTCTAGTTGACCGCGGCTCAGGTTTGCTTTTGAGACTATGGGCCCTCTTGTCTCTAGTCGACTGCTGATCAGCATGCGACTCAGCATTCGGGGCTTCATAAAGTACCGAGAATCATCATATCGGACTTCATGTACACCAAACGGCTGTATATCTCCATCAATATGTCTTTCTTCGCCATTTTTGGTATACTTCATGCATTGATGGAGTGTTGATGGAACGATGCCATAATCGTGAAGCCACGGTCGTCCTAAGAGAATCTTATAGGACGAGTCAGTGTCGATCACGTATATCTTAGTTTCGGTTTGCGGGTCTCCAAACCTGATTGGCAAAGCTATAAATTCCAGAACTTGCTGGAAGTTTTGATTGAAGCCCTGGATGACAATCCTCTCCCTTGACAGGTGCTAGACGTCCATTGATAAACTCTTTAGAGTCCGCAAGTTCATGATGTTCACTGAGGACCCCGAATCAATCAATATGCGATTAATCCGATCTCCGTCGTTATATCCTGTCATATAAAGCGGTCGGTTATGCTCGGTTGTCCCTAATAGCTGGTCTTCATCTTTAAATGCGACCGCTGCTGTATGTAGAGCGTACTGGGCCTCTTCCATATTGATCTCCGCGAAGCGCGCCCGGTACCGCTCGAGGTTTTCCAGAGCATAGATAAGGACGTCCCTAAGTTCCTTGGATAGAACTAGAGCATCATAGATATTTAAGAAGGATGGAAGCTTCCGGAGGTGAGCCAAGACGTTATAGTCTACCAAGGAAGGGCTCAAATCTCCGTTAGTCGGATCTCTTCCGTCTTCTTCATTAGCCGCATAATTTTCCTTTTGTTTCAGGGCGTTGCCTTGTCTTGACGTTGGAGTCTTCCCACTTCTGAGCTGGATCTGGTTGGCTTTTGTGGCGAGCCCATCGTCCTCTTCGGGAAAACAGAGCCCCACCTCAAAGTCGCTGCCGAGATGGATGGCGTAGCAAGTTACGGTAAGGCCCCTATCATTGGCACCATCTTCCAATTCTTCCAAGATTTCTGTGGCCTCTATAGGGAAGAACTATTTCAGTTGGATAAGAGTTCTTTCCTTTTGTACATAGCATTCGAGAGAATCGACGTATTTTTGAATGGTCGTTCTCCTTGCACACTTTTCTTTGTGTCGAGCCGCGTCTTTCTTTTTCTTCTTTCTGAGCTTCTTGGACTTCGAGCCTGCCCGCCTCGGATTGGTGGACAGGACAGTGGGCTTCTTTTGCCTTTCCCGCCCTACTCTAAGTTCTTTCTGGAGCAGTTTTAGCATCTTCTCCGTCTTCTTGAATATGTATACATCCCACGGAGGATGCGACACGTTGTCCTCATTTCTTAGGGCATACGGTTCAGCCGTATGCCTCCAAAGAGCTTCGGCTTCGGCTTCTGTCTGTATGAAGTTGGCGGTTTCGGCTTGATCGTTTGTCAACACGTCAGGGGACAATGAGATTTCTCCCGCCTTGTACTGTTTCTCGGCCCAATCTTTGAATGCATAGCAATACTCGATGACATGACCCAGCATTCTGTGTTATGGGCAATACAGAGGGTTGTTAATCAAGCTTGCTTCATGTGGCCTCTTTGGGTTCGGTAGTTGTAAACCATTCCTCAAGGCGTCCCTGAATATCTTTCGGACATTTTCCCTTCTAAAGGAATATACCTTGATTTTCCTCTCTTCCAAAGTCGGTCATTCTCCTCCCAGTACTGGCTTTTGCATTCGGTCGGATTTTTGTCCGCCCGCCCTTCTCTTGTCTTCATTGTCAGAGGCATTGAAGACGTTGGTATTGTTGGAGTTCCCATCTTTACGATGGTCATCCTTTCGGCTTTTCCAAGGTTTGTCATTTTGAAAGTCCTGGGTAGATTCTTGTTTCGAACGCTCCAACATCTGAACCTTCTTGGTCAGCTCTTGGAATGTTTTGAGTCCCACTGTACATAAGAATGAGACCATCCAATTGCTGAGGTTCCCAATGAGGAGGCTGACGGATTGGTCCTTCTCTAACGGCGACTCACACTTCACGGTGAGATTGCGCCAACGGCTAATGAAGTCCATGTTGCTTTCATTCTTCCCCGGCTTAGTCCGCACAAGGTCAACAATGGAGATTTTGTCGCTGACACTCATGAATATTTGCCTAAATAGAGACTCCATTTGGGTGAAAGTAGTAACGGAACCATCTGGTATACTCGCGTACCATTCGAAAGCGACACATGTCAGGCTATTGACGAACTGACGGAGAAGAAGCGCATCATTGCCATCTGTATTCTCACATGATGCTTTAAAAGTGGGCAACGTGCTGATTCGCATTTCCTGTCCTGTCGAATCTCCCGAATTTAGGGATGACGTAACCGCTAGGGAACTCAATCATGTCGTACTGTGCAGGGTACGGCCTCCCACTACCGCTAACATCTTTCTGAGCCTCAGCTTCGGACACCAATGTTTTAACTTTGTTGGTGACCAAATCCATTATATGATCTTGCGTCAGTGGAATGACGCCATCTGGGGATAAGGCTTCCCCAGAAGCGGAATACGGTCGGCTTTCGTGTAGCTCGCCCATATTCGGACCTGAGGGACATGCATCGGTCGCTTCGGGTCATTATTGCACGGCTCATGAGTAGAGACTTGTGCTTGATTGGAGGGTGTCCGAGCAACTTGAGCTGTGAGCTGCATCACGACGTTTGTCAAGTCGTCAATTTTGGAGTATAGCTGGGCCATCTCCTTATCCTTGCTTCGAAGTTGTTTTCGGAGCTCTTGGAGGAGCTCATGTTCCGCAGTCCGAGGGCGAAAGGTCGGCTCTTCTTTGCTGTCTGAGCTTGATTCCACATGGACTGAGAGGTCTTTCTGCCTATCGGCCTCATCGAGAGGATTTTCATCATCCTGCGGAGGAGGATGGTCTTGGGAAGGGGCAACCACATTCAAGCCAGATTGGGCTTGGGATGTGGTGGCCCCATCCTTGCTTTTGCTGCGAAGGTTGTCACTGGGGCGCATACCCGCCATGTAGACTGTATAGATAACATGGCCGACCACCTTTCTACTTCCAGCAGCTGATTTTGCGGACCGCTGTCGTGGTCCTTCCGCTTATAAAAAGGACAATCGATTGAAGAAGGTCGGCCTGACAGGGCTATCGAGTGGCGCTGGCGCTTCTTTTCGAGCCGTGCCCCGCTGCTTTCACACTACACGGAGTGCCTGGTAAACGCTTGAAGAGACGACGTTAAGTTTTCTACGTTGGGGTTTAGACACGTCCCTTCGCAGCACTGTACGAATTTTCGTCCTTTTGATCTTTGCAGTCATGGAGTTTCTTTTGACCCATCTTAAGGGTTCAAAAGAGTTGCAGATATTTAGAGTCAAGACGGTCGTCTTTGCGGGATAAGTCGACTCCTGGAACTTCACAAAATCCAGCTTGGCCGGAGTTCGCGCCCTTTTGTTGGCTCTATACCTGAACCGCTTCTGCCTTAGCTTTTCTGTTTTGAGTGACTGGCGGGCTTCTGCTCTTTGGGAAGCCGCCGTGGGTCGACCGGTAGATAGCCTTGAAAAGATATCCGGCTACGCACTCGTTGAAGGCATCGCCTGGGCTTGCCCGCGACGTTTGGTGACTTCTTTCATTCTGACGGCTTTGCCCCCAGCTGGGGCCAAGGAGAGCCGTTCGAATATCGACTTGCGTTTGGGTTGGGACGCCTTCGAAACCACCATATTTGGCCTCTTGCATTTCGAGGCCGGTTTGTCCGTTACGGGAGCTTGAGGAGCTAGGATGGTGTTAACTGGCATGAACAGAATAGAGCCGAACGGTAACGGCGGCTCCTCCCACTGTCGCCCGAGATTGGCCGGGAGGACCATCCTGGAGTCCATCTTCATCGTATAGAAGATGGGAGTTGTGTCGAGAGTTGAGCTTTTCCTTAGAGATATCCCTGTTGCGTCCGAAAATTGAGATCGAAAATTGTTAATCTGTGCAAAGAAATAGAATTTTAGTGCAAACAATCGATATATATTAATTGAGCTCGCATGAATCCTTGACCCGAAATATAGGAGGAGAGAGAAGGTCCCATTGGGAAGAATCTATAGGGTGTTTTTCGTCGCTCCATTGAGATGGGAATACGCGTCGCTTGTCAGGCGTACTACTGATTCCCCCTGCCTAGGGTAGACTGGAGTTTATTGATTGTGGGGATCCGAATCTCTGCCAGCCACGGACTAAACTGCCGTTAATTACTCCTCGCTCTTAGAGCGAAGAAACCTCCGATTGACGGGTCAAAATAATCATGCGAACTCAATATGAACTGTCGGTATTTGAAAGCAATGCAGAAGGGCATGTTTATTGCATTTTATTTATTCTATTTTTGACAAATGTTTTATTATTATTATTAAAACATTTTTTATGGAGTTAAACTCCAAAAGATTTTAATTGGAGTTAAAATCCAAAAAATACAAATTTATTTGAAGTTAAACTCCTAAAAGTTTCTGTATGGAGTTAAAGTCCCAAAGTTTCTGTATGGAGTTAAACTCCAAAAAAACATTAAAAAAAAGAAATAAGAAAAAGAAAAAGAAAAAAAAAGAAGAAGGGAGGGAATCCCGCTCCACTCACGTGAGGGGGGAAAGGGGCTCCCATAGGAGCCCCCCTACATGAAGAGGAGTGGAGAGCTCCCACTTAGTGGGAGCTTCCTCCCCCTCACATGAGAGGGAGCAGGGGCTCCCAGTTGGTAGGAGCCTTCCCCTCATGTGAGGGGGGAAAATATCCCACTTGATGGGAGCCTCCTTCTCATGTGAGGGGGCTCCCAATTTTTATTTATTTATTTAAATTTTTTGAAGGCGTTAAACTCCAGAACATTTGTATGGAGTTAAACTCCAAAAACATTTGTATAAAGTTAAACTCCAAAAAAAAATTATGGAGTTAAAACTCCCAAAAGCATTTGTATGGAGTTAAACTCCAAAAGATTTTTTTTATGGAGTTAAACTCCGAAAAGCATTTATATGGAGTTAAACTCCAAAAGATTTATTTTATGGAGTTAAACTCCCAAAAGCATTTGTATAGAGTTAAACTCTAAAAGATTTTTTATTATGGAGTTAAACTCCAAAAAAAAAATTCTTTATGGAGTTAAACTCCCAAAAGTATTTTTATTGTAGAGTTAAACTCCAAAATCAAAACTTTTTTTTATTTTGATCAAGATTTTTTAAGAGGAAACTCCCACAGAGTGGGAGCTTCCCTCTCATGTGAGGGGGAGCAAGGGGGTCCCACTTTATGGGAGCTTCCTTTCCCCTCACGTGAGGAAGGGATCCCCACTCATGTGGTGGGAAAGTGGAGGGTGCTACTGGCTTGGAGTTAAACTCTAAAAGATTTCTTTTTTTTTTATATAATTATTATAGAGTTAAACTCCAAAAGGTTTTTAAATATGGAGTTGAACTCCCAGAGATTCTATATGGAGTTGAACTCCCAAAACAATTTTATATGGAGTTGAACTCCCAAAACAATTTTATTTGGAGTTAAACTCCCAAAATAATTTTATTTTTTAGAAAACCTAAAAGAGATCTCTTGAAGCTCCAATATATCTGTCTTGGATTTCTCCCTTTTTGAGCCTTGAATGCTCTCAAAGTGAGGTCTTTTTTAAGAATGAGACTCCTTGTTAGTTATATGTATGCCCTAGAGGCTATTATTGTACATATGTTGTATATTATAGTGGATGCTTGGACATATATAGAGAGGACTTTCTTGCTCGACATGATAGTATACTATCTGATTGCTCTTTGTCTTAACATGTAGACTTGTATTGTGATACTGTCTTGCTCTCACATGTTGATAAAGCCCTTAGGATATGTACTTGACTACCAGGACTATGATGGAGATCATACTAGTGGGGCCAGGGTAGTCCACAAGTACATCATTTAATTGTTCCTAGTCGAGGGTATATCGAGACAGGGCATCGATATTCCAGAGTAGACTAGCATATACGCATCTTGACCCATATGATGGGTGATGGATGATCCCACATCCATTGGTGTTTGACATCAAAGATGGTATACGGATGCTCAATGGAGACTGGGTACACTGAATAGGACTCGCCGAGAACTCCTAGTTGGTATTATACCTATCGTCAGATAGCAGTTCTCTAGTGACACTGGTACAGGTTAGTCTGTAGACCCGAGATCTTCATAGAGTCTTGTGTGATTCCCACTGTGCTTTGATTTCCACCTTACCACGTTCAAGAGAACATGCAAAATGGTGGTTTTTGGATACAGTCCCGAGTCATATGGAGGCAATGAGCGATAGGAGGGGATTCGTCTCTCTCGGTATTGGGGGTTGATGTTGCGCTGTGCTCTATTGGCTATAACAGGAAATCCCTGGCCAGAGCTGATACGGAGATTTACCGGTAAGTGTTATCAGTAGTTTCTCGACCTGTTATGAGCCTCACATCGGCACGACTTATCGGTTACTGGAGTCTGACATTTACCACCCCTAGACTAGATATGCGACATATCAGACGAAGTGACCGGACTGTACGGTAGAGTTACTGACAGGCTTTACAGGAGTATGAGCAGGCTTGCTTGTTGATATTCTGATCGCTAAATACCCGGGTAGCCGTTACGTCCAGCTAGTACCGCTGACGGCTTGTGCGTGCTTGATATGATCATCACCTACTGCCGGCGTATTGACAAGTCTTTAGAGTCCTACACAGAGCTTTCCTGGCTCAGGCGGAACGAACTAGGAGCACATATGTGATATGTGCGGGACCGAGATTAATACGTGTATGTGATACCGTATTCTATTCTCGCGATATGTGATATCGGTCGGTTATATGTGATATAGCCGGGTTATCGAATCAAGTGTTGATTCGATAAGTTGATACAACAGATATTAGTCGGTTATATGTGATATAGTCGGATTATTAAATCAAGTGTTGATTTAATAATTTAATGTATAATTATATATTTGATATATTAGTTTATATTAACTAATATTAGCTCACTTAAGATTTTCTTTATCTCACTTATGCATTTAATATATATGTGATATATATTAATTGTGTTTCTTTTTGTCATGCTTGATGATACATGCTACATGGGTGTATGAGACTCACACCATGCTTATGATAATGAGAGGTTTATTTATTTAATATAAATCAAATAATTAGTAGGAAATTAAGCCCATGGTTGAAGCTTATAGAAACTTGTGGAACCATTGACTTAGTCCACTAATTCTGTTTTACCTTAGATATTTATTAACCTAACCATTATCTAAAACCATGGTTATGTCTCTACATGAGTTATATGAGATATTTCTCACCCATGGTTGCCATAACATTATCTCTTCATCTTCTTCTTCCTAAAGAGCTTAGCTCTTTAGGTTTTTGAGAGGTGAAGAAAATTAGTGAGAAAATTAATTCTAAAGTGAGCAAAAATCCTACTTCATCATTCTCTACTAGACTAGTCATTTAGTATAGGGTGTTAGCTTCACTAATTCCATATTAGTGAAGAGGTAGCTTGAGTTGGTGTCTTCTCAACGTAGATCATCTTCGGCCTCGAAAATTTCAAGCAAGCTTGTTCCTTTCATCTTGTAGAGCCATTCTAGAGTCTGGGAGATCACTACTTGGGGCGAAGGGACTACTACACGGAGCTATAGAAGTGAAGGACCAGTCTACATAGGTTGTATTCCTTGTTCACTTGATGTAAAGTTGTTTACATACATGTATTGTCTAATTCTCTAGTTAAGTTTCTACGGTTTGGGTTGTTTAGCATGGCAAATTTTTGAAAATGGCATGGTCGATACCTCCCGAAACCTTGCTGTCATGCTAGATAACCCAACACTTCTCCCTCTTCTCTCTTCATTTTTTTGGATCTTGGGGGGAAGGGTGATGGGATTTAAAATCTCCCCTTTTTAGAGAATTGACAAAATATTTGAACTCCTCTCCAAAAATCTTATGGTGAAAAACTATTTCTTTTTTTTAGAAAATAAGAGTTAAACTCTTGATTTAATTTCAAAAAAAAAGAAAAGAAGAAAAAAAAGGAGGTTGTAAACCTTGAAGAAAGAGGCACAAAACCCTAAGTTGATATAGGAAGAATCTTGTTTGTTATCATTCATCATGATGCCTTATATAGGCTTTACATTTTACATATGGCCTCTTAGGCTTTTCAAAATGGCACATGTGCCTTTTTTTTGCACATAAACAATGGGTTTTTACATAATCTGGGTTTGTTGTCCATTTTACTATATTTATTCATTAAAAAAATTACATCAAGCCTATTTATCTTTTAACAATTATCCCTTTGACATGGGGGGCTGGCCTCTTCATGCTTGGGCTCGATCTGGGCATGGGTCCACTTTCTTAGACTTGGGTTAGGCCTTGGGGTTGACTTCAATTTTGACCTGGTCGAACGAGTGTAATTTTTAACCCCAACACCGCTCCCTCGGATCGATTAGCTGGTAGATAGCTCAACTGGGCTTCATGGACGCCTTCTCCAGTTATAATCAAATCCGGATGAACCCGGCCGGTGAAAAGCTGACAGCCTTCACCACGGACCAGGGAGTATACTGTTACAGGGTGATGCCCTTCGGACTCAAGAACGTCGAAGCCACATACCAGCGACTGGTCAACTAACTATTTAGGCCACAAATTGGGAGAAACATGGAAGTCTATGTCGACGACATGTTCGTGAAATCCGCCTCATTGGCCGGGCACACAACAGACCTCGTCGAGACATTCTACATCCTATGAAAATACAAGATGAAGCTGAATCTAGCAAAATGCGCGTTCGGCGTCACAAGCGGAAAATTCCTTGGGTTCATGGTCATCCACCGAGGAATTGAGGCGAACCCCGAGAAAATCAGCACCATCATCAACATGGCGACGCCCAAAAACAATGACGATATCATGCGGCTCACCGGGAGGATATCTGGATTAAGCCGCTTTATGTCCAGATCCGGGGAAAAATGCATCCCTTTCTTCAGAGCCTTAAGGAAAATTCCCAGGTTTGAATGGTCCGAGGAATGCCAAGACGCTTTAGAACGACTCAAAGCACACCTCGCAACCCCACCACTCCTCACCAGACCAGTCAATGGCGATGAGCTATTACTATATCTGGCCGTCTCCAACCAAGCCACGGGCACAGTGCTCGTCAGAGAGTTTGAAGGAACGCAGAAACCGGTCTACTATGTAAGCCATGTTTTCAAAGACGCGAAAACTAGATACTCGGCCATAGAGAAAATAGTCCTCACGCTTGTCATCACGTCCAGGAAACTGCGACACAATTTCCAGACACACACAATTCTCGTCCTCACTGAACGACCTTTAGGGAATATTCTCGCCTCCCCCGAATCATCAGGTCGCTTAGAGAAATGGAGGTGGGAGCTGTCCGAGTTCGACATCAAATACCGACCCAGATGGGCAATTAAAGCACAAGCCCTAGCCGATTTCGTTGTCGAGTGCACCATTCCCACTAAGGAAGGAACGACAGTTCAGGGCCCTGGCCCATGGCCTTTGATCGAGGAGGTGCCCGGTCTAATCCTGGACTGGGGGCTCTATATAGACGGATCCTCCACCGAGGAGGGATATGGGGCCGGCCTGATCATCCGCGGCCAAAACGAGGCAGAAATGGAGTACTCTCTAAAATTTGGTTTTAAAGTGTCAAACAACGCGGCAGAATACGAGGCCCTATTAGCCGGACTACGAATCGCCTCTGGAGTAGGGCTGACCGAATACGCAGCGACTCCGCACTGGTCGTCGGCCAAGTAACCGAGCGTTTCGAAGCCCGAGAACCACTCATGATAAAATACCTAGCGGAGGTAAGAAAGCTTCGGAAAAAATTCGACGAAGTCCAAGTGGAACAGATTCCCAAAAATCTAAACACCGAGGCCGACGCCCTGAGCAAACTTGCCTCCTCCTATTCAGCCAATCACAAGAGAAACATCCTTTTCGAAGTCCTGCCGCGACCCAGTGTGGAAGATGGAGAGGCAATGCTCCAAATCTACACAACCTAAGAAGATGCCCCGGATTGGAGAAAGCCTATCGTAGAATTTCTGAAAGACGGGATTATTCCGGATGACCGGGCCGAGGCTCGTCGACTTCGAGCAAAGGCTCACCATTTCATATGGAGCAAAAAAACCTATATAAAAAGTCGTACACTCAACCCCTGCTCCGATACGTCGACCCCCACGAAGCATACTACATCTTACGAGAAATACACGAAGGGGTCGTAGGGGCGCATCAAGGGGCCCACTGCCTGGTCCAAAAGACGCTTCTCCAGGGGTACTATTGGCCGGGAATATATCGATATGCCGAGAAACTGGTCAGAAGATGCAAGAGCTACCAACTCTTTGATAGCATCCCACAACTAACGCCACTGAGCTCCCCTTGGCCATTTGCGTAGTGGGGGATGGATATGGTGGGCCCGCTTCCCGTCGGCACGGGTGGAAACAGGTACATTCTTATCGCCGTAGACTACTTCACAAAGTGGATTAAGGCCGTGCCTATCAGGAAACTGGATGCCTCCTCTATGATAAAATTTCTGCAGAACAACGTAATCTCCAGATTCGGGATCCCGAGGTGCATCATCACCGACCATGGAACTAACTTCGAAAACGACAAAGTCAAAGAATTTTGCAACGACTATCGCATATTAATGAAGTTCGCCGCGGTAGCCCATCCCCAATGCAACGGGCAAGCAGAAATTGCAAACATTAGCATCATTCGAGGGCTTCGAACTCGCTTAGAAGGAAGGCAAGGCGACTGGGTTGAGAAACTACCTCGGGTGCTATGGGCACTGCGGACGTCGAGAAAAACACCCACAGGAGAAATCTTGTTTGGCCTCTGCTACGTTACCGAGGCGATGGACCCCAATGAAATTGGATTGCCCAGCAATCGAGTCAAGCTTTTTGACGACGAGGCCAACACCTTGGCCCTACGAAGCAACTTGGACATCTTATTAGAAAAGCAAGATCGGGCACAAATCAAGATAGCCGTCTATCAGCAGCAAACCGTCCTCTACTACAATGCCCGAGTCAGGCATCGAGCCTTCAAGAAAGGAGACCGGTCTTACGATGAAACGAGTTTGGAGATCAAGCGAAGCTACATAAGTTCTCCCCAAAATGGGACGGGCCCTTCCTCATGACTGAGACATTGCCCGGTGGAGCCTACCGTCTCCAGGACTCCAAAGGGCGTAATTTCTCTCAGCCATATAACGCCTAAAAGCTTAAGTTGTACAGATAAAAATGTTCCCTCTTTTTCTTTCCTTTTTCTAGAATAATGAAATTTCTTTCCATATCAGTTAAATTTTCCAAACAAAGTCCTCACGCAAATTGGACTTCGACACCGACCCGTAACCCCGCCCTTTCTTCTTTCCCTCGGATCCGAGCTAGGGGACATGGAAGGGCACAGGTCGAGAAGAAAAAAAAGGTGAAGGGGGTAGGGAAGAGAGATATAATGCACGGCAACCTTGACCAAAAGAAATTTTTTTATTACTCGAAAGTATTCTTGGCTCCGCGGCCTTACAACCATTACAGTAAAGGAGGAAAAGAATTAAGAAAACATTGACGATGGTACTCGGAAGAAAGCTCCTCCAGCCGAGCCCAGACAATCTCCGTCCGCTCCCTATGGCGGTGCCCGTGGACCCTAGAAACTACTGATTCGCCGGAATCCCCAACCGCTGAGCACGATGCTACAACTAAGCTTTGTTGAAAACATTCGAGAAGAATGTCCAACGAGCGATCCCTCCTGCTCTTCGAGATAAGGCCAAGCTCATGGGTTGTATGCATCTTATTAAACGCCTCGTCCATCGTCTGCAGGGACAGAACGTTGTAAAGGTCCGTAGATCAACACTTGCAAGAAAGGAGATCTTCGGGAAAGAAGACGCCCGCAGTGCCCCTCCAAACGACTTATCACAGCCTCGTACGTTGCCTCAGAACGATCAAGACCGTAGAAGTACACGTCGTCTCGGGACACGATCTCTCTGATGGTATATGCGCGGCCCGTCATCTTCAAGAAATGTAGCATCTAGGAGGAACTCGACAACGCCTACGACATTTATAGCCTTAACAAGAAATCTTCCAATGGCCGAGATTTTCTCGCGCTACAACGCAAATCACGGGATGTCGCACTTTTCCAATGAGGCACGACCACGTAGCACCCGATTGCATGTCACACTTTCCTTAAAATACAGGTCAAAGAAGGTTGAACGACGTCTCCCAGAAAAACACAGAATCTGGGAAACCCTCGCCAAGAGGCGCCCGAGTAGGCTCATGCTCGGCTCATCCGCTGAAGGCGGCTTCCTGCCGGCCACTCGGCGGATCCAAAGCCCTCACCATGAGGCGCCCGAGTATTCTCCTGCTCGGCTCATCCGCTGAAGTCAGCTTCCTGTCCGGCCACTCTGTGGATCCAAAGCCTTCGCCACGAGACGCAGGAGTAGTCTCCTGCTCGGCTCATCTGTTGAAGGCAGCTTCCTGCCCAGCCACTCTGCGGATCCGAATCCCTCGTCAAGAGACACCCGAATAGTCTCCTGCTCGGCTCATCCGCTGAAGGCAGCTTCCTGTCCGGCCACTCTGTGGATCCAAAGCTCTCGCCATGAGACGCCCGAGTAGTCTCCTGCTCGGATCATCCACTGAAGGCAGCTTCTTTCCCGACCACTCTGCTGATCCAAAACCCTCACCAAGAGGCGCCCGAGTAGTCTCCTGCTTGGCTCATCCGCTAAAGGCAGCCTCCTGCCCGGCCAATCCTAAGCCCTCGTCTAGAGGCGCCCGAGCAGCTTCCTGCTCGGTCCTTTGAAGGTCCAATTCGTAGGTGAAAGAAAGTGAGTGGGACGCCGACCTATCTATACTTGGCGTTCGTTCGATTTTTGTACGTAGTGCACGATCGTCATCTCTACTACGGGGTGAGCGAGACGCCGACCTATCTATACTTGGCATTCGTTCGATTTTTGTACGTGGCGTATGATCGTCACCTCGGCTCCGGGTGATGGCAGGCGCCAGCCAGCCTATGAATTGGCTTTCGCTAGCTCGTACGTCGTGCTCACCCAGCACTCGACACTCAACTTTGCATGTGCTGAACGTCCGCTGGACACCGACCTACCTACACTTGCAAAAATAAAAATAAAAAAACACTTCGAAGGAGAGATAAGAGTACTTGCAAAATAAAATAGTTGCGGGATGAAAATACTTGCGAGCTAAAAGTACTTTATTTATATCTAAAAATTTTATACAAGGTACTATGGGCTTCCCAGCCTTATAAAATGCCCAGAGACATACAAAATGTGTTGACCGAGGAAAGCATAGCTCAAACTGCCTTTTCGGCCGCCACTTCCCCTTTATCGACGCCTCCATCCAAGGCCAAGATCGTTACGTTCAGCTCGGCGCTTCCGTCCGCCGTCTCACCTTTCCCGGCCAGCTCGGCACCGGCCCCTGCGGCGCTTCCTCGGCTAAGGGATACCTAGCATGAAGCACTTGACCTTCGAACTGAGGCATGGCTTCCTTAACGCCATCGAGGTCATTATGCCATCCGACGGCCGCGGAGTCGACGAGGTCGAGGTAGAACTGGTCAGAGGTCTTATACTCTTCCACGGCCCTTTCCGCTCTTTCCTCCGTGAGCTTCGCCGTTTCGTGAGATGCCTTAGCATCCCGCTTGAATGAGTCCCTCTGCCTCTTCATGGCATCGAAGAGCCCGTTGACCTCCCCTATCTTAGCCTGAATAACCCGGTTAAATTCGGTCAGGAGCCGATGAGACTCCTTCAATTTGGCCACCGTCAGGCCCTCCGCGACTAATCTCGAGTCAAGGAGGGCCGCCTTCTCTTCCGCCTATTGCAGCTGAGCGAGGAGCTCTTCTTCTCACGAAGAAAATTCGCCCACCTTCTTCATCGCCAGGACCACCTTCTGAACGGGGGGCGCTGCGGGAGCCTTAGCTGAAGGTGCTTGCTGGGGAGATGCGTCCGAAGCAGGCCGAGACGAGCTTGCGCCACCACTCTTTCTCCCTTGGACCTTGGCGGCCATGGCAGCTATAATTTTCGAGCGATCCATCGGCTCTGCAAGATACCACAAGAAAAAGATCAGCGACCAAAAACAACAACTAAATTTAGAAAAGTCTAAATGGATCGGCACAAACCCTAACTTACCAATAAAATGCGTGGGATTGTGTCCCACCCAGCTCAAAGCCAGCTCGGAAAGCAGGATATCGGCCCGCTAGATCGGTTCCCATAAAGACACCACCCTTACCTCGGGGGAGTTCGACTGCATAACTCTAGGACAGTCGGCTCTATGCCACTTGATGGGCACCGGCCAATTCTCACCCTCCGGTGGCCCGACGAAGAAAAACTTCTCCTTCCATTCGTGGATGGAAGAAGGGACGACCACTACCCCGACCCAGCTGTCCCACCCTTATGTTTTTTGAACGAAAGATACACCCAGCTCGGTTCATCCTTACTGGTACCGAGATGATTTTTATAACAGAGAAAAGAAAGGAGTAGGCTCAAATCGAAGGGGATCCGATCAATTTTCAACCGGACCAGAAACCCGAGGAGGATTCTCTACGAATTTAGCGCTAGCTGGCCCGGGGCGAGACGGAAACAATGAAACACGGCTCAAACCTCAAGCGAGAAGGGCAGACGCATTCCTGCCCAGAATGCTTCCAAGTATAGGGCAATCTCTTTGACCTGCACCCGATTTGCCTACTCACCCTCCGTGGCCAGACAGAGTGAATAACCAGAGGGTATATGAAAGCAGGTCCGGATGTCAGAAAGCTTATCCAGACGATTCAAAACTGAGGGCGCGTCATGGGTATTCCCGATGGGCATCTTGGGGGCCCTTTTCGTCCCCCGACGATGAGGGACGAGGGCGTCGTTTCTCCTGGGGCGAGCCCGACACAGAAGATGAGGACGAGGATGAAGAAGAAGAAATCTTTCGGCTATCGAAAGCCGAGAAGGAAGAAGACCGGCTGGGCTCGGCTCCAGAAACTGAAGCCTCATCACCCAACTCATCCCCTACTATGTCAATAAACATTTCGGAGGAAGACATCTAACCTGATTCAAGAAAGGTTTGGCCGAGGAAAAGTTTTGACAGCTGAAGTTCCCACCTAAGCGAATGTATGCCGGGCAATTTTCAGACGACAAGAGATGGCTAGGGTAAAGTAATGCCCGTGGGGTGAACCCCTTATTTATACACTCGATAAGAGGGCATCCAACGGTCTGCATCCGTTCCCACCAAAACGAAGCGTCACACCAAGCGGCCACTGAGGCTCCACGTAGCAACTGACCATTGGACACGTCCCCTTTCGTCAAGATTCGGATGACAGCCATCCATGTCTTACCACCCAGTGGAGGACACGTGGTGCATAGCCTAACCAGCCGAGTGAACAAAACGGCCCCCCCTTTAGGCACAATCATTTCACTGATACACTGACGTCGCCAAAGATACGTGCAGAAACTGAGACGCTTCACGAGCTGCCACGTGGATCTAGGGATTCAAGATGAGTAGCCGCCAAATGATGCGTCTTCGTCCGACAACCAATTGCCGGGAAATCTTAGGTTGAATCGTCAAAAAACGGGCTTACCACTCTCAACCCTGACCCATAAATAGGTCAGGGCAAGAGTGGGGGCTAATGATGAGGCTCATAAACGAGTATTCTCCAAATCACGACACGTGGCGGATGACGTGTCATCCGCTAAGCCTGCCAGACTTCTGAGGGTTGCGGAGCTGGAACAAGTATGACGCATTGGAGACATTCTTTAGCACCTCGTCTCCGAGGTTGCATCCGACCTTTTGGGGACCTTTCCGAACTGCCTTTCCTATTTTGCCTCAACAACCAACCGACATCTCTCTTCCGAGCAATCCTATAGCCGAGCTTCCTCAGCCACCAAGCAATCCTATAGCCGAGCTTCCTCGGCCACCGAGCCATCCACCGAGCTATCCACCTTGTTCAACCGAGAGCACGGAGCCCAAGCGCCCCCGTAACGGCTTCGTGATTTTAAGAGATTTTGTGATCAAAGAATTAATTAACGCAATCAAGAACGGCGTCGCTTGGTAGCTAGCCGGTGAGTACGGGTCGGTCCACAGGGATTTCGTGTATTCTCAATTTGTTTTAACGAGTTAATTCCAAACGGTGTTGGGTTGATTATCACTAAAAACTAAGTTGATTTAGACTAGGATTAGAATCTTGTTAGGGTTAGGTTTAGGTTAAGTTTGGAAATTTAAGATTTCCCACCGCTTTCAATACCCTAATTTAGATCTATTTAGGTGTAGTAATAATTAATAAAGTGGATTAGTACCATCGGGAAGAAACGATGTTTCTTCCTCTAGGTTTTTGTCCGTCCTTTCTTAATTCTTACCCTAACCTCTATGGAAGACATACGCAGCCAGTCTTTTAAACTGCGGTATCACCGCTACCTTATGGGATAGGGTGCCGTAGGGAGCGGTGTGTGTATGTATGCATGGAGTCCTATAAAAATATGTAATGGGCAAGAAAGGGGTGAGAGATTTTCATCTCTCAAACCTTTCCTATTCCTAGCCCTAACAAGTGAGGAACTACTCACTCATTAGGGAATTGATTAACATGTTCTAAACTAATTAACTAGGGCAGATAATGAAATCTATACTAGGGCAGAAAGAAAATTAAGAACTAGGGCAATGAAATAAAAACCTTACTTTATTTGATGGCTCTCTTCAAACATTTACACCGAATTAAAATTCTGAATAAATGAAATAAAAAGAGGCATACCTCAAAAAAGAGGTTTAGGGTTTCTATTTATAGATCATAGAAACCCTAGGGTTACATTCGATTCACATCTGCATTTACAAATATACCCTACAGAAGCCTAGTCAACGCACCGCCACCCGTCAAAATTCCCACCGACACGGGCTTCATATGGCCGCGGATCCGCGGCCAGAAGGCATGTTTGGTCGCGGTTCCGCGGCCATGTTGTGGGCTTGTTGGATGCATTTTTCTGGGTTTCTTCTGGTTGCATTTGTCTTCTTGTTTCTTCTCTTGGTTTCTCAGATTGTCTTCTAGTTTTCTTCCAGATTTCCATAGTGCATAATGTCGTGGACTTTTTACCCTTTACTTCGTGTCGAAGTCTTGAACCTTGCGCTGCCTTTGTGCTTTGTGAAATTGTCCATTGATCTCCGTTTATCCCTCAAATTGTAGGCATGATCAAGATTCTTTCATTTGTTGGTCGTAGTCTCACTTTTGTATCGTCTTTTCATCATTTTCACTGTTTTTGTTCCGAGAACCTGTAACCTGCAACTATGTAGCAGACATGGATCAAAAGCACTTGTTTATTTGTAAAATGAATAAGAATGGGGAATATAATAATGCAAAATTATGATATGAACAGGCCGCAAGCGAGCTCTCCTCGCGGGATGAGAGCTCCAAGCTGGAGCTGCAAGAGGCGATAGAGAGGGTCGCCGCCCTCGAAGACCGGGGTGGCGGCTAGGGATTGGGAGATCGCCAGATGCCGAGAGACCTCCCGAGCCGCTGAGGCTAAGTTGGAAGATTTCAGGGTGCTTGTCATCACCCTGAAGAAGACGGCGAACACCCTCCGGAGGGAGAGCAAGGCAGCGAAGGAAGGAGTGAGGCGTGCCAACCTCCGAGTGTCGAAAGCGGTGGAGAGCTACAAGAAGTCGGACCAGTACTACACCGACCTCGCTGGAGCCGTTGCCCTCGTTTGGCATGAGGCCCTCGACGCCGTCAAGGCCCTGATACCGGAGTTTCCTGACAGCGAGCTCCGGGGTGAGTATCCCCTTGAGGACGAGGCACATGGGAATGCCCCCGGAAGCGCTGCTGGGTGGAAAGCCCCTGGTGGGAGGTCGGGGAGAAGTTGGTCGCCCCGTCTCCCAGCACCGAGGCTCTTGCGGTGGACGCCGACCTTCAAGACGCCACCCTGGTCGTGGTGGTGGATGCGGAGCTCGTCAAGGTTCTCCCCGGCCCCGAGGCCTGAATCTTCTCGCCTCCTTATTTTCTTTATCGCTGAGATTTTGTAAGCCTTCGGGCGTTTTTGTAAGGCTGGGGAGCCTATAATACCCTTGTAAAGACTTCCGACTTTGTGAATGAAATCTTTTGCAGTGTTCTTTGTGCACATATTTTCCCTTTGTTTGTAGTAAATTTTTATTGCGCGGTACTGCTTTCATGATGCGTTAGGTCGGAGATCGGTTTCTCATCTAGCGATCGCCCATCGAGTTGAATTCAATCATTTGCCAAGTGCGCAAAGATTGGTGTAAGGTCAGTATCTCCATGGCTCCAAAGTCGAGGTAGGGATCGCTTAGTAAAAACGTGTAGGAAGTCACCCTCTGAGGATGGATTGAGCATGGAAGTTGCTCGATGGCCTATAGATAAGGGCTTGGATCCTTAGCGTGGGAGGGCAAAGGGTTGCCTGCTAAGGATGGACCGAGCAGGGAAGCTGCTCGGTGGTCTCTTGATGAGGACTTAGATCCTTGGCGTCGTGGGGTAAGAGATTATAGGCCAAGGATGGACCGAGCAGGGTGGCTGCTCAGTGTCCTCTTGATGAGGGATTTGATCCCTGGCGTCGTGGGGTAAGAGATTACCAGACAAGGATGGACCGAGCAGGGTAGCTGCTCGGTGGCCTCTTGATGAGAGCTTTGATCCTTAGCGCGGGAGGGCAAAGAGTTGCCTGCTAAGGATGGACCGAGTAGGGAAGCAGCTCGGTGGCTTCTTGATAGGGGCGGGAGGGCAAGGAGTTGCCTGCTAAGGATGGACCGAGCAGGGAAGCTGTTCGGTGGCCTCTTGATGAGGGCTTTGATCCTAGGCATCGTTGGGTAAGAGATTACCAGCCAAGGATGGACCGAGCCGGGAGGCTGCTCGGTGGCCTCTTGATGAGGGTTTTGATCCTTGGCATTGTTGGGTAAGAGATTACCAGCCAAGGATAGACCGAGCAGGGAAGATGCTCGATGGCCTCTTGATGAGGGCTTCGATCCTTAGCGCGGGAGGGCAAGGAGTTACCTGCTAAGGATGGACCGAGCAGGGTTGCTGCTCGGTTACTTCTTGATGAGGGCTTTGATCCTTAGCGCGGGAGGGAAAGGAGTCGCCTGCTAAGGATAGACTGAGCAGGGAAGCTACTCGGTGGCCTCTTAATGAGGGCTTTGATCCTTGGCGTCGTTGGGTAAGAGATTACCAGCCAAGGATGGACCGAGCAGGGTAGCTGCTCGGTGGCCTCTTGATGAGGGCTTTGATCCTTGGCGTCGTGGGGTAAGAGATTACCAGCCAAGGATGAACCGAGCAGGGAAGCTACTCGGTGGCCTCTTGATGAGGTCTTCGATCCTTAGTGCGGGAGGGCAAGGAGTTTCCTGCTAAGGATGGACCGAGCAGGGTTGCTGCTCAGTTGCCTTTTGATGAAGGCTTTGATCCTTGGCGTCGTTGAGTAAGAGATTACCAGCCAAGGATGGACCGAGCAGGGTAGCTGCTCGGTGGCCACTTGATGAGGGCTTCAATCCTTAGCGCGGGAGGGCAAGGAGTTGTTTGCTAAGGATGGATCGAGCAGGGAAGCTGCTCGGTGGCCTTTTAATGAGGGCTTTGATCCTGGATGTCATGGGATAAGAGATTACCAGCCAAGGATGTACGTTGCTCGGTCGCCTCTTGATGAGGGCTTCGATCCTTAGTGCGGGAGGGCAAGGAGTTGCCTGCTAAGGATGGACCGAGCAGGGTTGCTGCTCGGTTGCCTCTTGATGAGGGCTTTGATCCTTAGCGCGGGAGGGCAAGGAGTTGCCTGCTAAGGATGGACCGAGCAGGGAAGCTGCTCGGTGGCCTCTTAATGAGGGCTTTGATCCTTGGCGTCGTTGGGTAAGAGATTACCAGCCAAGAATGGACTGAGCAGGGAAGCTGCTCGGTGGCCTCTTGATGAGGGCTTCGATCCTTAGTGCGGGAGGGCAAGGAGTTGCCTTCTAAGGATGGATCGAGCAGGGAAGCTGCTCGGTGGCCTCTTAATGAGGGCTTTGATCCATGACGTCATGGGGTAAGAGATTACCAGCTAAGGATGGACCGAGCAGGGAAGCAAGAAAGCTGCTCGGTGGCCTCTTAATGAGGGCTTTGATCCTTGACGTCGTTGGGTAAGAGATTACCAGCCAAGGATGGAGCTGCTCGGTGGCCTCTTGATGAGGGCTTTGATCCTTAGCGTCGTGGGGTAAGAGATTACCAGCCAAGGATGGACCGAGCATAGAAGCTGCTCGGTGGCCTATTGATGAGGGCTTCGATCCTTAGCGCGGGAGGGCAAGGAGTTGCCTGCTAAGGATGGACCGAGCAGGGTTGCTGCTCGGTTGCCTCTTGAAAAGGGCTTTGATCCTTGGCATCGTTGGGTAAGAGATTACCAGCCAAGGATGGGCCGAGCAGGGAAGCTGCTCGGTGGCCTCTTAATGGGGCTTTGATCCATAGCACGGGAGGTCAAAGAGTTGCCTGCTAAGGATGGACTGAGCAGGGTTGCTGCTCGGTTGCCTCTTGATGAGGGCTTTGATCCTTAGCGCGGGAGGTCAAGAAGTTACCTGCTAAGGATGGACCGAGCAGGGTTGTTGCTCGATTACCTCTTGATGAGGGCTTTGATCCTTAGCGCGGGAGGGCAAGGAGTTGCCTTCAGGGTGCTCGGTCTAACCTTCCTTGGTGTACGAACATCGGGAAGAGTGACCGTCGCGGACGACACGTGTCAGGAATGCATGGGGAAGGCCGCATTTCGAAGAGCTGCGTTAGTTCCACCACGTGGCGGTGCGGTATTGGAGTAATTTGGGTGAATCCCAGGGTTCGCGCCCATTCGCGCGCGAATTTGGGTCCTTTAGGATTCTGTTTGAGGTTATAAATAGAGAAGGAGACGACAACTCTTCAGGATCGCTTTTTTAGATGAATGGTCGCACGTATTCGATCGAAGAGATCACCACCTTCGACGACGTCTTCATGTATGACCAGACCCTGGCTGGGGATAGGTACCGGGATGTGGTCCAGCCCCTCGAGGGTCACGTCGGCCGGCTTCTCCCTTGGCGGTCGCGCCTCCTACAGTTGCTGATGTACATCATCTGGAGGAGGTCCCCGGGTTTGTACAACCCCCTCTCTGAGGAGTTGCTGGATGAGGCGCTCGACAAGTTGCGCTCGATCTATATGCCCGGCCTCATCTCGAAGGCTAAGCACGACCGATCCTTGGCCCTCATTTTGGAGTGCTTCCAAAAGAGGTACATTGTGAGCCAGGGCATGGAGGGCGGAGCGTTGAGTGCTTCGTGGCGTCCCGGGTTCGCGCACAGCATCGGCAGGAACGGGCTATAGGGGCTTGGGCCCGTTTAGCGGAAATCTAATCTGAGTATCATCAGGAGTACTTCCTCGATCCCGTTCCCCTATGTTATAAATTTTTCTTTTTGATGTAAGGCTGAGAATCCTACAATGCCTTTTGAATGAATAAAATTCTCCTTTTTGCGATGCTCTATTGTTTCTTTCTTATTATTTAAATAAAAAGAACTTAAAAGAATTTACATCGCTTTTGTGAAAGAAGAAATATACATTCATAGACATTCTTTTCAAAGGTACAGCTTGAGCTTCTTAGCGTTGTAAGGCCGTGGAAATTTGCGACCATTCGCATCTTGTAAACGATAGGCTCCGACGAGGTTGATTTGACGAGCATGTCGTCGACGTAAACCTCCATATTCCTGCCGATCTGCAGCTTGAACGTCCGATTAACTAAGCGTTGGTACGTAGCCCCGGCATTTTTGAGGCCGAAGGGCATCACCTTATAACAGTATACCCCCCGGTCCATTGTGAATGCGGTGATATCCTCGTCCGCCGGATTCATACGGATCTGGTTGTAGCCGAAAAACGCATCCATGAAGCTAAGTAGCTCGTGGCCTGCCGAACTATCGACGAAATGATCTATCCGAAGGAGGGGATAGTTGTCTTTCGGACAGGCCTCATTGAGGTCAGTGAAGTCGACGCACATATGCCACTTCCCACTAGACTTTTTAACCAAAACTACGTTCGCCAACCATTCCGAGTAAGGCACATTCCGAATGAAGTTGGTGGCGAGGAGCCTGCCTACCTCGTCCTCGATTGCTTTTAGTTTGATCAGGGCAAAGCTTCACTTTTTCTGCCTGACGGGCCGGACCGTAGGGTCCACCCCGAGCTTATGCGATATGATTTTAGAGTCGATCCCAGGTATGTCAACAGGCGCCCAGGAGAATACGCCCGAGTTTTTTTTTATGAAGTGGATCGGGTCGTCTCGCTGAGTCCCCGTTAAGAGCGACCCGATCTGAACGGTTCGTACATCATCCCCTTCTACGAGGGGTACCTCGGATAGTGGCTCCACCGGGGCCCCTCGGACCTCTTTTTGTTCGTCTCGAGTGTCCAGAGAACCCTTGATATCACCGTCGCCCTCAATGTCATTGTTTGGCCACTCAGACGTAGATGTTGCGGTGAAGTAAACCTTTGCGGTTCGTTGGTCCCCGTAGACCCGACCTATCCCGCCTTGGTCGAGCGGGAACTTTATCGCTAGGTGGTAGGTCCATATCTGGGCTCGGAGGGAGTTCAGTGTCGGGCGACCTAGGAGGACGTTGTAGGCCGATGGAATTCTCGGGACGATAAACTCCACATGCACGGTGCGCGTACGGCCCGCTTACCCAATGTTAAATTGGAGGGTGATTACCCCTTCCGTAGGGATGGAGTGGTTAATGAACCCCGACAGGATGTAGGTGGTCGGCCTTAGGTCCTACGGGGTGAGTCCCATACGCAGAAAGCAGTCATAAAAGAGAATGCCAACCGAGCTTCCCGAGTCGACCAATATCCTATGCATTTCGTAGCGGTGGACCCGGGCTGTGATCACCAGTCGGTCGTTGTGAGGCAGGGATATACCGTGGAGATCCTCGTCGGTAAAAATGAACGGCTCGGCCGCTTCAGCCTTCTTTCTCGGGTGGCTGCCAGTCCCCTCGATCGGTGAGGGGTGCCGCGTCTCGTCGGTCTCCGTTGCACCCCCCACTGATATGACCATGATTTGGCCGATTGTTAACTCGCCGGGAGGGGGATGGTGCTCTTTCTCACGGTCGGCTGGCCGCTTATCTCGCAAGTACGTTGCCAGGTGCCCCAAGCGGATTAACTCTTTGATGTAGTCTCGGAGCCGCTTGCAGTTCTCGGTAGAATGGTCCTGTGACCTATGGAAAGCACAGTAGGGGCCCCGGGTATGCTTTGCTGCCCTATTCAAGACTGGGGAGAGTTTGAAGAACCTCTCGCCCTTAGCCTCTTCCAATAGTACCGTCTGGGAGACGTTGAGCGGGGTGTACTCCTGAAACTTCGGGGAGTACGGCTTTGGTCGCTCAATCTTCTTTTTCTCCTCACTGGCCCTTTTCTTCTGATCGGCTTGTTCTTTCCAGGGCAGGTTGGTGTTCACCTCGGACTCTAGCTGGATCTCACGTTCGATCCAGGCCTTTATCTCGGCCATGGTCTTAGGTTGCGCTAATGCAAAGGAGCGTAGCAGCTCCTTGTGCCTAAGACCCGACCTAAGGGCCGTAATGACCGTCTCGTCCCGGTGCTCTGGGACCTCAAGGAGGGCATTATAGAAGCGGGTAATGTATCCTTTAAAGCATTCTTTGTCCCTGCTCTTTATGGTGAAGAGATGATCAACGCTTCACATCTGCCGTCTGTTCCCGAGGAACTGGGTGGCCAGCTTATCGAAGGTAGAGATTGAGCATGGCACGAGTCTTCGGAACCAGTCTCATCCATAGCGGATGAGAGTGGTGGGGAAAGCACGGTATTGCGCGGCGTCGGAATTGTCCTGGAAACTCATCCCGGCTGTGAACGCGTCCAAATGGTCTTTCAGGTCGAACTTCCCGTCGAAGAGGGAGACCTTCGGGGGCTTGTTCCGGGAGGAGACGTGGACGGCGAGAAGCTCTTTAGTGAAAGGCTTCGTGAGTGAGTCGGCGGCATATTTATCCCTGTCGCTTGAAGGACGATTTTCCCTATGCATGCCTTCGATCTTCTTTTCGAGGGCGTCTAGTCGGCCGTGGTATCCCGACGATTCGGCATACTCTGATTTATGGCCTTTGCTGCTGGCGACCTGCGCCTGACCGCAGCTCCGGTTCTGTTCGATGTGGTTCCTTAGGTCCTCTGGAGAGGTTAACTTCGAGCTACCGAAGTGAGGTGTCGGTCATGCCTGGGTGCAGGCGAGCTGACCGACACCTCTTCGGGAGGGACAGGGGCGCGATGGGCCTCGGGATGGGGTGCTCTGACGAGAGACCTCGGTGTTGAGCTGTGTGGCACCCAACGGGTCATTAAATTGGTTGGCCCGGGGGATCTGCGGCCGATGGAAGCAGCGAAGCGGTGCTCGGTCATGCCGATGTGGGCAGCGTCTTCTCTCCCTCTGTAGGGGTCCCGGTCCCGAGGTGGGGGAGCGGCGACCTGGGGAGTTTGCTCGGCCATTTGGACATGGACGAGCGCATCCATGACGAATGCGAGCCGATCTATCCGAGCGGATAGGGCATGAATGGCGTACGGGGGAGAGGGGATCCATCCGCGCCTCTATTATGGGGAAGGCGGCGGCTAGTGCTTGGATCGTCGCGGTGATCGCTCGTCATGAAGTTGAGATCGGAAGGTGAACTTTTGTTGAGTGGAACTCGCTTCCCAAATCATGACACGTGGTAGATGACGAGTCCCAGAACTTACAAGAACGGTACATTGAAAGCATACCCCGGGCCTCCGACCCGAGGATAATCCCGACCTTCTATGACCTTCCAGACCACTCCTACGCTTTCCCTACAAACAACCATCGGCTTGCCTCTAAGCGCTGATTTCCCTCTGGCCCCTCAGCTCGCTTTCGAGCTATCACATAACCAAGCTCGCTCGGCCTCCCGCTCATTCCCGAGCCTCCCGCCGAGCTTAACTTCCTCGGTCTCATCGGCCGACCCACAGCACTGATCGCAGGCGTCTCCGCCACGGCTCCGCGAATCTCGCCAGACACGAGATATACGCAGCTCACGATCCCGCATTCTACGCCACCGCGTTCCCCCATTAACGAGCATATCTCGTCATTAATGGGGAATCCCGCCTTTCACGCGGGCATAACGCCAGGGGCGTAACGGCCGGCGTGAATCTCGCGCCCGCCTGCCCATTGCTGCCACTATATAAACCCCTCTCTCAGACGACTCAGGTAAGTCAACTTGACCCCAATAGGCCATTACTCTGCCAAAATATCTCAACTAACTTGATCGTCAGAGGTTCCTCGGTAGCACAACCATCTCGGGACTTCCTTGCAGGTAGCTCGGCCTCAACCATATCCAGCCTATTGAAATCCACATGCATTGAGAGTCAACCCTCAAATCCAATCTCAGTCATCCATCAGCTCGCTGCAGATCAGGTAACATCTGAAGGAGATCCAGGCCTCCATCAGTTAGCAATGTCTGTGGGAAACGAGTTCCACTCAACGAAAGTTCACCTTCCGATCTCAAATTCATGGCAAGCGATCACCGCGACGATCCAAGCACTAGCCGCCGCCTTCCCCACAATGGAGGCGCGGATGGATCCCCTTCTCCCCCGAATGCTATTCACGCCCTATCCGCTCAGATAGATCAGCTCGCGTCCATCGTGGATGCGCTCGTCCGTGTCCAAACGGCCGGGCAAACTCCCTAGGTCGCCGCTCCCCCACCTCGGGACCGGGACCCCTAAAAAGGGAGAGAAGACATTGCCCATGTCGGCATGACCGAGCACCGCCTCGCTGCCTCCATCGGCCGCAGATCCCCTGGGATAACCAATTCAATAACTCTTTGGGCGCCACACAGCTCAACACCGAGGTCTCTTTCCAGAGCACCTCGTCCTGAGGCCCATCACACCCCTGTCCCTCCCGAGGAGGTATCGGTCAGCTCGCCTGCACCCAGGCATGACCGATACCCCCTCCCTCGACGGGGTTGCACGGACGAGACTCACCTTGGTAGCTCGAAGACAACCTCGCCAGGGGACCTAAGGAACCTCATCGAATGGAACCGGAGCGGCGGTCAGACGCAGGTCGCCAGCAGCAAAGGCCATAAATCAAAGTATGCCGAATCGTCGGGATACCACGGCTGACTAGACGCCTCGAAAAGAAGATCGAAGGCATGCATCGGGAAAATCGTCCTTCGAGTGATGGGGCTAAATATGCCGCCGACTCGCTCACGAAGCCTTTCACCAAAGAGCTTCTCACCGTCCACATCTCCTCCCGAAACAAGCCTCCGAAGGTCTCCTTCTTCGACGGAAAGTCCGACCCGAAAGACCATTTGGACGCGTTCACGACCGAGATCAGTTTCCAGGACAATTCCGACGCCGCGCAATGTCGCGCTTTCCCCGCCGCTCTCATCCGATCTGGACAAGACTAGTTCCGAGGACTCGTGCCACGCTCAATCTCTACCTTCGATGAGCTGGCAATCCAGTTCCTCGGACATTTCGTCGGGAACAGACGACAGAAGCAAACCGTTGATCATCTCTTCACCACAAAGAGCGGGGACAAAGAATCCTTCAAAGTATACGCCACCCGCTTCTACAACGCCCTCCTTGAGGTCCCAGAGCACCGGGACGAGACTGTCATTACGGCCCTTAAGTCGGGTCTTAGGCACAATGAGTGGCTACGCTCCTTTGCATTAGCGCAACCTAAGACCATAGCCGAGGTAAAGGCTTAGACCGAACGTGAGATCCAGCTTGAGTCTGAGGTGAACACCAACCTGCCCCGGACATAGCAAGCCGATCAGAAGAAAAGGGTCAGGGAGGAGAAAAAGAAGATTGAGCGGCCAAAGCCCTACTCCCCGAAGTTTCAGGAGTACATCCCGCTCAACGTCTCCCAGACGGTACTATTGGAAGAGGCTTAGGGCGAGAGATTCTTCAAACTCGCCCCAGTCTCGAATAGGGCGGCAAAGCATATCCGGAGCCCCTACTGCGCTTTCCACAGTTCACAGGGCTACTCTACCGAGAACTGCAAGTAGATCCGAGAATGCATTGAAGAGTTAATCCGCTCGGGGCACCTGGCAACGTACTTGCGAGACAAGCGGCAAGCCGACCGTGAGCAAGAGCACCATCCCCCTCCCGGCGGGTTGACAATCGGCCAAATCATGGTCGCGTCAGCGGGGTGTGCAACGGAGACCAACGAGATGCGGCACCCCTCACAGATCGAGGGGACTGGCAGCCACCCGAGGAAGAAGGCTAAAGCGGCAGAGCCGGTCATTTTTACCGACGAGGACCTCCACGGTATATCCCTGCCTCACAACGACCCACTAGTGATCACAGCCCAGGTCCACCGCTACGAAATGCAGAGGATATTGGTCGACTCGGGATGCTCGGCTGACATTCTTTTTTATGACTGTTTTTTGCGTATGGGACTCACCCCGTCGAACCTAAGGTCGACCACCCACGTCCTGTCGGGGTTCACTAACCACTCCATCCTTGCAGAAGGGGTAATCACTCTCCAATTTAACATCGGGAAAGCGGGCCGTACACGCACCATGTCTGTGGAGTTTATCGTCGCGAGAATTCCATCGGCCTACAACGTCCTCTTAGGTCGCTGTCACGACCCGAAAGAGCACGTGACTGGCCCTTGAACCATATGAAGTCTATAGGACTCCATCTGATCCAAGTAAGCCAAAGCCCAGAAATCTAAAACCATTTTAAGAGTAAGTAAAGAAAACTGGTTTTTAAAGAAGTGAAGGAAAACATGTTTGAAGTCAAGGTTTTTAAATAACTAAGCCGAATGTGCATTTTTAAAAGGTAAAGTCTTTTCTAAAAATTTCGGCAGAGTTTCTTTTGTAATTACTGGCCCCGAACGGGGTACAACAAGAACAACATATATACAATGGTAAAAGGCATCCCCAAGAGGGAGCTAGCTCTTCGTCAATTGACGGTCACAACCATACATGCAATATAATATACAACGCCGAATGGCGAGGATCAAATCCAAAAGAAACTCAGTAAACATGAAAACCGCAATACTACTAAGCGCGACTCTAAGGCCGAATAATACATCACAAATGTCTAAGTCTGAAACAATATACAGGTTTGGTGGATGGAATTTCTAGATACAAGAATAATACAAGTACAATGGTGGTTCTTGAAGCAAAAGAACCCACCTACCCAAGCAAGTCACCCTTAAAGAAGCAGTGTGCCAGAATGCCGCTACGGAACCTGTACGGCAAAACCTGCAAGAACTGTGGCACAACGGGGGTGAGTTGCCAACTCGTGAATAGAGAATATCTACAAGCAGAAACCGAATGCAAGACATAATCCTAGGTCAACAATCAGTAATAAACCTCAAAGAATAAGCCTGATACATGATAAGGTGGCAAAGCAACATCTAAACAGGTATGTAGTGCCAAGTACTCAGGTAATAACATGTCATCAGTATAGGGTATGTCTGCATGAAGTAAATATGATGAAGTATCAAAAGGATATCAATACACATATATTAGCGTCCCATAACACTAATATTGGCGTAAGGGTATATATAACAGCGCCCTCATACCCTGTTATATATACGATTGAAGTATGATCAATGTAAATCCAGTCTGTATATGATCCATGTCTATATATACGTGGAACCCGTCCACCCGTCACCCAATGACAATAAACGTGGAACCCATCCACCCGTCACCCAATGACAATAAGCATCATGTATGCAAATATGAGGATATAAACAAAATCATGGAAAAACATCATGAAACCTGTGTCAAGCATCGACACGTAAATCCTCGTCCATATGGGGCTCCGTCTGCGGTATCGGCCCTCGGCCCCGGCAGTACGGGTCAGCCCATATCCTCATCCATATGGGGCTCCGTCTGCAGTATCGGCCCTCGGCCCCGGCAGTACGGGTCAGCCCATATCCTCATCCATATGGGGCTCTGTTTGCGGTATCGGCCCTCGGCCCCGGCAGTACGGGTCAGCCCATATCCATCTCTCAACTCCGGTCGGTATCCTCCAGATATCCGCCGAGCTCAAATACAATCACCGGTAGGTAGTAGTCCCTCTGTAAGGCTCACCGTCTACTATACAGCGAAACCGTTCTCGCCCCGGGGTACCATACCGGGTCCACCATGTACCCGCAATCGGCCTCATCCGCCTCCTCGAATCGGGTTTCATATGTCGCTCTCAGCACCGAGAAAACACATGGCGGACGCACTGAAATATCATATCAAGGGTAACCGGGTTTTTAACACAATTATATATTCTCTTTTGAAATACCCACGGTTCCCAAATCCAGAAATATCATGGAAACAACATATCTCAATGCGTATAATCAAAACATGATGTATGCGACATGTAAGAAAGGTAAGCATATCATAAGTCATGCAACATGGAATAGTAATGTGCACATGTCGAGGGAAACCGCTCTTTTAAAACGAATCAGTTTTGAAGAACATCTTGCGGTTCCCAAATCTCTAATCAAGTCAGAATCATCTATGTTTGTGTACAAGTATAAGTGTACAATATGCTATGCAAGAATCATATCATGAACACAACAGTACTACAGTGTAGTGGCATGGCAACTATCGATGATGAAGTGTGTGAGCCGGCAAATAGTGTACGTGGAACATACGCATCATCGATAATGGTGCTGGTATCCTAACAGCATGATAATAATATAGCAATAATCATATGCAAAGCAATGTGAATAGCATGAATATGCGGAAATCCAATAATCAACACCACAGTGAAGAATCTACATCAATAAGTATATATCATGCAGTTATGTCGTTTAAAGTAAGACGAATCAGGATTTTTAGTAAAATAATGGCTACCGTATATTTTAAGAAAGATACGTCCTTTGAAAACTACCCGTAGAATCTCTTTACTTGTCTTTTAAGATATTCCTGATTCGTAGTTTTTGAAATAGGTATGACTCGGGTCTAGTCTAACATCTACTATGCAAACGACAGATCTAAGTATCAAGTAAATCGGAAGGGGTGTGGAAACCACCTAAATCTGAGTCGACATATAAATAGATATAATAGTCGGTGATCCCGCCTCAATAATATCGTGAACGATATAGTATATCATATGACATCCTCAAGTCATGAGCGCGGATCTATCATCAATATAGGCTCGTACGGTAAATCGTCGTACGGCATCCCAATAGCTGGGTACGGGTCAATATCACACTATCTCATCACGTCTCAGGTATCACTATCATCATATCACATAATCTGGGGTACTGATCTAAGTTTAGTACAACTGATACCATCAATATACTGCGTGTGCAAGCATACGTCCCAAGGCCCGCTAAAGATCACGTATCGTATCCCAAATACGAATCACCTCAAATCACCGATCTCGCGGCACAAGGCTCAACATCATCGACTCATCTCCAATGTCATCCAATATCATCAACACAGTGCAAGTAAAAGGAATATGCAAGGGTGTGCGTGTAGGTGTAATTCTATTCTAGGGTTCGCGACTATGAACTACACTAGTCACTTCTAACCCTACACTATCCATAATACACCTAACTATCATATATAATATAACAACTACGGACTGCGGGGGTGCTATACGCCATCCACCCGACTTCCCCCAGTAGATATAATCTACTCACCTTGCGTCTTCATTTGTGGACGTCGCCACGCGCTTGCTTGTTGTCCCGAAGTCTTCATGGGTACCTACATATCAAAATATCGTATATGTGCATTAAAACCAAATCAAAGCTAAAACGGCACACGAAACCCAAAACGATACGATAAGAGGCCTATAGGTTAGAACCTATGGCACGCCTTCAAAACCATCAATAAATCCTCTATATCGTCGTATAAACGCCAAATAGTCGAGGTAAAACACAAGACACAATTTCAGACTTAAGAATACGGAATACGGAAACACGAATCCAAAACAGCAACTTAGGAAATATGTTCCAGATTTCACCCTAGGTCAAATTAGACAATTCTATTTATACCAGGGGCCTAATCTACAGATAAGGGAACACCAAAACCAAAACGAGCCAATTCCACCATGGTCTGGCCGCAAATTGCGGCCAGAATGGATAAATCTGCGGCCGGCTTATTGAGTTAGGGGTTGGGGTCTTGGTGGTAGCTTCCTGGGTGCCTGCACATGTCACTGTCCAATCAATTTTAATTTAGGGTGTCTCGGGTGATAGCAGATTCAATATACCCTTCACAGATTTCACAAATTCCCCGATATCGGTTTCTAAATCCGTATTCTGGGTTTCAACTCTCAAGTTTAGGTCTCAATTCATGCACTAGGGTGTTTATATAACCTCAACTGAGCTCAATTTCACAATACAACACAAGTTTCCCTCAAACCCTAACTTGGTTATCCTCAAATCCACAATATCAAACAATATCGGTTCTATCACAACATGGGGGTGAAAGAAATGCTAAAACTAAGCTAAGGGTTCAGTAAATACCTCATTTGGCAACTCAAGAATTTTCTTGAGTTGCCCCTAGTGGCCAAAATCCATGCTTTCTTGGTCCATCGTGTAGGTCTTGAGCTTGTGCACACTTTTAATGAAATGGAGATTGGGTTATGGAGTTGTTTTTGAGGTGTAATGGGGCATTGAAGTTGGAGGAAGGGGGAGGAAGCAGGAGCAGCAGCAGCCATAAGAGGGAGAGGGAGGGAAAATGAATGAGGAATGAAGGGAATGGCCAAGTGTTGGGTCAACACATCTCACCCTCTCATTCTCTCACTTGCCCATACCCAATATTATAATCCTTTCCCATTTCTTTTCTTTTCTTTTTCTCTCAAAATCCTTCTCCCAAGAGTAGTAACCCCAAAACAAACCATGGCAAGAAAATGCACAAGTGTGATACAAATGATATGTGCATGTTTTGCACAAAAATGCTAAGAAACCGATTAGCGATTTTTAATCGCGATTAGCACTAAATTAGTGTCAAACTAATCACAAAAACTTTAAAATGTCATAATTCTCTAATTTACCCTATTTTAGAATTTTCCATAATTTTTTCCAAAATTTTTCCCATTTATTTGTATTTAAAAATACCAAAATATTAAAATATTCAATAAAATAATATTAAATTATAAAAATTCCCAAAATTAATATTTTATCTTTTTGAAAATGTTACAATCTACCCTCCTTAAATAAATTCGGTCCCCGAATTTAAATTTAAACCCCTAAATACCAAAACATTTCAGTAATATCCAATTTGTCGGGGCTCCGAAAATATCAATACATAGCGAATATCATAAAAATGTACTGCTCTACTAGAAATCAATCCCCAAAATGCATATATAAGAATATCCTATGCGTCTGGTGCGCAAGGAATCAAAATCCATATATGTGTCAAACAGGAGTACAAAACAACATCTAGACGCAACTGGTGCGCACGAAACATCTGTCGTAGGCAACGTGTGTGCCTGACAGTAAAAGAAAATCAGGTGCATGTGACATGCACGAAGAATCCCGATTTAGTGCATTTGGCATGCACCAAAATCGTATATCAAAACACTAAAGGTGCATGAAAACTATGCTGGAAGTGTAAATCAAATCACTGTATAAGATAGGCGTGAAATCACAATCAATACCTCGAATGTAATAACATATGCGCAAAATATAAATATCCAGTGGGTGCATGAAACAATATCATGAAACTCAGTCATCAAAACTAAATCATGCAATAGAACGCCCAAAATACCAAAATCCAAGATGACGGATACGTGATAATCGAATCACAAAATCACAAATCATAAATACCGTCGTCGGTAGTTACTCCTTCAAGGTCGAGAAGGAGTCGGTGCATCCAATGCTAGTAGCGCAAGATATCTACTTGCCTCTTGCTCACGGTCTGGCGTCCTCTGACTCTGGGTCCTTATTTTCTCTGCGGATTACCTATCTCGCAGTCAATCGGCTCATCGGCCCTGTCAGGTGTGCTAACGGGGACGATTCCGTTCTGGCACTTCTCTGCTCATCTCTCGGTCGATCCTCACGACCACTCGTAAAGCAGCATATCACTGGCGTCGGCCTCTGGCACTCTGAATGCACATCACACATCTGATCCTGGGTGCAAACATCATTGCAGCAATGTCCTGGAAGGAATCCTGCTCAAGGTCTCTTCCAATCTTGCCTATGCCGAACTGTACGGAGGCTGGCTCTCTTGCATAATCTCTTCTCACTCGATAGACATCTGTGTCCTCAGCACAATATTTTCTCGGAAATTGGTCGCATCCCAACGCCTTTGTAAGCATATCAGGTCTCTAGTCTCGACGGGAAGTAATGACAGCTCGTCAGCGTCTCGCCCGAACCTCTAGTTCCACCTGTCTCTATCGTCGTATGTATGCCCTAGAGGCCAGTATTGTACAGATGATGTATATTATATTGGATGCTTGGACATATATAGAGATGACTTTCTTGCTCGATATGATAGTATGCTATCTGGTTACTCTTTATCTTAACATGTACACTTGTCTCTTTAAACTGTCTTATAGTTACATGTTGGTAAAGCCCTTAGGATGTGTACTTGACTACCTGGACTATGATGCAGATCATACTAGTGGGGACATGGTAGTCCATAAGTACATCCTTCAAGGTCCCTAGTCGTGGGTGTATCGAGACGGGGCATCGATATACCAGTGTAGACTAGCGTATACGCTTCTCGACCCATGAGATGGGCGATGGATGATCCCATATCCATTGGTGTTTGACATCAGAGATGCTATACGGGTGCTCAGTGGAGAATGGGTACACTGGACGGACTCGCCGAGAACTCCCAGATGGTATTATACCTCATGTCAGATGGCAGTTCTCAGGTGACACTTGTGCAGGTTAGTCTGTAGACCCGAGATCGTCATAGAGTCTTGTGTGATTCCCACTGTGCTTTGATCTCCACCTTACCATGTCCATGAGGGCATGCAAAACGGTGGTCTTTGGGTACAGTCCCGAGTCACATGGAGGCAATGAGCGATAGGAGGGGTTTCGTCTCTCCCGGTATTGGGGATTGATGTTGCGCTGTGCTTGATTGGCCGTAACAGGGAAGTCCCTGGCCAGGGCTGATCAGAGATTTGCTGGTAAGTGTTACCAGTAGTTTCTTGACCCGTTATGAGCCTCACATCGGCACGACTTATCGGTTATTGGGGTCTGACGTATACCACCCCTAGACTTGATATGCGACATATCGGACGAACAGACCGGACTGTACGGTAAGTGTTACTGGTTGGATTCACAGGAGTGTGAGCGGGCTAGCTCGTCGATCTTCTGATCGCTCAATACCCGGATGGCCGTTACGTTTAGCAGACCGCTTGCGGCTTGTGGGTGCTTGATATGATCATCATCTGCTACCGGCGTATTGACGAGTCTTTAGAGTCCTACACAGAGGTTTCCTGGCTCAAGCGAAACGAAATAGGAGTGCATATGAGATATGCGCAGGACCGAGAATGATGCGTGTATGTGATACCGTATTCCATTCTCGCGATGGATGTATCGACTGGTTATATTCGATATAACCTAGATATCGAATCAAGGATTGATTCGATAAGCCGATACATAGGATACTAGTCGGTTATATGCGATATGACTGGATCGTTAAATCAAGTGTTGATTTAATGATTTAATGTATAATTATATATTTGATATATTACTTTGCATTAACTAGTATTGGTTCACTTTAAATGGATTTTCTCACTTGATGTGCAAGAAGTATATGTGATATACTTTTGTGCACATATTTATATCATGTTTGATGATACTTGATCATGTGGTTAAGTGTAAAGGATTAAACCATGGTTAAGAGATGATTAGGGTTTTGCTTTTTCATTTATTTGTTTATTTATTTATTTGGAAAAGATTTAAATAAGAATGGTGGCTATGTTTGTTTTTAGTTGAAGCTTCATGAAGCTTTGACTTCTTAACCATTCTTGTCTTCATGCTTAACCCTAACCCATCCAAGTAACCATGGTCTATTCTCTACACTCAACTATAGTTAGCTTATGATAAGTATTGAATTATTTTTCATTTTAATTCAACACTTATCATATTCTTTCTTCTTCTTCATCTTCTTCTTCAAGATAGAAAACTTGATGCCATCAATGGCAACTTGAGATCTAAAGTGAGAAATCCAATTCTAAAGTGAACCCACCTCCTATTTCTTCACCCTCTACCTCTTGCCAAGTTGTTTTGGGTGTTTTCTTCACAAGTTTAACAACTTGGTGAAGTCGGAGCTTGAACTTGTGAAACCTCGACGTAGATCATCTTCGGCACGAAGCCGACGACCTAGTCCGCCCAATTCTCCGATGAAGCCGACGTTTGAGTTCGGGATTCGAGATGGACAGCGAAAGGACGCGTACGTGGAGCTAAGGAAGTGGAGAACCGGATCTACAAAGGTTGTAGCCTCTCTCCTTTAGTTAAGTTGTTAACTAGTTCCGTTTATCGCCTAAATTTCTAGTCAACGATCCGTATTAGGGTTTCTCGGCACCCATAAAATTTGAAATTGGCATGGTTGATGCCTTGTGAGACCTCTATAGTGTGCCTAGGAACCCTACAGGTTTAATCTTTACACAAACCCTAGTGAGCATGTATCATCAAACATGATACAAACTTGTGTACAAAAGTATATCACATATACAATGTGCACATAAAGTGAGAAAATCCATTTAAAGTGAACCGATACTAGTTAATGCAAAGTAATATATCAAATATATAATTATACATTAAATCATTAAATCAACACTTGATTTAACGATCCGGTCATATCGCATGTGACCGACTAATATCCAATGTATCGGCTTATCGAATCAATCCTTGATTCGATAACTAGGTTATATCGCATACAACCATATCGATACATTCATCGCGAGAATACAATACGATATCATATACACGCATTATTCTCGGTCCCGCACATATCTTATATGCGCTCCTATTTCGTTTCGCTTGAGCCAGGAAACCTCTGTGTAGGACTCTAAAGACTCGTCAATACGCCGGCAGTAGGTGATGATCATATCAAGCACCCACAAGCCGCAAGCGGTCTGCTAAACGTAACGGCCACCCGGGTATTGAGTGATCAGAAGATCGACGAGCAAGCCCGCTCATACTCCTATGAATCCAACCAGTAACACTTACCGTACAGTCCGGTCTGATCGTCTGATATGTCGCATATCTTGTCTAGGGGTGGTAAACGTCAGACCCCAATAGCTCGATAAGTCGTGTCGATATGAGGTCTATAACAATTCGAGAAACTACTGGTAACACTTACTAGTAAATCTCAGCAACCCTGGCCAGGGATTTCCGGTTATAGCCAATCGAACACAGCGCAACATCAACTTCCTATACCGGGAGAGACGAATCCCCTCCTATCGCTCATTGCCTCCATGTGACTCGAGACTGTACCCAAAAACCACCATTTTGCACGCCCTCTTGGACGTGGTAAGGTGGAAATCAAAGCACAGTGGGAACCACACAAGACTCTATGACGATCTCGGGTCAACAGACTACTCTGTACCAGTGTCACCTGAGAACTGCCATCTGGCGTAAGGTATAATACCATCTGGGAGTTCTCGGCGAGTCCGTCCAGTGTACCCAGTCTCTAGTGAGCACCCGTATATCATCTCTGATGTCAAACACCAATGGATATGGGATCATCCATCGCCCATCTGTATGGGTCGAGAAGGTATACGCTAGTCTACTCTGGTATATCGATGCCCCGTCTCGATACACCCATGACTAGGGACCTTGAAGGATGTACTTATGGACTACCATGTCCCCACTAGTATGATCCGCATCATAGTCCAGGTAGTCAAGTACACATCCAAAGGGCTTTACCAACATGTAACAGAGAGACAATCAGTATACACGTTAAGATAAAGAGCAACCAGATAGCATACTATCATGTCGAGCAAGAAAGTCCTCCCTATATATGTCCCAGCATCCACTACAATATACATCCTATGTACAGTAATGGCCTCTAGGGCATACATATAACTAACACATGCCACAGCATCGGTGGTCCAGCCGTAGAAGGGCAAACCCAAGCCTCACTAATGGCGCTGCGGAACTGCCGCAAACCCTAAGATTCAAAGGCTTTCACACGGTCATTAAGTCGAGTTAGGGTTTCATTCTTCTAGAGGGTCCATAGAATCACCTGCATGTCTTTCCGTATACTTTAAACTTGGAAAATGGGCTCCTGACATTCGATCGTCTCTGTCGACTCTCCACGAACCTGCGTGAAGTCGTCTCTAGCTGGAAACAATCGATCTGATGACCTCGCATCGGTAAACGGACGAACCATATGTCCTAGTCATTCATCCTCAGGTGACTAGCGACTCGCTATCATCTCTCTAAGTATATGCTCATGCTGCAGTAGCTCCAACCATCTGGGCGATATCTCGTCATTTGCAGCAACAACTGGCTCATTCGCTTGTACGCCGAACAGCGCCTCAATCCTCCAGGAAAGGCGACACATTGGCGGTCATCTCTGAATTGGTCTGCTCTAGATCTGAGTAAGACTCTCCACACTGGAAATCTTCAACTCAACTGGGGCCCGCTCCGGCGCATAAATCGGACAAATCACCTTCGTCTCTCAAATCGGGTAGACTAGCTATCATCTGTCTCATATCTGCCTGAAAGCTCCGACAATCTCAGCTCGTAAGCTCCAGAAGCGACATCCTGTCAATCTCAGCAACAGCTGGTCCATCTGTCTGCACGGTAGGCGACATCATAACCTCCGAGGTATGCTGTACATCAACAGTCCTCTCTCAACTGGCAGCTCTAACAATGGCCCGACCATCCGGTGCAAAACCAAGCACTCGCCTCCACTAGAGGTCACAGTCATCAATACCAACTTGAGATGTTCCCATGTCACCAGAAAACACAATGGTCGGCCCTCGTACCAGACGATCTCGCCCTGACCGTAACCCTAGCAGCAACCCAAACTGCGCTCAAACATGGCGACAGGAACCTCAATCGAGTATCGAAGAGAGCAGATCAATGGCAAGAAAGAGAACAACAGATCCAGAGCGGATACATGATCATAAGAAGGAACGGCATCAATAAAGGTATGATCATGAACTAATAGAATCGGGGATCTCAAATGGATGTATAATCATGGATATCAAGAGAATCACTGATCTCGAAAATATGTACATCCTAAGGTTCCTTAAGCGGAGTGGCGTGTCGTAAGTATGCCGCGGAACATACCCACGGTACGTCACTCTACTTTAGTCACCTATTCCATCAACCAAGGGTCATCCTATACGACGAAAGTTCGGGTCTAATACCCCCTCGACTAAGTCTAAGTTCCGTAAGGTCAAGCCTAAGTTCCGTATATATATATATATAAACGCCCTAGGCTCCACATAGTCAAATTTAGACTCGAACCAAGGTCAACCTAGCGCTCTGATACCAACTTTGTTACGACCCGAAAGAGCACGTGACTGGCCCTTGAACCATATGAAGTCTATAGGACTGCATCTGATCCAAGTAAGCCAAAGCCCAGAAATCTAAAACCATTTTAAGAGTAAGTAAAGAAAACTGGTTTTTAAAGAAGTGAAGGAAAACATGTTTGAAGTCAAGGTTTTTAAATAACTAAGCCGAATGTGCATTTTTAAAAGGTAAAGTCTTTTCTAAAAATTTCGGCAGAGTTTCTTTTGTAATTACTGGCCCCGAACGGGGTACAACAAGAACAACATATATACAATGGTAAAAGGCATCCCCAAGCGGGAGCTAGCTCTTCGTCAATTGACGGTCACAACCACACATGCAATATAATATACAACGCCGAATGGCGAGGATCAAATCCAAAAGAAACTCAGTAAACATGAAAACCGCAATACTACTAAGCGCGACTCTAAGGCCGAATAATACATCACAAATGTCTAAGTCTGAAACAATATACAGGTTTGGTGGATGGAATTTCTAGATACAAGAATAATACAAGTACAATGGTGATTCTTGATGCAAAAGAACCCACCTACCCAAGCAAGTCACCCTTAAAGAAGCAGTGTGCCAGAATGCCGCTACGGAACCTGTACGGCAAAACCTGCAAGAACTGTGGCACAACGGGGGTGAGTTGCCAACTCATGAATAGAGAATATCTACAAGAAGAAACCAAATGCAAGACATAATCCTAGGTCAACAATCAGTAATAAACCTCAAAGAATAAGCCTGATACATGATAAGGTGGCAAAGCAACATCTAAACAAGTATGTAGTGCCAAGTACTCAGGTAATAACATGTCATCAGTATAGGGTATGTCTGCATGAAGTAAATATGATGAAGTATCAAAAGGATATCAATACACATATATTAGCCTCCCATACCACTAATATTGGTGTAAGGGTATATATAACAGCGCCCTCATACCCTGTTATATATACGATTGAAGTATGATCAATGTAAATCCAGTCTGTATATGATCCATGTCTATATATACGTGGAACCCGTCCACCCGTCGCCCAATGACAATAAACGTGGAACCCGTCCACCCGTCACCCAATGACAATAAGCATCATGTATGAAAATATGAGGATATAAACAAAATCATGGAAAAACATCATGAAACCCGTGTCTAGCATCGACACGTAAATCCTCGTCCATATGGGGCTCCGTCTGCGGTATCAGCCCTCGGCCCCGGCAGTACGGGTCAGCCCATATCCTCATCCATATGGGGCTCCGTCTGCGGTATCGGCCCTCGGCCCCGGTAGTACGGGTCAGCCCATATCCTCATCCATATGGGGCTCCGTCTGCGGTATCGGCCCTCGGCCCCGGCAGTACGGGTCAGCCCATATCCTCATCCATATGGGGCTCCGTCTGCGGTATTGGCCCTCGGCCCCGGCAGTACGGGTCAGCCCATATCCATCTCTCAACTCCGGTCGGTATCCTCCAAATATCCGCCAAGCTCAAATACAATCACCGGTAGGTAGTAGTCCCTCTGCAAGGCTCACCGTCTACTACACAGCGAAACCGTTCTCGCCCCGGGGTACCATACCGGGTCTACCATGTACCCGCAATCGGCCTCATCCGCCTCCTCGAATCGGGTTTCACATGTCGCTCTCAGCACCGAGAAAACACATGGTGGACGCACTGAAATATCATATCAAGGGTAACCGGGTTTTTAACACAATTATATATTCTCTTTTGAAATACCCACAGTTCCCAAATCCAGAAATATCATGGAAACAACATATCTCAATGCGTATAATCAAAACATGATGTATGCGACATGTAAGAAAGGTAAGCATATCATAAGTCATGCAACATGGAATAGTAATGTGCACATGTCGAGGGAAACCGCTCTTTTAAAACGAATCAGTTTTGAAGAACATCTTGCGGTTCCCAAATCTCTAATCAAGTCAGAATCATCTATGTTTGTGTACAAGTATAAGTGTACAATATGCTATACAAGAATCATATCATGAACACAACAGTACTACAGTGTAGTGGCATGGCAATTATCGATGATGAAGTGTGTGAGCCGGCAAATAGTGTACGTGGAACATACGCATCATCGATAATGGTGCTGGTGTCCTAACAGCATGATAATAATATAGCAATAATCATATGCAAAGCAATGTGAATAGCATGAATATGCGGAAATCCAATAATCAACACCACAGTGAAGAATCTACATCAATAAGTATATATCATGCAGTTATGTCGTTTAAAGTAAGACGAATCAGGATTTTTAGTAAAATAATGGCTACCGTATATTTTAAGAAAGATACGTCCTTTGAAAACTACCCGTAGAATCTCTTTACTTGTCTTTTAAGATATTCCTGATTCGTAGTTTTTGAAATAGGTATGACTCGGGTCTAGTCTAACATCTACTATGCAAACGACAGATCTAAGTATCAAGTAAATCGGGAGGGGTGTGGAAACCACCTAAATCTGAGTCGACATATAAATAGATATAATAGTCGGTGATCCCGCCTCAATAATATCGTGAACGATATAGTATATCATATGACATCCTCAAGTCATGAGCGCGGATCTATCATCAATATAGGCTCGTACGGTAAATCGTCGTACGGCATCCCAATAGCTGGGTACGGGTCAATATCACACTATCTCATCACGTCTCAGGTATCACTATCATCATATCACATAATCTGGGGTACTGATCTAAGTCTAGTACAACTGATACCATCAATATACTACGTGTGCAAGCACACGTCCCAAGGCCCGCTAAAGATCACGTATCGTATCCCAAATACGAATCACGTCAAATCACCGATCTCGCGGCACAAGGCTCAACATCATCGACTCATCTCCAATGTCATCCAATATCATCAACACAGTGCAAGTAAAAGGAATATGCAAGGGTGTGCGTGTAGGTGTAATTCTATTCTAGGGTTCGCGACTATGAACTACACTAGTCACTTCTAACCCTACACTATCCATAATACACCTAACTATCATATATAATATAACAACTACGGACTGCGGGGGTGCTATACGCCATCCACCCGACTTCCCCCAGTAGATATAATCTACTCACCTTGCGTCTTCATTTGTGGACGTCGCCACGCGCTTGCTTGTTGTCCCAAAGTCTTCATGGGTACCTACATATCAAAATATCGTATATGCGCATTAAAACCAAATCAAAGCTAAAACGGCACACGAAACCCAAAACGATACGATAAGAGGCCTATAGGTTAGAACCTATGGCACGCCTTCAAAACCATCAATAAATCCTCTATATCGTCGTATAAACGCCAAATAGTCGAGGTAAAACACAAGACACAATTTCAGACTTAAGAATACGGAATACGGAAACACGAATCCAAAACAGCAACTTAGGAAATATGTTCCAGATTTCACCCTAGGTCAAATTAGACAATTCTATTTATACCAGGGGCCTAATCTACAGATAAGGGAACACCAAAACCAAAACGAGCCAATTCCACCATGGTCTGGCCGCAAATTGCGGCCAGAATGGATAACTCTGCGGCCGGCTTATTGAGTTAGGGGTTGGGGTCTTGGTGGTAGCTTCCTGGGTGCCTGCACATGTTACTGTCCAATCAATTTTAATTTAGGGTGTCTCGGGTGATAGCAGATTCAATATACCCTTCACAGATTTCACAAATTCCCCGATATCGGTTTCTAAATCCGTATTCCAGGTTTCAACTCTCAAGTTTAGGTCTCAATTCATGCGCTAGGGTGTTTATATAACCTCAACTGAGCTCAATTTCACAATACAACACAAGTTTCCCTCAAACCCTAACTTGGTTATCCTCAAATCCACAATATCAAACAATATCGGTTCTATCACAATATGGGGGTGAAAGAAATGCTAAAACTAAGATAAGGGTTCAGTAAATACCTCATTTGGCAACTCAAGAATTTTCTTGAGTTGCCCCTAGTGGCCAAAATCCATGCTTTCTTGGTCCATCGTGTAGGTCTTGAGCTTGTGCACACTTTTAATGAAATGGAGATTGGGTTATGGAGTTGTTTTTTAGGTGTAATGGGGCATTGAAGTTGGAGGAAGGGGGAGGAAGTAGGAGCAGCAGCAGCCATAAGAGGGTGAGGGAGGGAAAATGAATGAGGAATGAAGGGAATGGCCAAGTCTTGGTCAACACATCTCACCCTCTCATTCTCTCACTTGCCCATACCCAATATTATAATCCTTTCCCATTTCTTTTCTTTTCTTTTTCTCTCAAAATCCTTCTCCCAAGAATAGTAATCCCAGAACAAACCATGGCAAGAAAATGCACAAGTGTGATACAAATGATATGTGCATGTTTTGCACAAAAATGCTAAGAAACCGATTAGCGATTTTTAATCGCGATTAGCACTAAATTAGTGTCAAACTAATCACAAAAACTTTAAAATGTCATAATTCTCTAATTTACCCTATTTTAGAATTTTCCATAATTTTTTCCAAAATTTTTCCCATTTATTTGTATTTAATAATACCAAAATATTAAAATATTCAATAAAATAATATTAAATTATAAAAATTCCCAAAATTAATATTTTATCTTTTTGAAAATGTTACAGTCGCCCGACACTGAACTCCCTCCGAGCCCAAATATCGACCTACCACCTAGCGATAAAGTTCCCGCTTGACCAAGGCGGGATAGGTCGGGCCTACGGGGACCAACGAACCGCAAAGGTGTGCTTCATCGCAACATCTACGTCTGAGCAGCCAAATAATGACATTGAGGGCGAGGGTGATATCAAGGGTTCTCTGGACACTCGAGACGAGCAAAAAGAGGTCCGAGGGACCCCGGTAGAGCCACTAACAGAGGTCCCCCTACTAGAAGGGGACGATGAACGAACCGTTCAGATCGGGTCGCTCTTAACGGGGACTCAGCGAGACGACCTGATCCACTTCATCAGAAATAACTCGGATGTATTCTCCTGGGTGCCTGCCGACATTCCTGGGATCGACCTTAAAATCATATCGCATAAGCTCGGGGTGGACCCTACGGTCTGGCCCGTCAGGCAGAAAAAGCGAAGTTTCGCCCCGATCAAACAAAAAGCAATCAAGGACGAGGTAGACAGGCTCCTTGCTGTCAACTTCATTCGGAACGTGCCTTACTCGGAATGGTTGGCGAACGTAGTTTTGGTTAAAAAGTATAGCGAAAAGTGGCGCATGTGCGTCGACTTCACTGACCTCAACAAGGCCTGCCCGAAAGACAACTATCCCCTCCCTTGGATAGATCAACTCGTCGATAGTTCGGCAGGCCACGAGCTACTTAGCTTCATGGATGCGTTCTCCGGCTACAACCAGATCCGTATTAATCCGGCGGACGAGGATCTCACCGCATTCACCACGAACCGGGGGGTATACTGTTATAAGGTGATGCCCTTCGGCCTCAAAAACGCCGGGGCTACGTATCAACGCTTGGTTAATCGGATGTTCAAGCTGCAGATCGACAGGAATATGGAGGTTTACATCGCTCATCAAATCAACCTCGTCAGAGCCTATCGTTTACAATATGCGAATGGTCGCAAATTTCCACGGCCTTACAACACCGAGAAGCTCAAGCTGTACCTCTGAAAAGAATGTCTATGAATGTATATTTTTTCTTTCACAAAAGCGATGTAAATTCTTCTTAAGTTCTTTTTATTTAAATAATAAGAAGGAAACAATAGAGTATCGCAAAAAGGAGAATTTTATTCATTCGAAAGGTATTGTAGGCTCATCAGCCTTACATCAAAAAGAAAAATTTACAACAGAGGGGGAACGGGATTGAGAAAGTACTCCTGGTGATACGCAGAGTAGATTTCCGCTAACCGGGCCTAAGCCTCTGCAGCCCGTTCCCGCCGATGTTGGGCGCGAACCCGGGACGCCACGGAAGCACCCGACGCTCCGCCCTCCACGCCTTGGCTCACGATGTACCTCTTTTGGAAGCACTCCAAAATGAGGGCCAAGGATCGGTCGTGCCTAGCCTTCGAGATGAGGCCGAGCATATAGATCGAGCGCACCTTGTCGAGCGCCTCGTCCAGCAACTCCTCGGAGAGGGGGTTGTACAAACACAGGGACCTCCCCCAGATAGCGTACATCAGCAACTGTAGGAGGGGCGACCGCCGAGGGAGAAGCCAGCTGACGTGACCCTCGAGGCGCTGAACCACATCCCGGTACCTATCCCCAGCCAAGGTCTGGTCATACATGAAGACGTCGTCGAAGGTGATGATCTCTTCGATCGAATACGTGCGACCAGTCATCTCAAAAAGCGAAGCTGAAAAGTTGCCGTCTCCTTCTCTATTTATAACCTCTAACAGAATCCTAAAGGACCCAAATCCGCGCGCGAATGGGCGCAAACCCTGGGATTCACCCAAATTACTCCAATACCGCACCGCCACGTGGCGGAACTGACGCAACTCTTCGAAACACTCCGCATTTCCCATGCGATCCTGACACGTGTCGTCCGCGATGGTCACTCTTCCCGATGTTCGCACACCAAGGTGTTGGAGATAGTGCCCTCAAATTCAATTATTGGATCACAGGTACGTGATTGCAATGATTGAGACAGGACCTATACCGATATGACAGTCTTGCTCGAGATGATAGTATGCTATCTGGTTTGTCTTTATCATTGTGTACATGCTTTAGTTCGCTATTGCATGTTGATAGAGCCCATAGGATTCTTGCTTGACTGCCAACAGTATGATGGCGATCATATACGTGGGAGCTGGGGTCTATAAGCACATCCTTAAAGTGTCCCTAGTCATGGGAGTTTCGAGACAGGGCATCGATACTCCAGAGTAGACTAGTGTATACAGTCGAGACCCCGACGAGGGGCGGTGGCCGATCTCACAAGCCATTGGTGTTAGTTGGTTCACCTAAGATGTATACAGGTACTCATTAGGTTATGAGTACACCGGACAGGACTCGCCGAGAACCTACTAGTTGGTATTATACCTAGCGTCAGATAGCAGTTCCCTGGTGACATGTATACAGGTTAGTTCATCGACCTGAGGTCGTCATTTGTCTCGTGTGAGTTCCCACTGTGCTTTGATTTCTACCCTACCACGGCTCAAAGGAGTCGTGCAAACAGGTCTTTTTTGGGTAAAGTCCCGAGCCACATGGAGGCAAGTGAGCGGATCGGCAAGGGATTCGTCTCTCCCGGTATTGGGGGTGAGATCGCGCTGTATCTAGGAGATCCATTACACAAAGCTCTCGGCCGAGACAGGAGATTTACTGGTAGGTACTCCAGTAGTATCTCAGGGTGTTCTGGGCCACTCTGACACGACTTATACCGCTATTGGGGGTCTGACGTTTCCAGCCCCCTAGGCCGATATGCGATACTCATAGACGAACGGACCGGACTGTATGTATATTGTCACTGTTAGGCTCAGTAGGGTTTCTGGATGAGTTCGCTCGTCAGCTTCCCTTCCAATCAATATATAGGCAAATGTTACGTACAGCTTGAACCTCTGACGTGCTAGTGGTTATACCCAGTGTCAGTGTGTTGATGAGTCATTAGAGTCCCCCACAGACAGTTTTCCAAGTTTGGGCGAAACGTTGTAGAGGCCGTATGGTTTTATGGCAGGGTTCGGAAAATGCACGTGCGTTTACGCACGTGTCGTTTTTCGGGCAGATAATACTGGTAGGCTTTGGTTTAAGCCGGATCCGAGTATTATACTGTGTAGATATAATATCTTTGTCTCGGTTGCATTTGTATTCGGTCGTAATACAAATGCGGGTATGTTTATACTGTTACGGGGTTATCCTGAAATTCGTTTCAGCATCGCTTTTGGAAGTTGCCAGTTTCAAGTTTTCTATCACCCGTATTTAACATTCGGTTAAATGCGGATTTATCTTTTCTTGGGTGAGTCATGGTTCTAGAAGTTTCTAGATGATGACTAGGATGATGAGGTGGCTAGTGACTCATTTGTTGCATTAATTGAATGGTGACTAGGTTAATGACTAGGTTAGTGATTCATGTTTGCATTTAATGGTTTCATGATGTGTTAATATGACTCACTCCTTCATTTATTCTTATGGTCACCATTTATCCTCCTACACTCACCTCCCCCCCTCTACAAATATGGCCGGCCCCCTCTTGGTGAAAGGATATGGTTCATTTTGGAAAAAAATATATAGTTTTGGTGTATGGAAATTTCAAAGCTTATTTCATTCCATCACAGTTTCAAAAGGCAACTTCATTAACCGTTCGTCCATAGCTTTGGACGTAACGAGACAAAGTGTTCTACTCATTCTCCACATCAATCTTGGTCATCTCTTTTAGCAAACTTGATGATCGAGTTGCCTCGGTTCAGAGGCGGGAGCCCGTTTAAAGATCCGTCGACGTGGTGCCACCTGGACGAGGAGACTGGAGATTCAGAAGATCGGAGCAGCCACAACAAAGCGTGGGATGATGGTTGAAGACCGAAGGACTCGGATCGTTCGGTATAACATTTCTACCCACTTTGTAGTTTGTTAGTTTAGCTTTAATGGCAGATCCGGGTTATAGTACGCGATAGCGCCAGTTGTAAAAGTTTTTGTTCCGCATTTGGCGTCTGTTAGACGGCCGGGGCGCTACCGTGTACTTACAGTGGTATCAGAGCCTCGCCATTAAGCTTTACTAACTTATGCTAACACGTTTAAAACATCAATCTAACGGATTTTCGAAAACTATAATTTTTCTGTACAAACTTTCTGTCGATTTTAAATCTGGTCTAAAAATAATTTTGAGCATCACAGAAATTCGTGCAGGCTTTTAGTAGAACACTGGTGAAATTTGGTCAAGTGATCTTACTATTCCACCGCGGATCCGCCGCAACATTGTGGGATCAATGCTCCAAATTTCTACAGTATGTTCTACACAGTGAATTGTGGTTTCTGGAATATTTCTTTTGGGCCCATATTTTGTTACTGTACAGCAGATGTTCATGGGGCCCACTTTGGGAAATTTTGTCGATCAAAATTTAAACGTGTTAGTTTACAGTATTTACATTATATCTCCGACCGGGAATGTCATTTGAGCGGTAAATTGCGTCTGATTGCTATAGTCCTTTTAGACGGATTTGCGAACGTGACATTCGCGTTGATGTTCTGTGTTGTGCTGTGATGTTGCAGATATGTCGTGGTGGATAGCAGTGTGCAATGGTAGTGCTGTTTGAATTTATTTGTACATTTGATATTGCGGGGCGAGCGTCCAACATGTGGACTGCCGTCACTGCCTGTTTGTATTATATTCTTTTGGGGCACGACCGGGCAGAGGTCGATGTACCTGTTGTACATATTTTTATTTCTATACTAGGTTTACCCCGCGACGGAGTGCACGGATAGCCGGGTTCTGGAAGGCAACGGGTCCGTATCTCATGGCTTTGAGAGGCAAAGGGGCCTTACTCTAGTATTGGCAGACTATTCGCCGCACTCGTAGGGGGTACAGGTTGACCCAAGGAGGGGAGCTCAAGTTACCGGATTCCGTGAAGTGCCGGGTAGTCCATTCATTTTGCTGTAGGGGGCTGCCCCGCTTCGGGTTTTGGCGAGTAACTTGCCGCACCTGTAGGGGTCTAGGTTTCATTGCACAGGCTATCCACACGACCAGGGGAACGTCAGGTTTCAGTAGCGGCTCTGTGAAACCCGGGGATCCCAGATTATCTGTATTGTTCTGTGATGCTTATTACTTTTCTGTAATGTTGCATATTATCACGCTTGGAGCGATTACTGTATATTGGTATATATACTATTAGATGTTGTATATGTTTTACACCCGCGCTAGTCCATTCCCCGCTCTGTCGTTAGTTAAGTAACCTAACGGGTGATGACGGGACCCAGTGACGAATGCGGATGGCATATACGTACATTTTATTTTTCGTTCTTTTCTGGTGTGATTGATTGATAGGACTGCGTTGATTCTTATCAATGCAAGGATAAAACAAACCTATATTTGATGTTGTTGGAACAAATTTTAAAAGTGTTATTACAAAGATGTTTCTTTTTGTTTCGCATAGTGATATTCAGTTTAGAATATCCTGCATCTCATTCGACGAGGCAAGGGCCGAGATCCCTTCACCGGGAGTGACCCCTTAGGCAGAAGTTTGCGTCAGGGTAATAACTTTACTATAGTCGATTATAAGTTGCTTTGCATCGCGGTATTCAGTTAGAATATCCCGCACCTCATTCCATGAGGAAAGAGCCGAGATCCCTTCACCGGGAGTGACCTCTTTAGCAAAGGTTTTTCGCTACTATATTTTTATAAAAAGCTATCAGGTTCCTTCAGCGATATCAAGTTCGTTACGTTAAAGGTTTTTCGCCAAAAACCAGTTGTATCCCTCCGTCATTTTTTATGGATGGTCAGTAGTATTCAAGCTATGTTTGTTGACTAAAGTCAAGGCATAGTGTTTGGTAGCCGCTGGGAATTCATCTGTTGCATAGATAGATGCGTTGATTTGGGACAGTCGTATTACCTTGTTGACTAAAGTCAAGGGTATGTACGGGTGGGTTCAAATCAACCTGGGCAATGACGGGTAGAACTTGACATGTGACTTATGATTTGTTGACTAAAGTCAAGGTCATAAGAGAATGAAGCAAAAATCATATCGGGAGTTTTCTAAAGAAACTGAAACTTGCCAAGTATGCGCATACCTTCTGGAGTGTGATAACTTGAATGGCTTCCATCAAGTTATCATGCGATGATAGTTGGATCCTGATTCTCACTGATGAGTTGGTTTACTCTTCGGGTGATCCCGACTAATTCTTCTTTCAGGTTTGGAGGAGAATTTGAGATAACAGTGGGAGGTTTCCTGATTAGATAAAGTGATAACCATTCTGATCTAGGTTAGAGTGCACGCAGAGTGTTTCTTTTCTCTCTCTCTCTTTGGCAGCGACCTTAGACCGACCCTAGACTATGACTCAGTGACTAAGTTGACCGAACCTTCTTAAAATACTGGCTTTTGGATTGTCTTAGTTGCATAAGTCATTGCCGCTCCTTCTTTTAACCTTTGTATTTCTCATAACACCTCGTATTACTACGGACATCCACTTCCATTGGATAAATCCATCGTATGGTTATATACGAACTCGAAGGGACTTCTTCGAGGATGGATCCAGGTTCAGGAGAAATAGAATTGGTTTATTCAGTTGTCTTTTATTATCACCTTCTCTCAGGTTGCGAGAGCTCCTTGGTTTAGGAGGGTACACCTATTACGCTTATTGGATAGTCTTATTCTAAACCATAGGCAGGTGCCGAAATGTAGGGAATGAAGAAAACCAATTAGCCTAACTAGGGTGTACAGAAGGTAATAACTAAAGACAAAATAAAGAGATTAGAAAGAGGGCAAAGTAAATTGCGACTGCTATAATTCACGACCAAACCGCGTACTTCATCGCCACTCCTATTTCACCTTTGCCTTTTTCCCCAGTTCGGGAGAAATAGAATAAGGTATTATTCAGTTGTCTTTTATCATCACCTTCTTTCAAGTTGCGAGTACTCCTTGGTTTAGGAGGGTACACTTATTATGCTTACTGGATAGTCTTCTTCCAAACCATAGGCTGGTGTCGAACGGTAGGGAAGGAAGAAAACCATTTAGCCTAACGAGGGTGTGCAGAAGGTAATGAATAAAGAAAAATAAAGGGATTTGGAGAGAAGGCAAAGAAATATACGGTTATAGTCATGAATTGGATTATGGAAGAGGCGTTACTAAGAATACCAGAATACCCCTACGAAACATTTTCATGTTTCAGTGCATTGTTAAAGGAAAACTGTTTTCCCGATTAGATACTTACTCCAGGGTATGTATTTACCAGGTTTCATTCTCATATCTGTATGGTTTTACAGATAATGAGTGGGAGTAAGTTATTGGGAATAAGGTAATCATCCTCATTATATCGGAATTCGTTGTAATTGGTGATATTTGAGGAAATCGCCTGGGTACAGTTTTTCAACCTACGATGCACAGGTTTTGAGTTATTCAACTCAGCGGACTTATACAGAGTATTGTATGTTGTCCAGTATCCATCAGGACAAAGGGATAGGTCCTCGTACTATGTTCTGTTTACTTGTGACTTCTCTAGTTTTTAAACAAGTGTTTCGTAGAAATACAATGTCTAAGTTTTGAGAAATTGTGGGTATAAGAATAAAGTAGAGAACCAGGTATCACAAGTATCGGGATTCATCAAAGAGATCGAAGATGTAGATTCTTGTGATTGGTATTCAGATGAAAGTAATGGTTTTGAGAAACTAGTTTCTCTTTCAGGTTACTCATAATTGGATGGATTCCTAAGTTGAGTAATGCTGATTAGCCTCTCTCCATTAAAGTTGATATGCACTGGAGACAGCTGCATGATTAGAATATGGTTCCAATTAAATAAGTGCCAAAGGTTTCTATATTGGATATAGAATGGTTCATATCTTAACGATGTTAAGGTACGGGGAGTTGTCCAGCTTATGCTTAAAACCAGATTCTGGATAACTCAAGGCATGTTTCTGTATTGGCATTTTGTGGGTTGACCCGGGCTATGTCGAGGGTTGATTTTCTACCATCTGGCAGATCAATAGTGATATTGTTCTTGACTCGCCACAGTTTTAGTAAAATGGATTTTTTTCAGAAAACAGTAGTGGGAGTATGGTAGAACTGGAAATGATTCCAGAACCGCAAACGATTACGGAAAATTTAATAGGACCTATATATTCAATCAGGTTTGACATTCTAATATCCACTCCGCAGATATGGTGGGTAACCTCAGACACCCGAGAGGTACTCCGGTAGCCTCAAGGACGGTGACAGGGAGGTTCTTGTTTACCCAGACTTGACACTATTGTTGTTCCAGACTATGAGACCCGGCAAGAGGATAAGAATAACGTCGTTCTAAACTAGCTTTAGAAGTGTGCGTAGATATTATTCTGCCAAAGGGTTGTCGTAGACAGTGGGAGCAGCGGAAGCATAGTGGGCAAGTAGCTTATGTCTATTTATAGGCTTGAGCATTTATAGCGGAGATAAGATCATCTAATTTTGATGTGACAGTCATGGCTTTGACTTCATCAGAATAGGGAATGGATCTGTTAAGAAGGTAGTAGGGTGTGATGTCCTGGTATTTGGATAACATACACAGAGTAGGAAGTAAAATTCCTATACTACGATCGGTTGTACTGTGATCGTCGCACAGTTGTTTCTCCACAAAGGATATGGATATAATATCAGACATTCTGGTTACTAGATCTATGGTTTTAGATCTAGATTTGGGTAGTTTCCCAATGTGGGTACTTTGACAGTATTCTAATAGTATTTTAGAATAGATGACTCCTGGCATGGTGGTGTACCTGCAGGTGATGGAGTCACCCTCTCCAAAGGTATCTTACAGACTAAAGGGGAGAGGGATGTGCATGATTGGCAGATCACTTGCTTAGGCAATTGAGTCAATCGTGAAAAGTCAAGTACCACACCAGATGTTGTTTTTGCACTAGATACGATAAGTTAATGTTAATCCAATCCTGGAGAAACATAACGAAGCAGTTTTTAGAACATAAGTGCATGTTCTACGGAATTTACGATGGCAGCCTCCTTCGGGAGACGGTTATCATTCCAGGCTTCAAAGGTGACATGGATGACAGAGTGATTGTCAGAGTTATAGTTTTCCCTCTGACGAGGGACAGTATTATGGACAGGTGGTCCAAGAGGATACTGTGGGAGGCATGGTGCTGGATACTGATTAGGTTCAGTTATCGATACAGTCTAAGAAGTTTGGATTTGAAGTTCATTTATGAACTAGGTCCCATCAGATATCCAGACATATTCCGAGACAGGTATTACTCAATTCGGGAGATGGCTTTCTCCGCGAATTTGAGATTAAGAGAGATATAGAAAGAAACATCAGGGCGGATCCACTCACTGAGGCTATTTCTCAAACACAATAGTTTTACAAACGAGCTTTGTGAAACTGATTAGTAAAAAAGTTGGATGTTCGGTATCACACGAGCTGTGAGTATGCGACATCGCAATAATTAGCCTTAAGTGCAAGTGGGAGATTGTTGGAGATAGTGCCCTCAAAGTCAATTATTGGATTGCAGGTACATGATTGCAATGATTGAGGCCGGACCTATACCGATATGACAGTCTTGCTCAAGATGATAGTATGCTATCTGGTTTGTCTTTATCATTGTGTACATGCTTTAGTTCGCTATTGCATGTTGATAGAGCCCATAGGATTCTTGCTTGACTGCCAGCAGTATGATGGCGATCATATACGTGGGAGCTGGGGTCTATAAGCACATCTTTAAAGTGTCCCTAGTCGTGGGAGTTCGAGACAGGGCATCGATACTCCAGAGTAGACTGGTGTATACAGTCGAGACCCCGACGAGGGAAGGTGGCCGGTCTCACAAGCCATTGGTGTTAGTTGGTTCACCTGAGATGTATACAGGTGCTCATTAGGTTATGAGTACACCGGACAGGACTCGCCGGGAACCTGCTAGTTGGTATTATACCTAGCGTCAGATAGCAGTTCCCTGGTGACATGTGTACAGGTTAGTTCATCGACCTGAGGTCGTCATTTGTCTCGTGTGAGTTCCCAATGTGCTTTGATTTCTACCCTACCATGGCTCAAAGGAGTCGTGCAAACAGGTCTTTTTTGGGTACAGTCCCGAGCCACATGGAGGCAAGTGAGCGGATTGGTAGGGGATTCGTCTCTCCCGGTATTGGGGTGAGATCGCGCTGTGTCTAGGAGAGCCATTACACAAAGCCCTCGGCCGAGGCAGGAGATTTACTGGTAGGTACTCCAGTAGTATCTCAGGGTGTTCTGGGCCACTCTCTGACACGACTTATACCGCTATTAGGGGTCTGACGTTACCAGCCCCCTAGGCCGATATGCGATACTCATAGACGAACGGACCAGACTGTATGTATATTGTCACTGTTAGGCTCAGTAGGGTTTCTGGATGAATTCGCTCGTCAGCTTCCCTTCCAATCAATACATAGAAAAATGTTACGTACAGCTTGTACCTCTGACGTGCTAGTGGTTATACCCAGTGCCAGTGTGTTGATGAGTCATTAGAGTCCCCCACAGACAGTTTCCCAAGTTCGGGCAAAACGTTGTAGAGGCCGTATGGTTTTATGGCAGGGTTCGGAAAATGCACGTGCATTTACGCACGTGTCGTTTTTCGGGCAGATAATACTGATAGGCTTTGGTTTAAGCCGGATCCGAGTATTATACTGTGTAGATATAATATCTTTGTCTCGGTTGCATTTGTATTCGGTCATAATACAAATGCGGGTATGTTTATACTGTTACGGGGTTATCCTGAAATTTGTTTCAGGATCGCTTTTGGAAGTTGCCAGTTTCAAGTTTTCTATCACCCGTATTTAACATTCGGTTAAATGCGGATTTATCTTTTCTTGGGTGAGTCATGGTTCTAGAAGTTTCTAGATGATGACTAGGATGATGAGGTGGCTAGTGACTCATTTGTTGCATTAATTGAATGGTGACTAGGTTAATGACTAGGTTAGTGATTCATGTTTGCATTTAATGGTTTCATGATGTGTTGATATGACTCACTCCTTCATTTATTCTTATGGTCACCATTTATCCTCCTACACTCACCCCCCCTCTCTACAAATATGGCCGGCCCCCTCTTGGTGAAAGGATATGGTTCATTTTGGAAAAAAGATATAGTTTTGGTGTATGGAAATTTCAAAGCTTATTTCATTCCATCACAGTTTCAAAAGGCAACTTCATTAACCGTTCGTCCATAGCTTTGGACGTAACGAGACAAAGTGTTCTACTCATTCTCTACATCAATCTTGGTCATCTCTTTTAGCAAACTTGATGATCGAGTTGCCTCGGTTCAGAGGCGGGAGCCCGTTTAAAGATCCGTCGACGTGGTGCCACCTGGACGAAGAGACTGGAGATTCAGGAGATCGGAGCAGCCGCAAGAAAGCGTGGGATGATGGTTGAAGACCGAAGGACTCAGATCGTTCGGTATAACATTTCTACCCACTTTGTAGTTTGTTAGTTTAGCTTTAATGGCAGTCCGGGTTATAGTACGCGATAGCGCTAGTTGTAAAAGTTTTTGTTCCGCATATGGCGTCTGTTAGACGGCCGGGACGCTACCGTGTACTTACACAAGGAAGGTCAGACCGAGCACCCTGCTCGGTCCATCCTTAGTAGGCAACTCCTTGCCTTCCCGCGCTAAGGATCAAAATCCTCATCAAAAGGCAACCGAGCAGCAACCCTGCTCGGTCTATTCTTAGCAGGAAACTCTTTGACCTCCCGCGCTAAGGATCAAAGCCCTCATTAAGAGTCCACCGGGCAGCTTCCCTGCTCGGTCCATTCTTGGCTGGTAATCTCTTACCCAACGACGCCAAGGATCAAAGCCCTCGTCAAGAGGCAACCGAACAGCAACCCTTCTCAGTCTATCCTTAGCAGGCAACTCCTTGCCCTCCCACGCTAAGGATCGAAGCCCTCATCAAGAGGCCACCGAGCAGCTTCCCTGTTCGGTTTATCCTTGGCTGGTAATCTCTTACCCCACGACGCTAAGGATCAAATCCCTCATCAAGAGGCAACCGAGCAGCAACCTTCCTACACGTTTTTTACTAAGCAATCCCCACCTCGACTTCGGGGCCATAGAGTTACCGACCTTACACCGATCTTTGCGCACTTAGCAAATGGTTGAATTCAACTCGACGGGCGATCGCTAGATGAAAAACCGATCTCCAACCTAACGCATCATGAAAGCAGTACCGCGCAATAAAAATTTTACCACAAACAAACGAAAAATATGTGCGCAAAGAACACTGCAAAATGATTTCATTCACAAAGTCGGAAGTCTTTACAAGGGTATTATGGGCTCCCAGCCTTGCAAAAACGCCCGGAGGCTTACAAAATCTTAGCGATAAAGAAAATAAGGAGGCGAGAAGATTCAAGCCTCGGGGCCGGGAAGAACCTTAACGAGCTCCGCATCCACCACCACGACCGGGATGGCGTCTTGAAGGTCAGCGTCCACCGCAGGAGCCTCGGCGCTGGGAGCCGAGGCAACCGACTTCTCCCCAATGCTCCCACCAGGGGCCTTTCCCCCAGCAGCGCTTCCGGGGGCATTCCCCTGCGCCTCGCCCTCGAGGGGATACTCACCCCGGAGCTCGTCGTAAGGAAACTCCAGAATCAGGGCCTTGACGGCGTCGAGGGCCTCGTGCCAAACGAAGACAGCGGCTCTAGCAAGGTCGGTATAGTACTGGTCCGACCTCTTGTAGCTCTCCACCGCCTTCGACGCTTGGAGGTTGGCACGCCTCACTCCTTCTTTCACCGCCTCGCTCTCCCTCCGGAGGGTGTTCGCCGTCTTCTTCAAAGTGGCGACAAGCACCCTGGAATCTTCCAACTTAGCCTCAGCGGCTCGGGCAGCCTCTCGACAGCTGGCGATCTCCCAATCCCTGGCCGCCATCCGGTCTTCGAGGGCGGCGACCCTCTCCATCGTCGCATGCAGCTCCAGCCTGGAGCTCTCCTCCCGCGAGAAGAACTCGCCCGTGACCTGCATCGCCTGGACAATTTTCTCGTCCTCTATGTTGACGGCGAGGGCGCAGTGCTGGAGGACCTGAAGAAAACAAAGGAGGGTCAAAAAGAAAAGGGGGCACCCAATCTTGCGAACAAAAAAGTACTGAATGAAGACCCGAATGAGGTGCGAACACTGACCTGCATGGCCTCCTGGGCTATGGCCGCCATTTGGGCCCAAAGGTTCCCCCGAAGGATTCTGTCCCCGGCCAACCTTTCCATCTCTGAGAGCAGGCTATCGGCAACAGAAAGCCCCGAGGGTACCTCAAAGCGAAGCTCCCCTTCGTCAACGATGATCGGGGAAGTCAGGAAGTGGGGCACCGTCCTATGGTACCTCTTGAGGAGAGACGCAGAGGAACCAGTCTTACCTCCTACCTCCAAAACCCGGGGCTCCTGCTCCCGAGCGCGTTTTCGGCTCGATGCATGGCTGGACTCCCGGGCCCGGGGCTCGCTTGGGCGCCTAGCTGGAGCGGCCGCCGGTGGAGCCGGAGCCGACGACGGGAGAAAGGGACCGGCACATCCGGCCTTCTTCCCCTTCTTCTGTTCGACCAGGGCCGCCCAAAATTTAGCCATGTCCATGGGTCCTGCACAAGACGAAAATACAAAGAAGGAGTTAGCAACACCGGAAAAAGTGGAAGAATACACAAGTCTAAACAGGTCGCCTAAAAACTCCTAACTTACCCGCAAACTGAACGGGGCTGAGCCCGGCCCAACTGAGGGCCTGCTCAGACAGCAATACATCGGCTCGGAGGAGAGGCTCCCACTCAGACACCGCCAACGCGTCGGGATCATTCGACCGCCTCACCCGCGGGCAGTTGGCCCTGTGCCACTGGATGGGTACAGGCCAATCCTCATCCTCAGGTGGCCCGACAAACAAAAACCTCTTCTTCCATTCGTGGATGGAAGAAGGCACTACGACAACCCCCGACCCGGCAGCACCTCCCCGGTGCTTTCTAAAAGAAATGAACAACCAGCTCGGCTCGTCCTTGCGAGTGCCGGAATGGTTTTTATAGCAGAGAGAGGATATGAGAAGGCTCCGACTGAAGGGGTCTGCTGCAATTTCAACCGGACTAGGAACCCCAGGAGAATCCTCCAAGAGTTCGGCACTAACTGGCCCGAGGCTAACTCAAAACAATTCAACGCCGCGCTCACCTCGGGGGAGAAGGGCATGCGCATCTCGGCCCAAAAGGCTTCCAGGTACAAGGCAATCTCCTTGCCCCGTACCTGGTCTACCCTCCCCCTCCCCGGCCAGACGAAGCGAGTAGCCGGGAGGGATATGGAAACGAACCCGGATGGTGGGAAGCTCGTCCGCACGACTCAGTATGGAAGACGCGTCACGGACGCCCCTGACCTGCGCTCTGGGGACCGCCCCCGCCGCACGATCCCGGGGAGCATGACTAACCCTAACTTCCCGGGGGGACTCCGACCCAGACGAGGAAGAAGCAGAAGAGGAAGCTGCAGAAGACTCCCTAGACTCTACCCGGACTATTTCTACAGACTTCTCGGTATAATACATCTAACCTAATCAAAAAGATGAGTCCTCGCAGGAGAAAATGCAAGGAATCTGACCTAAGGAGAAGAGCGCCGAGCTAACATGCGAAGGGACGAGGAAAGTATGGTGAGGTATGGACCCTGAAAAGGATCCCACCTCTATTTATAGCAGCCGGCGTACACGTCCTACGGCTCCAATCGTCTCCCGCCAAAACAACACTTCGCATTCAACGGCCATCGGCGCTCCACCTGTCGCACGCGCATTGGGCGCGTCCCATCGGGCGCGAGAACACCAGCGGTCCGTCGCGTCAGCCAACCAGCGCTAGACATGTAGGCTGGCGCTTCGACGAACGTACGCACGAATCGGCGCCTCCTCTTTAGTGCGAGGTCTCTCCCCTAATCCGTTGACGTCATCAAGAAAATACAACTAATTGTCCGGGAATACGCACCGACGATATCTTCAAATAAAAGCTTACCCCGGATGACCAGTCTGAACACTCTCGACCCGACCCATGAATGGGTCGAGACAAAAGTGGGGGGCTAATAATGATGCTCGATACCAGTGATTCCCCAAATCATGACACGTGGCAGATGACGAGTCCCAAAGCTTACAAGAAAAGATCAAGAACGGTACATTGGAAGCATACCCCGGGACTCCGACCCGAGAATGATCCCGACCTTCTATGGCCTTCCAGACCACTCCTACGCTCGCCCTACAAACAACCATCGGCTCTCCTCCAAGCGCTGAGTTCCCTCTGCCCCCTCAACTCGCTTCCGAGCTATCATATAACCAAGCTCGCTCGGCCTTCCGCTCGTTCTCGAGCCTCCCGCCGAGCTTAGCTTCCTCGGTTTCATCGGCCGACCCACAGCACTGATTACAGGCATCTCCGCCACGGTTCCACGAATCTCGCCAAACGCGAGATATACGCCGCCCACGATCTTGCGTTCCATGCCACCGTGTTCCCCCATTAACGAGCATATCTCGTCATTAATGGAGAATCCCTCCTTTTACGCCGGCATAACGCCGGGGGCGTAACGGCCGGCGTGAATCTCGCGCCCACCTGCCTATGGCTGCCACTATATAAACCCCTCTTTCAGATGACTCAGACGACTCAGGTAAGTCAACTTAACCCTAATAAGCCGTTACTCTGCCAAAATATCTCGACTAACTTGATCGTCGGAGGATCCTCGGTAGCACAACCACCCAGGGACTTCCTTGCAGGTAGCTCGGCCTCAACCATATCCAGCCCATTGAGACTCACACGCATTGAGAGGTAACCCTCAAATCCAATCTCAGCCATCCATCAACCTCGCTGCAGATCAACGGAAGGCAACATCTGAAGGAGATCCAGACCTCCATCATCAAGCAATTTTCATACGAAGTGAACAACTTTAGATCGTATTTTGCAGTATCAATATCATTTTTGTGTTAATTATAGTAGTTATAGTATACAACAATATTAACAATTTACCAGACTCAACCTTTATCAACTTAGAGGAGGACATATCAATCCAATATCTGCTATATTCAACCAATACCTGTAGATCCATACAGAATTACACCTGATCCAATTTTCAGGTTGCTTTGGATCGACATGATAAATATTAAATACAGAAGATAATGACTGACACTGCAGGACGGGATACCAATCGTTGGATTAAACATATCTGAGTTGACAGGGGTTGAGAAAGTTTTTATCATGAAATAGTTGTTTCCTTCAACATTCATGAGACCATGAGGTTAGTAGACTTCATGTCATTAATGGTATTAATTAGCCCTGTAAAATGTTCAGTATATAGACAAACTGACAAAGTTGCCGCACATCATTGCAGAAAACCCAAAACTTAAATGAATAAAATTTTGTTCTGACAGTAACAGATGAACAAATGGATTTTCCAGGTAACGAATCACTTAGTGGTGCAACTCAGAAGAAATTGAAAAGCTCAAAAGAATTTGAAATTCACTACAACAAACATGTCAATATATAGAAAATATTACAGACTTGTGCAACGAATTGCTTATTTACTAATGTTAAGTAACAGGGAGTTCTGCATAAAGTTTTGAACTATTTATCAAGCACTTTCTCTTAAATAAAAGTGGGTTCTTCATTAATTTATAATTTCAACTCGAAGAAAAAGTGGATTGGAAAATCAGTGTGTAAAATAACATGTCAAGAAAGAAATCTAGCCATCTATACATAAAAGAAGTAAGGTTCTCTTTTGCAAAGGCGGGAATCTTAAGAGGATAATTGATGAATAAGTAAAGCACATACCTGTTTGGTGCACATGCAATCCCAGATGCTGGATAATCATAAAGAGTAGGCCACTAACTCCAGAAACCAAAATAAATGTGGTGAACCAGCCATCATAAAATTATGGAAGATGCAAACACAGTCAAAGTTAAGAAACACAGAAAAGCACTTTACATTTCCAGCCATTAGAACAAATATGAAATAGAACTGTAGAGTAATTTATTACTTGCCAAATATAGTGATTCTTATAGGTCTATAACAATACCATAACGAACCATCCTCATCCTGGTTCTGTAAGATATTAGAGTAAAGAATTCAATGAGTTATTCGCATGATGAAGAATAAATGAACAAATTAAGCATAAACGGCAAAACTATTCCCTGTTCACACAAACTTCAACCTTAACGTCAATCAAATATAAGGGGGAACGAGTATAAGAAACCATTGGAACTTGTAAGACATATAAAATAAAGCAAGCTTCATAGTAAGATAGCGGTGCAGTCGGGGGGGGGGGGGGGTTGAGGAACATTCAACTGTCGTATTTTGTATGAAGAAGATAAGTATTTGCGTTTCATCCATGGTTTGCAATCTCGGACACTCCCAATCTGAGATGGCTAGTTTCAATCCCAAAAATGATCGTCCACATTCCCATACCGACACCGTACGAAGCTGAGTAATATTGGGTTAATTGTTTGATTAGTGGGGTTTTAGTATATGGATTAGTGGATTATTAACTGGTTAGTGGATTGTTAACGGTTTATAGGTTCATTAATAGGTTGATGGGCAATTACGATTTATTTGACATCATCTATTACTGAAAAAATATATCACTTTTATCAAGCATTAAGACAACCAATCTAGGCATCATAGTTCGGATTTAATACATATTATGTGATTTAAATATTGAGGTTTGAGAATAAAGTTCAAGAACCTCTGCAAACTGAAAAAGATGACTGATGTTGGTGCCTATATGCAGAGAGAGAGAGAGAGAGGGAGAGAGGGAGGGAGGGAGGGAGGGAGGGAGGGTATTTGAAATTTGATTTTAAACGAGTCAATTAAAATATTTAAATAGTTTGATGATGTGGATAGCTTCATATGAAGAATAGATGTGTAGGTTTTTCTCATTTTAAAATCATTTATAAAAAAAGGAGAGACCTTTGATTGATGTCATGAGCTACACGCTTGGAGTTTGCATTATAAGAGCATAGATTTATTTAAGGATTATGCCAATTTTAAGAAATAATTTTTGTCAAACAATATAAAATCCAATATTCCGATCCACGACAGCTGATACAGACAAGAAGGCCAATTTTGACCCCAAAAATGACCATCCGATATTGGTCCCAGCACCAAGATTTTAAACCTTGATTTCAGAATGTGGTTAGTATAGTCCTACATCGGGAAAATTGCGGAATGCATATAGGTATGGGATATAAAATGAGATAAATCTCAATAAGGTTTGAGTCTTTTGAATGGGAGTCCCACTATATTAAAAGCCTATGTGTGGGCTTATTGAAAATGTGGTTAACATTTAGTCCCATATTGGAAAAACTATGAGAAACATATTGGTATAAGATATAAGATGGGATAAATCTCCATAAGACTTGAGTTTTTTGGATGGAGTCTCACTATATTAAAAGCATATGTGCATCTATGTGTGGGCCCACATGTTTATTTATCCTCTTTAGAATCTCCAACGACTGAACCTTGGAACGAAAAGGTAAAATTTAAACAAAACAAGTTTGTAGTTTTAAGATTTGACCAGAAAGTCATGGGTTCGAGATTTCTGGCAGCGCAAGCGTATACCGTTAGTTACATCATGTTGTCTTAGAGCACATTTAAGACGGGATACCATACTAGTTTGCTTTAAATCATATCATTTTGGAGAAAGTGCATGTATATGAATATAAAACACTTGAAAGTAGAGGACAGCACAAAAGAATATATATGTTTATTCATTTATTCATGTTTTTATATACAAATTGAATGTAAATTGCATTAATATTGCAAAAGAATGCAAGATTAAATGAGCTCTTAATTTTAAGACTTAATCTTCAAGATTTGGGAGTATTTTAGTGTCAACTTGATAAAGTTGATGGGCACCGCCCTAATGTGGGTCCACATCACTTCCCTTGAAGCACAGGTGTAATACCCTAGATGGGGTCCACATCACTTCCTTTGAAGCGTAGATGGGACATCCTAGGTGGGGTCTACACCAAGCAAGAAAAGGGAATGTTTCTGTTCGGGAAAGCCAATTTTGGGGACTCCCAAAGGACCGAGAAGGGTCCTGATGAGGCCGGAAGGACTATTTTAAGCCTCCCGATGGCTGATTCAAAGCCAAATTAGAAAACTCTTTTAGAGTTTTTCTTGGTGAAACACATGAAATTGAGTTTCTTGCACATATTGAGTATGTGGGGAACCATTCTCAATGGTTTTATGCAAAATGAACATATAGATTTGTGTTCAAGGGTAAAAACATGGTTTTAAGCCATGTTTCAAGAATGAATGCAGTGCTTTAGCACTGTATTCTTTGAAACAGATAGTTTTCCATATGTGATAAGTGAATAGGGTATTCCTATTCATAAATGGACTGGGACTGGGAATATGATTTTTCTATTCATGAAGGTCCTGAAGATATGATTTTATGTCCTTGAACATGAATGGGATTTTCCATTCATACATGTATATATGGGCACACATGTTCTCATGTTTAAAAATGAATGGGATTTTTCTATTCATGAATATCCTAAAGATATGTTGTCATAATATCTTAGTAATGAATGGAATTTCCACTCACAGACATATTTTTATGTCTGAAAACGAATAGGATTTTTCTATTCATTTGTGTATTTCCATGAATGAACAGAGGAATCTATGTTCTATGTTCTTCAAAAAATAGATTTCTATTTCTGTTGATATTTAAGAAATAGAATGACCTATTTCCAATTATGCAGGACATGGGGTGGTCTATGTCCTTGGTTTAGTTCATGAGTATCAAGAACACTTTTGTGTTCTAAGTCTTCTGCCTTCTCTAGAAGCCATGGCCATGGCTTCTAGACTCGTTAATTAAGAGCTAGAAACTTGTATAAGTTTCCTTCATCCCCTTTCTGATCAAAGAATGACAAAGAAGAGGAGATCAAGAGAGAAGAATGAAGGAATAAGGGTATCACATTCCTATGATCTCACCTTCTTACTTCTTTTTCAGAACTTTAGCCAAAGCTCTATCTTTTCGAGCCAAAAAAGATCTTGGGGAGTAGTGTGTAGCTACTCCCTAGATATCAGAGGAGTGGGAGGTGAAAATCCCCCATTATGTCCTGAAGAATAGGTCAAACCTATTCTGGCAAAGGGAGTCTTGATACTGTCTAGTGTCGGGACGCCTGGGGGCTCCTAGTATCGGGAGGGGGCATCCCGATAGGGGGTGTCTAATGACAACTCATTTTTGAGTTGTTTCTAAGGGATTCCATAAGATAAAGGGATTCCACTTGTAATGAACAAGCCTTTGGCTTGCTCTTCTTCTCATGAGCCCCATTTTTTGGGCTTGATTCATCAAGTTTTCTTGATCATTGAGGACGTATACTTAAGTATTTTAAACATCCTAGGAATTAAGATTTTAATTCCAATAAATGCCCTCTAACAATGGATATGCACAAACTTATGCTTATCTTATTGTTGCATGCATGCATCTAAATTTTCAGATGCAAGAACTAGATTTCTAGTTAAGGCATGCTGGCCTAGGGTTTAACATGAAGAATTCCAGGAGAATTCTAATGCCTTCTTTGGTCAATGTCTTGAAAAACAACCCCTTTTACATGCAATAAATTGCATGCATGATTCCAAATGTTCTCATTAAATGTTCTCTTTTTCTATAAATTGAAGGGTTCTCTTTCTTTTGCATTCTTCTTCTAGCAAGAGAGAGATGGTCCATAATCCTCGCATGATTCCGCTTAGACAGATCGTCCATCCGCCTACCGTCCATCTCTTGAATGTAGGATACAACGATGATCAATGCAAGACCATCGTGGCTTGCTTAGAAAGGCATATAGGGTCGGTTCTTGCATTGCGCTACCCTCTCCTTCATGTTATTTTCTTGGTGATTCATGCCGCCATGACCCTTCATTCTTTGGATGATGCTAAGGACAAGGTCGCATCCGTCTATGCGGAGGGTTTGATTAGCCGACGGATGCAGAATCGCTCTCATAGGCTCCTGATTCGTATCTATACTCAGCGAGCTATCGTGTCGACTTTCGCTAGTGTCGTCTTTCGCTGGCGGATGTGGTGCGGATAGCTAGAACCAGTCGTCTAGGGAAAAGAGACATTTTGAGATAGCATCCGAAGCTGAATCTTGATTGGTCGAGCTTGATAACAAACTTGTGTACCCCTGTCTCCCCGAAATGTAATTGGCGAATGGGTGAAATAATAAAAAAACCTAATCTCTGGTTGTGTCGATTTTTATTTTATCATATAGATATGTATATATATACATATATATATATATATATTGTTGTATTTTTAGCCGTATCTCGTTAGATACAAAAACTACGTCAGAAGACCCAGTTTTAAGGCTTATTGGCCAAAACTTTGTTAGGGCTAGCAAGAGTTATATGGGGAGGCCATGTGAGTACCGAGGCGACGACATAGAACAAGGTCGGGTTGCCTAGTTCTAAAGCTTGCTGGTCCAAACGTTTGTTGGGCCTAGCAAGAGTTGCCTGGGGCCACGTGAGTATGCATGGCGATGATCCATTGGTTACTGGATCGTTCTTTCGCCTCCTTCCCTTAGTTAAATAGAGAGGGGAAGAAAGAAACTCATTGAGTTTCTAAAGGATTTTGTTATTTATTTTTATTTTTAATTAGAGGTCAGCAAAACTGTTTGGCTTCCCTTTAGGCCCTTTCTTCGATCTCTCTCAAGAACCCTAGCTCTCTCATCATCATGATCGGGCAACTCGGTGATCTTCGACGAGGCTTGCCTCTTTTAAGTCATTTTAGACATGAATATTAGTTTAGAGTCAATTCGGACGAAAATATTAGTTTAGTCATCTCGGACATGAGTATTAGTTTAAAGTTGTCTCGAACAAGGGTATTAGTTTTTTAGAGTCGTTTCAGACAGGAGTATTAGTTTACAGTTATCTCGGACATGAGTGTTAGGTCGAATCGGTAATATTTATGTTATGGCCAATTCGTCCCTCCATGTTGTCATAGGACCTATAAGACAAACTTTTAGCGTGTATCTACTTCAAAATACACTCAAGTTCATCTTTTGGTGCCATGTTTAGCTTATCTGTGACTCGTTTGTTTTGCTATGGGACCTGTATGGTGAATGCACACATGTTCTGAAACGTTTCCTAAATGTCTCAGTGCTACCATTTAGGTGTGTCCATAGGGTAGATAACATTGCAAGACCATTGAAATAAGATTTTAGATGAGTTTCCTTTTAGGATCAATCTTGGTCTTATCTCGGTGTTTGCGCAATATGGATATGTTACGGTGGGACCTGTTTGATAGAACTTCGTGTTTACCCTTTTTATAACCTTTAACGAATACATTGTTAAGAAAAAGTAGAGTTTAAACAAAACAAGGTTTTAGGGTTTGAAAGTTTGACCAAAAAATTCTGGGTTCGAGACTTTCGATAAGCGCAAGCACTTACCATTGATTATATCCTGTAGTTTTAGGAAAAACCTAGACGGGATATCTTATTAGGCCATTTCTAAAACGCGTCATTTTAAATAAAGATCACATCATATATACGTGTACTTGCAAAAAAAGACAATATAAAGTAGTCATCAAAAGACGCTTCATTCATATTGTTTATTTACAACATAGATACGTGGGTCTTTCTTTACATCTCAAATTCAACATAAAGAGAAAAGAGATACAAACATGTTTCAACAGTAAGGATGTCCCTAATATCAAAATTTGACATCATACTTGTTGTTTAGATGGATAATTCCACTTGTAGAATCCACACATAGCCAAACAAAGCAACATGGGATCCTCTATAACTCAAAAATGATCTTGCATCCTTATTTAGAGCGGCTGCGGATAGCTTCTAAATAGATATCCGCTTCATCTTGATGTTTGCGGGTATCTTCTAGATAGATATCTACATCAAGGTAAAGTCTATAGATATCTTCTCTTGTAGGACCCACACATAGCCTAACAAAGTAAAGAGGGATCCCCTGTTAGTCATAGTGGAGTTCAAACCCTACATATAGGATAGATGCAAATATCTCTTGTATAGATATTCATTTTGAACTTGGCATCTAAATTAGACACCCTTTGTAGTGCATGTGGATATCTCTTGTATAGATATCCGCATCATATTGGCCTTTGCTGCATAACTTTGACATGCACGGGTATCTTCTAGATAAATATTTATATTGCCTTGGCATTTGCAGATATTCCTAGTGGAGATATCCGTCCCACTTTAATAATTTTTGAACATCCCTTATAAAGATATTCGCTATAGGAAAGTTAAATGAATATATTTTTGAGATATCCGATGAAGGTCTCTTTAGGAATATCATAAGATATCCTCACATAGAGATATCCTCTTCATCATTCTTCACATTATGTTCAAATATTTTTTAAGAGATCATTCTGTAAGAAAAATTATGTGTGAGTGTTTATTTTAAGAGATCCATCGGTACTTGTTCAAAATACAAATGGACAGTATTACCCCTTGTATTTTTGGGTTTGTTATAAAGAAACATAGACTGTTTAAGGTATATGTTCTTATATATGTGTGGAAAAATAGAGTTTCCTCTATTTTCCAAGGAGAAATACTCTCGTATTCTCATATATTTTAAAGAATCATGAATTTAATCATGTTCTTAAGTTCTCTGAGAAGTCTTGTTGTTCAGAATTCATGGGGATTCTTTCAAGCCTTTCATTTTTGTGTAGTTCCTGCCAAATTTGAAAAGAAAAGAAGAGTCCTTAAGAAAAAAAGAGTTTTCATCTATCCACCTTCTCTTTCTTCTTCTTCTTTCTTTGGACGAGAGCTTTCTCTTCTTTAAACCTGTAAAAATTTGAAAATCTTGTGTGTTCTCTTTTTTCTCTCTTGAAGGGGTATTTATAACCTTCTTTGGGGAAGGGGAGGTTAACAAACCACCGCCCATGTTCTTAGGAGAAATGGGGTTGAGAAAAGCCCAATAAGGGCCTAAAAACCACCCATGGATATCCACAGTCATTGTCCATATAAAAGGGTATCTCTCTTGACATAGTCAACAGAGATATCTGTAATTGAGGTTGGTGTGTTTTGCATGAGGGATTTGATAAGTTGGGCTCAACACTTCGTTGTAAGTTTCCTTTTAGGATCAATCTCAGTCTTATCTTTAGGTATTGCTTACTTTGTAAGCATATCCACGGTGACTGGTGATGAACCCTAATGAACCTTCTTGTTAGAGCATGTTCGATTTATCTCTAGTCAGATCCAAAATCCGCAAGGTATTGAGCCAAATATCGTTGTTTGTTTGGTTTTTGACTCTAGTTGTTTATATGCAAGACCCGAAGGGGTAGAATTTTATAATTCTCCGATAGCTCCGGTTTTATATTAAGCCTCGACTTTATATACCAAAGCTCTCGTTTTGCTTGAGGATTTCTCGGCTCAAATGTCAGCGAACAAGGATGCTAAGAAAAAATGAGTAGCAGTAATGTGAAGGTTCTCAACTCGATGAACCTTGGCAAATACCGAGGTCATAAAAACCCAATTTGTATATATCAAAGCTCCTGTCATGCTTGAGGATTTCTCGACTCAAATGTTAGTGAACAAGGATGCCAGGAAAAAGATGAGCAGCGGTAATGCGAAGATTCTCAACTCGATGAACCTTGGCAAATGCCGAGGTCGTAAAGACCCAAATTGTATATATATCGAGGTACTTCTCATGCTTGAGGCTTTCTTGGCTCAAGCTTTGGTGAACAAGGATGCCAGGAAAAAGATGAGCAGCAGTAATGTGAAGGTTCTCAACTTGATGAACCTTGGCAAATGCCGAGATCGTAGACATCCAATTTGTATATATCAAGGCTCCTGTCGTGCTTGAGGATTTCTTGGCTCAAGTTTTGGCGAACAATGATGCCAAGAAAAAGATAAGCAGCAATAATGCCAGGACACTTAACTTAATGAGTGGCGGCCATGAAAAGCTCGCAGCTCGGTGAGCAGCCAAATAGGAGGTACTTTGACCTGTATATCACGGCTCTCGTCACAACTCGGTAGACAAAGATACCAAAAATAAAATGAGCGGCAGCAATGCCAAGGCTCTCAACTCGATGAGCAATAGCCATGTAAGGTTCGCGGCTCGGTGAGCATCCGAATAGAAGGTCCTTTGACGTATATATCTGGGCTCTTATCAAGACAAAGAAGCCAAGAATAAAATGAGCGGCAGTAATGCCAAGGTTCTAAACTCGATGAGCGGCAGAAAAATAGGAGGTCCTTTGACCTATATTTCAAGGCAATTGTCACAACTCGGTAGATAAGGATGCCAACAAAAAGATGAGCAGCAGTAATGCCAACGTACTCAACTCGATGAGCGGCAACCATGCAAGGCTAGCGGCTAGGTGAGCAGCCAAATAGGAGGTCCTTTGATTTATATATCAAGGCTCTTGTCACAACTTGGTAGATAAAGATGCCAAGAATAAAATGAGTGGTAGTAATGCCAAGGCTCTCAACTTGATGAGCGGCATCCATGTAAGGTTCGCGGCTCGATGAGCAGCCAAATAGGAGGTCTTTTGACCTATATATCAAGACTCTTGTCACGACTTGGTAGACAAAGAAGCCAAGAATAAAATGAGCGACAGTAATGCCAAGGCTCTCAACTCGACAAGCGACAGCCAAATAGGAGATCCTTTAACCTATATATCAAGGTTCTTATCACAACTCGATAGACAAGGATGCCAAGAAGATGAGCAGCAGTAATGCCAAAGCGCTCAACTCGATGAGTGGCAGCCATCCAAGGCTCGTGGCTCGGTGAGCAGCCGAATAGGAGGTCCTTTAACCTATATATCAAGGCTCTTGTCACAACTCGGTAAACAAAGATACCAAGAATAAAATGAGCGGAAGTAATGTCAAAGCTCTCAACTCGATGAGCTGCAGCCATGTAAGGTTCGCGGCTCTGTAAGCAGCCGAATAAAAGGTCCTTTGACCTATATATCAAGGCTCTTGTCATGACTTGGTAGACAAAGAGGCGAAGAATAAAATGAGCGGCAGTAATGCCAAGGCTCTCAACTCGATGAGCAGCCGTCAAATAGATCTTTTGACCTATATATTGAAGTTCTTGTCACGGCTCGGTAGACAAGGGCACCAAGAAATAGATGAGCAGCAGTAATGCTAAGACTCATCAAGTGTTGGTAATGAATTTTTTTACCCCTTTTTGCACCGATACGATGATGCTTAGGCGTAGTATTTTTTCAAGTGCCTACCATTGATGGGAGACATGGGTCACTCTCCATGTATATCCATGAGCTGGTAAACAATCTCTGTTATGTAGAGGCCTTTTTAATTCGGCTCGAATTTTTGTTTAGCCTTCCGTTTTAGGATTATGGGGAGTCGCAGGACTAGAACTAATTCACCTACAGCGAAAGCTCTAGGTTTGACTAGTTTACTGTATGCGTGTGCCATTCTTGCTCTATAGAGCTCTAGATTTTGTTGAGTTCTGGGTCGAGCATCTTCTAAAGTCTCGAGTTCTTCAAGTCTTAATGCGGCGTTCTCTTCAGTTGTTAATCCTTCTTGGATCACAATTCGGAGAGCCGATATTTCAACCTTGGGAGGAAGGACAGTTTCTGTTCCAAACACTAACTGGTATGGCGTAGATTTTGTAGAAGTCTTATATGTACTTCAGTAGACCCACGGTGTCTATAAATTTTTTATGCCAATCCTTATTTTTAAGGACCATCTTCTTGAGCCTCTTACTCAAGGTTTTATTAAAAACTTCTGCTAAACCATTGTCTCTAGGATTGTATATAGTAAAGTAACGCCAGTCAATCATAAAAGTTTTGGCGAACTTTACAATTTGATTGCTTCTATAGACGGGCCCGTTATCTGATATCATACGTCTCGGTATACTGAACCTATATAACACATTGTTCTGAAAGAACTTAACGATGGTTTCTGCTGTAATTTCTTTCAAACTTGCGGTTTCGGACCATCTAGAGAAGTAATCAATAACCGCGATGATGAACCTATGTCCGTTGAATGAGGCTTGATCGGCCCGATAATATTCGTTCCCCACATCTTGAAGGGCCATGATGCTACGGTGGGATATAGTAGGCTTGGATGCATATGAATGAAGTTGTCATGTATTTATCACATGTGACATTTCTTTGCATGTTCTATGCAGTCTTGTGTCATGTTTGGCCAGTAATAACTCATTTTTTTATTTTGATTTTCATCTTGGGGCCAGCTTGATGGGATCCACAGATACCTGAATGAACTTCATCCATTACTTGTGCCGCCTCGTCTGAGGATAGACATCATAAAAGAAGATCATCGACAGTTTGGCAATATAGTGTGTTGTCAAAGAACATGTATCGCAGCGCTTGCTTCCTTAGAGCAAAACGAGCGGATTTTTCCTCATGCAGTATGTCACTGTAGAATTCTAGAAACGGTTGCCGTCAGTCAGGCTTTTCTATGATTTCTTCGCCATTTTGAACGTGTAGGGCTTGTGCGTGTACTGTTTCGTCATCGAGAATTGCGGGACACGCTCAGGAGGTTCGGTACTATGATTTGAATCTCGCCTATGGTAGAGCCGGCTAATTCTTTAGCTAGTTTTTCTAGTGTGTCGGCCTTCCCATTTTGTGACCGAGAGAAGTTCTCTATCTTGAAAGTCGGTATTTGCCAGAGGAGCCTTCTGGCATGCTTGCAATAAGCTATTAATACAGATTTATAGGTTTTGAAAGTCCCCAAAACCTGCTTAACTATTAGTTGGGAATCTCCAGCGTGGAGATTTTGTATTCCCATTTGGATAGCAAGCTCCAAACCCAAAATGAGAGCTTCGTATTCAGCTTCATGATTTGTTTTGGGTTTAATCATCGCAAAAGCTTACTGAATGATGCCCCCAGCAGGGGTAACAAACACTAGGCCTAGTCCTATCTTAACTTTGGAAAGATTGTATTGTATTCCGGTTTTGAGTGACGATACCCCGTCGAAATACAACTCCCAGTAAGGTTCATTGTCTTCTATGAGAAAAATTTCTTCTCCAGATAGTTCAAAGACTAGGGGTGAGCTATCTGGCACAGGATTTGCAACCACAAAATTGGTTAAAGCTTGACCTTTGATAGCCTTTTGAAGCACATATTGGATATCGAATTGGAGCAATATCAATGCCCATTTGGCAAGTCGTCCCACCAACACAGGCAACCTCACAAGGTATTTTATAGGATCGGTTTTAGATATCAACCGAATCTTATTGGATAGCAGGTAATGCCTTAATTTAGTCATGGCAAAGACTAAAGATAGGCAATATGTAACAACTCTATTTTTCTACATCAAAATGTTTCAAATATTTTTTTAAAAATCCACAAAGGGGTATTTTAGCATGAGCACGAGATATATGTAATTATTTAGTTTTTAATTACAAGCTACAAGAATATAATAACTCCATTTTTAGTGTACAAGAATTTACTTTAAATTTAATGTATACAAGGAGCATTTATTCTTGCTACTATCATTTTAAGTAATTAAATACCACAATAATAACAAGAAAGAGCTTGTAGCTCATTGGTAATACCTTGCACTGCTGAACCAAGCCACCGAGTTCGAATCCCATGCCCCACATTATTTTTATATTATTTTGTTTTAAATTTTTTGGAAAGTCAACAGTCAAACCGTCATAACTCTCAAAATTTATACTGAACCCAAACCCCGGGAGATGACCCACCCGATGGTATTCCGACTCGGCCCGATTCGGCCTAGTCGGCCGGCGGACCGGTCGACTCGGGCCGGCGCCGCTGGCCGGACTCGGCCGGACGGCCGAGTCGTCAACACGGAATTTCTCCGTGTTGACCTGGTCTTACCCCTGTATACACTAATTTCCCAGATCGGTTACCGAATGCTCATTAAACCTCTTTTACTCCCAATTTTAATGAATTTTTAATGAATTTTTATATTTTTTTAATTAAAACCCTAACCCTAGACTAGCCCTATATAAACACCCCTACTCTATACTCTCTCACCCTATATTCCTAAGTCCACTCTCTAAAAATTTCAAGAGAACTCGGTACATTAGAAAATGAGCGAAAGGCGAAGCGCTGCCGAAATCAACGGCGAATTCCGGCGATCGTGCTAGGACTCTTCACGACGATTCGACGCCCGACAAACCCTCTACCTCCCTCTCACTCTCTAACGTGTCCAAAACCCGTAAGTCCCCCTCTTTCTATCTTTCTTTTCTTTTAAGAAAAATACGACTTTTTAAAACCCGACGGAAATCGGAACAAACCGATTTCCGATTCGGTTTTCTATCAAAACTCACTTGTCACAAATTTCATAATGCTTAAACATATTCATGTTGACTATTAATCACTTAAAAATCAATTTGGATAAAGTTTTTCACATGAAATGATAAAGTTTCCATTTATCGTATTTCTTTCACTTAAATACCACAATGTTTAGTTTTCACATTTAACCCTTAACAATTGCTATACCTTAATGTAAATCACGAGGTAATGACCTACCTCCACACACACGCAAATACAACCTTAATTGATATCATCAAAACTTAGAATACGATAATACAAGACTTTTCATTAAAATACCATTTTCTTTATAAACATTTTCTAAAAGTTCTAAGTTGTTTACAATTTTAAAACAAAATCTTTTAATAGGAAAATACGATATGTCATGGACATCGATCGTTTATCTAAACTGACTTTGTGGTGTCTAGGTTAGGCAAGTGAGCTTGGGTAACTTTAAAAGGCCCGCCTCACGATTCGTGAGCGGATCCCTCCCTCCTCACTTGTACTTACCTGGCCGCAATTGGCGGTGAAGAGGTGATTTGAGGCTTCTAACGACTTGTCGTTTAGACCTTTAGAAATAGGCTAGTTGGCTTAGGAAACCCTAGAATCTAAAATACGGAAATTTACACCTTTTACAAATAAATACCTTTTACTTTATAAAACCGTTTTCTAAATGATTAGTATTTATTAAATCTTTGCAAAGCGCCACTACAACCCACCTTTGGGAAACTCGTTAGGGATAGTACGGTTTATCGTGCACCCTCGAGCTTAGTAGTGCGAGATTCAGACCTCCGCAAGGAGCATTCGGTCTCGAAAGGTTTAAAATACGACATTTAAGAAAAATGAGATTTTGGAAAATAAAATATTAATTTAAAATTATTCTTGTATTAACATATATATAATTATCATTTAAACGCCTATTTTTTTATAAGATAAAGTTTCCACCTTTTCCTAAAAAATTACAAGATTAAAAGTTACATTAAAATACCATGAATTTTCAAATAAATCAATATTATAATTTAATACTTTTATTAGGATATATTCTCTAGAATAACACAAATAAAATTTACACTCATTATAATAATAAAGACGAATAATAAATACTTGAGGTGTATCTTGAAAACTATACAAAAGTATTTTTTATATAAAACCCCCTCAAGTTTTATAAATTACAATAAGGACCCTAACAATTATAGAACTTCAAATTACTTTTCTTTTAGTCTGACTCGGGTTTGAGTCTGACTATTTCTGACTTGAATATGATTCAAGTCAATCTATATTTTTTAATATTCCAACTCAATATGAATACATGAATCCCAGAATCCTGTTAACAATCATTATAACTTGATTGAATCAAACCATGTATATATATCCATTATTCCGTTATTCCATTTACCTGATTATGCAGTTACAACATGTTTACTGATATCATGGTTTTGATCTGTCATCCAACTTATACAATACAATACTACAATACAATCATAACACTACGGGGTTTAAAGGGTAGACTGGTACGGAATATGTTAAAGGTGGCACGAGGTGGTCACTTAAGACGTAATTACATCTATGCCGTTGTTCCGTGGTATTATCGACGGAGCCTTGTACTACAGGTTACCAAGGTCCTCGGTGTAAGTGGGACTCCCCTCGTATACGCTGGCATCTTCTGTACCAGGCTACAAACAACAACATTAATACAATATTACAATATTATAATACAACATTAAAAGCTCTCTCTCTCTCTCTCTCTTTCTTACTTTCTGTCTATTTCTCCCTTATTTTTAGGACTTACCGAGCGACCTGTTCGCTGACGACATTCTATTTCTTTTTTCTTTGAATGTCGTCAGGTGCTTTGGACCCAGCAGAGATCGAGCCCACCGGTGAAGACTTGGAGCAGTTTCACGAAGACCCCGAGCTCTAGATATTATACCTTGTTTTTTTCAGTATTTTCATTTCCTGTTATGCCACTGTTTAGGCATCGCTTTCCATTTTAGTTGTATTTACTTTTCGTGCATTGTACAAAAGAATGTTATTAATAAAGTTGCTGTTATTTCTATATCTCTTGTGATTTACTTTTATATTGCTTAGATACGCTTAGCATATGTACTTCTGAGTATATACGTAGCGGGCCTCGTCGCGTCCCCTTCGCTGTATACTGGGAAGTGGGGCGTGACACAATGTTTTTTGATAAGAGGTAGTTTACTTCTGCCCCCATAAGCATTTTACTTGAGCAGTGAAGTGCATTTTCCTGTCCGATATCATTTGCTTGTGCAAGCATTGCCCCCAACAAATCTTCTAACTCTCCAGTGCGGAGGATAAAGGGATGACTTTGTACAGGAGCGGTCAATACTAGTGGATGCAAGACATAAGCTTTGATTTCTTCAAAAGCCTTTTGACATTCACCGTCCCAGATAAATGGTGCATTCTTCTTAACTAGTTTAGAGAAAGGCTTGTATTTCCCCAAAAGATTAGTAATGAAACTTCGGATGTAAGCCAGTTTTCCTTGAAAAGAGCGTAACATTTTAATGGTTTTAGGATTAGGCATGTTTAGAATAGCCTTTATTTTGGCAGGATCAATCTCAAGACCCCATATCTAATGATAAAACCCAAAAATTTACCGAAAGAGACTTTGAAAGCACATTTAGTTAGATTCATTTTCAATTTGAATTTATGAATATGATCAAAAATATGTAATACTTTAAATGATCAAATTTATTGGAACTTTTTACAATAAGATCGTCTACATAACATTCACAGATATCGTGTAAAAGGTCATCGAAAATTTTAGTCATTGCCCTTTGAAATGTGGGCCCAGCAGTTTTTAGACCGAAAAGCATGACTTTATAGCGGTAGATCCTCATTGGAGTCTTGAAGGAGGTATGCCTTTCATCGTCCGAATGCATCTTTACTTGACTGCAGCCGGAGTAACCGTCCATGAACGAAAACAGCTCGTATGTTAAGATGTTGATTAGCAACTCTATTGCTGGCAGTGGGAAGTCATCCTTGGGACATGCCTTGTTGATGTCCCTGAAGTCGATGCAAACTCGTGCGTCTTCTTTTTGACCGGGGCTATTGAGGAGACCCAATCAGGTATTGTTCTTCACGAATGAAGCCCGCGTGTATCAACTTTTTGACTTCTTTAATAATAGCATTTTCGACCTCGGTTTGCATGTTGCGATGAAGTTGCTTCATCGGTTTCTGGCTTGGCTCGATCACGAGCCTTTGTACCGCGACCTCATGGTCCAGACCCGGTATTTCAGAGTAAACCAAAGCAAAACAGTCAATATATGTTTTGAGGAGATCAATCAATTTAATTTGCTCTTCTTCAGTGAGTTGAGCACTGATGAAAGTAGGTCTAAGATCTTCATATATTCCCAGATTTAATTTTATCAAATCATTAATAATGGCACGTCCTCTTTCGAATTCAGGAGGGACCGACTGTAGTTGTATCAAGTTTGAGTCCTGCGATCCCACATTTTCTTGTGGTCCGAATATAGCATCTCGTTTTGTTTGATCTATCTACATGGATATCATACGGCAGTGATGGGTGTGTTAGTAAAATTTAAAATGAAGGCGTAGGGAAGTATATGAAAAATACCCCAGGACTCTCGTATCTTTTGGTTTCGAGCGTTTTATATACTCGCACGCTTGTGATGGGTGCCACAAGGCGTTAAACATTCGATAGGTCTCTGGGATTGTCGTAAAGATACCATGACCTTCCTGCAAAGTTGCAGTGTTCGGAGTGATATGTCTGATGGGACTCTTACTCCTACTTGACTATCTTGTTCAAAGTAGGAGAGTCTCATCTCAACACATTCATTTGGTTGAAATTTATAAAATAGAATTCGCTTTTGTCCTTGGGAAAAGGGGATAAAGAAGGTTTCTAGATGTGGTATGTTAGATGCATGCAGTTCTTGCAAGGGCTTTTAATGTTTTCTAGGAAACGAACTTAGCTCTTCCTCTTTCGACCCCGTCTTTTGAAGTCTTGTGTTCGATAGCGAAGATTGTCATCATCATCACTATCTGGTATATGGAGGTTCTTGATTCATTGACAAGTTCTGAGGAGGAACTGCACAGATACGTTATCATCCTCATCTGAATATTTCGAAACGAAACCCACACGCAAGATTTTCTGAAGCTTCGGGCCATTTTTGAAAGAGTGGGCGTTTGTATCGTCAGAGTCATTATCTTCCTGAGTTAGTTCCTGCTTCGATTTGGCTGACTTGCTATTGAACTTTTCGACAAAGTATCTAGCTTTCTCGAAATGTAATTCATTGACACTGAACAGGTGATTTTCCTCGTCGATGCGATATTCGCGATCGTTCTCCTTGGACTTCGGGCACTGATGCAGGGTAGATGGCACTATGCTATAATCATGGAACCACGGTCTACACAGTAGGCTCTATATGCGGTATTGGAGTTGATAACATGGAACTTCACTCTAGAGTGGTCCCACCACCTGGAATTCCAGTATGCCGATCCCAGGGATTTCCTCGTATTATGGTCGAACCCTTGGATTAGGATCTCTCAGCTGTGAGGTAGCTCACGTCAAGAGCCAAGCTGTGCAGAGTTTTCACGGTAATCAGATTTATCGATGCCCCCAGATCCACCAGTACTTTTCTGACCGTGGTGTTGTTGAAAGTCCCTATGATATATAGGGATTAGTTGTGTTCAGTAGTTCCCAACAACATATCTTCGTCAGTGAACACAACCTCGACAGTCCATTACTCGTAGCAGTTTTTGCTTTGGCGAAGAAGGCTTGATATTCCTCGGGATTTTGCAAAGTTTCGACTAGCATATTCTTGAGTTCTGAAGACAGCATGAGTGCTTGATAAACGGTCATTAGTGTCGATATTTTCTTTAAGTGTGCTAGCACATTGTAGCCGAGTTTGTTCTTGACTTTTGAAGCTGAGGGGACGACACCTTCTTCGATCTTGATGGCTTTACCATTCTCTGCCTCTTTAGTTTTCTGCTTTTGATTTCCAGGCTTTGGGTTAGAAACAAACGGTTCCTTGACATGGGAGATCCATTTCTTCTGCCTCGGTAGCTAAGTTTTTCTCTGCTTCCTTGGCTTTTCGCTTTGAGTCGCCAACTTTTGGTGAGGAAACCACGGTTACCCGACTAGTGACCATGTTATTTACAAATCTAACGCCATCTTCGTCTTTGTTGTCAGGAAAGTAAAGTGTGTCATCTTCAACTTTTCTCTCGACGCTTATTGAAACGCCCCAGTTTCCGGAATACGGAAATATGGACCGAAACCGCCAGTGCTCCTAAATAAGGGGAAATCCCCTTACCATAGTCACACCTAAGACTCTAACTAAACTTATACAATAATATCCAATATATAATACTAATATCATGCTGCAAGAATAACGAGTAATATCAAAAATGGAATTACAAGATGATAGGTCCAATAAAATATCCATGGAAGCTAAAGATCCAAATAAACGAAATACATGATTACATCACTCCTAACGTCTCGCGAGGGCGCACATTCTAATAGTAACTGAAATTAAATAGAAATAAACCTACAAATACTACTGATTTTTTGGAAACTCCTAATAGTCACTCTAATTATGCTCTGCATGTGAATCAATCTCTGAACCTGAGATGGAAAATCCCAGGGATGTCAAAACATCCCAACAAGTACTCAACGCAAATAGTGTGTGTATGTGGTGTGATAGCATGAATATTTGAGTGTTGTGAAGCCTATGTGCACATGTATATATAGAGATATGGTAATAATATGAAAAAAGCATGTAAACAGATATCCTATTTGGTCACTAAAAGGTAATCTATCCTATCGTGAGTTCAAGTGTGTACGTCAATCTCTGTATGAGTATTCCCAAACCAAGTGTAGGTCCTCATAAGCAAGGAAACACAGGCCCAAATGTAGAATGAACAAGCAACCGTATATCGTCCGGTACGAGCTATAGTAACAAGCGACCGATATAGCCCGATACGAGCTGTAATAACAAGCAACCGATATAGCCCGGTACGAGCTTCCGGCGATAAGACTCCTGAGATCCTGTTGAACGAACACACACTCAAACTACCCCAACATCCCGCGTATTTATAACTAACATGATAGTGAACTTGATCACTAAATAAAATGCTGGTTGGACTGAAACTTATAATAACATATTAATGGTATGGAATAGAAGCTTGTAAACAGGAATAAATGATGTCATGACATGTAATTCAGCATTCTAAGTAATGACCTCGTGTATGTTAATGACAGAGTGAAATATGTTAAGTAATGAGTATATATTATGAAAACATTAGAATTGAGTAAGATATTGTTATATAATTTAAATGATATCATAGTTTAAGAAACAACATAGTTACAAGCCAGTTAGTGTGTATTATTCACTTAGTACGCGATAACATACATTAAAGATCATAAAAAAATAAAGAAGATTAATTCACTAATTAATATTGCATAAATTAGCTGAATATATTGACATAAAATAAAGTGTTAAAAATAATATCTCATCTATACTATTATGTTAACTATATTATAAATATACTAATTATATTTTCTGAATGGCTAGTGTGCGTGTATAAAAAAGCTTAACAAACTTTCAAACTTTATTTGTATTTAATTATATTTCCTTATAGATTCATACTTAATCTATTTCCGTCAACTTTACTTTTAAATACGTTAACTTACTAATGCATTATTAACTTGTATAGAAGAAACATATGATTTCGTATTATTAAGGTATATGAAGTTGCGTTCTAACACGGTTTTATTTGAACAATGTAAGTTAATGATATATTTGGAAAACCTCCAATGTTGCATCGACCAAAAATAAAGAGCAAGAATACTTGTTTCGAATGCGATGAATAGATAATCACGACGAAAGCTCGATCCAAGCTTGATGGCCCAGCTAGGGATTTCGGGGAATCAAATAAGCTCGTTGTTCGGGGATTGGGCGCGGCTGTGATGGGCTGCGGCTATGGAGGCGACGGTGGTCAAGGGTTGGTGGTTAGAGGAGATAAGGGAATAAGTTGCTATTAAGGTTTAGGTGATGTGTTTCAAGGAGAAGTGATGGCGGTGTAAGGGTGCTGCGCCGACAGTGAGGGAGTTGGGTTGCGGCGATGATGGGGTGCTGTCAAGTTTGGAGAAACGAGGAGAGGTAGCCGGAGTTAGGGTTCGGTGTGTTTTGAGGAAGGAGGTTGATGGAGGTCCTTTTCGGGTCTCCGTCAGATGATGTCTTCCGCTGATCTCCCGGTTGACTTAGGTGATTACCTTCTGTTGCGTGTGGGTCTCAATGGATTTTGGTGGAAGAGGTGGTATGAGGAGTTTGGTGCCGAGTACCTGCAAAGAAGTCCCGGGGTGATTTGGTACCACCAAGGACCCTCCGATGATCAAGTTAGTGATGAGATCCGAGCAGAGTAATGGCTCAAAAGAGTAAAGAACGGCTCACTTGACCCCTCTAGGATGGGGGTTTATATAGCGGTGATGGCACGCAGCGGCAGGTGCGAGGATCTCGCCGGCAGTTATGCCCCCGATGTCATGCCCGCGTAGAAAGAGGATCACCCATTAATGGGGATTGATGGCGTGGAACGTGGGATGTTGCTGGCGTAGAATCTGCGTATGGCGAGATTCGCGGAGCGGCGGTTACGCCTGTGAGCGGTGACTTTGGTCGGAGGGCCGAAGAAGACGGCCACGGCCAGGAACTCGGGATGAGCGAGGAGGCCGAGGAGTCCAGGTCTTGTGGCAGCTCGGCGCGAGCTACGGGGCCGAGGAAGCCAATTCGCAGGGGGCCCTGAGGAGGGCCAGCTTGTGTTTGCAGGTCGGGTACAGGGTGGCCTGGTCGGCCCCTGTAGGCCCTTTCTTCTGAGTTCTGGGACACGTTGCCTGCCACGTGTCCTGATCTTGGAGATCGCTAATATTGAGCATCATCATTAGCCCCCCACTCTTGTCCCGACCAGCTAATGGGTCAGGTCAGGAGTGGACTGCCGGGCCTCCCGAGGTGAGCTCCTTTCCAGGGTTTTGTCGGGATGAGTCCTCGGGCCGTCGGTTGTCTTTTCCGCTAGCGAATCAAGGCGAGATATCTGCATTTAAAGAAGGTGTGCCGATTCGTGCACTCTGCAAATGAAGCGACGGTCCATATATCGAGCGTCGATTAGCTGATGCGACGTATGCAGGCCTGCGGCTTTTGATGGGACGCGGCCGAGCGTAGAACTGACACGTGCAGCGATCGGGGCCGCTGGGCGCGAGGAGTCGTTTCAGCGGGAGATGACGGGCGCCGTTGGATGAGGCCGTATGCAGCAATAAACATGGGTGGGGCCCGCTCTAGGGCCCTTACTCCTTCATATTTTCCTCTCTCAAGTCTTGGTTGCTCGGCGCTCGTCTCCCTTCTCCCGTTTTTAGCCCTTAAAGATTTTCTTTCCCAAGGTTAGATGCCTTCCTCTGTAGAATCAGTAGACGTTGTAGGAGTAGGTGCTAGGTTTCCTTTAGCTGTGTCTGAGTCTCCTCGGGGAGCAGGGGTTGGATCCTCTCCCCGGGATCGTGAGGCGGGGGCCGCCTCCAGGGAGGAGGTGGCAGATGTGGCCCCCAGCACCTTGTGCTGGGTGAGGCATGAGGGCGAGCTCGCTAATGCTTGGGCTCGCTTCCACATCCCCTCGCGCTACACGCTTCGACTGGCCAAGGAGGGAGAGAGGGCAGATCAGGTACGGGGCAGGGAGATCGCCCTGTATTTGGAATCCTTTTGGGGCGGAATGCGCCTGCCCTTCTCTCCTGAGGTCGTCGCCGCGCTGAATTTCTTCGGTTTGGCCCCCGGCCAGTTAGTGCCGAACTCGTGGAGGATCCTCCTCGAATTCTTGATCCGCCTGAAGTTACAGGCGGTTCCCTTCAGTCTTCCCCTTCTCGATTCCTCCCTTGTCTTCAAGAGTCACCCTGGTGGTCGAGCGGGCGACCCGAGATGGGTTTATCTCACTTTCAGGAAGCGGCCATGGGGCAACGCCAGGATCGAGGTCGTAACCTTGCCCTCTTCCATTCATGACTGGAAAAAGAAATTTTTCTTCGTTTCCCCTCCCGAAGGCGAGGACTGGCCCGTGCCTACCAAGTGGTCGAGGGAGAAATGTTTGCCGGGGAACCAGTCCAATGACCCCGCCGCGGTGAGGGTGGCATCGTAGGGGCCCATCCCCCAACCTGACGTGCTGTTGTCCGAGAGGGTTCTGAGCTGGGCCGGACTTAGCCCTGTTGAGTTCGTCGGTAAGTTAGGTTATCTTTTTGGCTTGTGTCTTGCTCGTGTTGCTGATTCATTGGGTATTTGTTTTATGCAGGATCCATGGACTTCGTCTCGCTCCGAGTTTCTATGCGCTAGCCGAGGCAGCCTACGAGGGCTGGGGGCGCCAGTTCTTCCCGTGCGAAGCCCGTCCCGGCTCCTACAGCTCCAGTGGCAGCGCCCCACGAGCGCTCGGCGGAGGATCTCGCCACGAGTCCCAGCAGAGCATTGGGCCGGAAGCGGACCCTGATTCAGGAGGACTCGGCCTCGGAAGAGGAGATCGGCTCACTCTCGAAACCGCTCAAGAGAAGCTCCAAGAGACCCTCCCGGGGCCGGTCCTCGCCGACCATGGTGGAGGAAGGGGGCTTCCGGTTTGCGGTGCCATCGGGACTGTCCGTGGCGGACAGCTTTCTGCACGAGATAGAGACCTCGGCAGGGGGTAGAGTCCCCGGGGGGACCTTCAGGGCTCAGCTGGTGTCCATCGCCCAGGAGTCCGTGCAGGTAAGTTTTTTTTGTTCATGGTGAGATTCAGTGCTCCCCCATCTTTCTGATCTTTTCCGTGTTTTCCAGGTTCTCCAGCACATAGCCCTTGTTAGTTATATGTATGCCCTAGAGGCCATTACTGTACATACGATGTATATTGTAGTGGATGCTAGGACATATATAGGGCGGACTTTCTTGCTCGACATGATAGTACGCTATCTGGTTGTACTTTATCTTAACATGTACTCTGATTGTCTCTATGTTACATGTTGATAAAGCCCTTAGGATATGTACTCGACTACTTAGACTATGATGAGATCTTATAAGTGGGGCCACGGTAGTCGACGAGTACATCCTATAATTGTTCCTAGTCGAGGGTGTATCGAGACAGGGCATCGATGCACCAGAGTAGACTAGCGTATACGCATCTTGACCCATATGATGGGCGATGGATGATCCCATATCCATCGGTGTTTGACATCAAGGATGGTGTATGGGTTCTCAGTAGAGACTGGGTACACTGGACGGACTCGCTGAGAACTCTCAGATGGTATTATACCTTACGTCAGATGGCAGTCCTCCGGTGACACTGGTACAGAGTAGTCTGTTGACCCGAGATCGTCATAGAGTCTTGTGTGATTCCCACTGTGCTTTGATTTCTATCATACCACGTCCAAGAGGGCGTGCAAAAAGGTGGCTTTTGGGTACAGTCCCGAATCACATGGAGGCAATGAGCGGTAGGAGGGGATTCATCTCTCTCGGTATAGGTAGTTGATGTTGCGCTGTGTTCGATTGGCTATAACCGGAAATACCTGGCCAGGGTTGCTAAGATTTACTGGTAAGTGTTATCAGTAGTTTCTCGAACTGTTGTAGACCTCATATCAACACGACTTATAGAGCTACTGGGGTCTGACGTTTACCACCCCTAAGCGAGATATGCGACATATCAGACGACGAGACCGGACTGTACGGGAGTGTTACTGTTTCGATTCATAGGAGAATGTGCAGGCTTGCTTGTTGATCTTCTGAGCGCTCAATACCTGGGTGGCTGTTACGTTTACCTGATCGCTTGCAGCTTGTGGGTGTTTGATTTGATTATCACCTACTGCCGGCATATTGACGATTCTTAAGAGTCCTACACAGAGGTTTCTTGGCTCAGGCAAAACGAAGTAGGAGCATATATGTGATATGTGTGGGACCGAGGATAATGCGGTATGTGATACTGTATTGGATTCTCGCGATATGAGATATCGACCGGGTATATGTGATATAGCCGGGTCATCGTATTAGTCGGTTATATGCGATATAGCCGGATTGTCGGATCAAGTGTTGATTCGATAATTTAATTTATAATAATATATATGATATATTAAATTACATTAACTAATATTAGCTCACTAAAAGATTCTTTTTCTCACTCGGGTAATACAATGATATATATGCGATATATGTTAATTGTATTATTTTATTTTGTTACGATAAATATTATATATGTGATATATAATATTGTAACATGATATGGTTATTAATGCTACATGTTTTGTGGAGTTTAAACATGATTAGGGTTTGGATTAGGGTTAAGACTTCTAGTAGATTCTAGAAGCTTTTCTTTTGTCTTGGAAAAGATATTATGCTTGATATTTTCAAGTGACTCACTTTTAACCCAACCCAAACCCTAGCCCTAGTTAATTATCTACATGGGTTTAGTTGACCATGATTGCATTATTCATCATATTTATCTTTTCATTATTCATCACAAAAGACTTCTAATGATTATTCATTTTCTTCTTCCTTCTTTCTTTCATGGAAAAAGCTTTCTAGCTTCTTTCATCTTATTCTTCTTCTTCTTCCTTCTTTCTTTCATGGAAAAAGCTTTCTAGCTTTTAAAAGAGAGTAAAAATCCTACTTCATCATTCTCATCTATCCTTGCCCTTTAGGTGAGAGTGTTCACTTCATTTAGTGAGTGTTAGCTTGTGTTAATGAAACTTCAAGGTAGATCATCTTTGTTATCGAAGATCGGAAGCAAGACTGCATCTTTCTCTTCGTGAAGCCTCTCGAGAGTCCGGAACACGATGATCGCAGCGAAGGGATCTCAACACGGAGCTTAAGAAGTGAAGTACCGGATCTACAAAGGTTGTAATCCCTCTCACTTAGTGTTAAAGTGTTTAACATACTTGTTTTCGCCTAAACCCTAGTTTAAAGATCCGGCTTTGGGTTGTTCGGCATGGCTAAATTTTTAATCGGGCATGGTTGATGCCTCGTAGACCCTTGTGCGTGTGCCTAGCATCCCTACAATGGTATCAGAACCAAGTTAGAGTTTTAGGCGAAGTCTAGACGAAGTTTAAAGTCCGATCGAACACCCGAACCCTAATTTGAACCCCTCTATGGATATTTTTCAAAAATGTGATTTTTTATCAATTAAAAATGCTCAGAAAATTAAGCAGGAAAAACTAAGAATTACTGTGAAGTACTGTAATGCGTTTATTTGACCGCGGAACCGCGGCCAAACCAAGGGTTTGGCGGCGGTTCCGCGGCAAAAATTATGAATTAGTCCCTGGAATTTCATATATTTATTCTTAGGTCCTTTCTTGGCAATTTTTTCTGGGAATGTTTTAATTCCACTCAAGTGTTGAGTTTTCTAGGGTTGTATTGGGGACTCGTTGATTCGATCAGATAATTTAACTTTGTTTAGTTTATCCGGGTAATTTTTAGAACGTGTTAAAAAGTTCGAACGGATATCAATAACTCACTTTTTCCCCTGCCGGAAAATTTCCAAACGTTGGATTTTTTTGTAGTTTAAGAACGTTCTAAGTCGTGCAAGTAACGCGGTGGACCCTCTAGAAGACAACAAACCTTAACTCGATTATGTGACCGTCTTGAACTGCCTCTAAACCTTAAAGTTTATGACAGTACGGCGTGCCACATGTAAGGCGTTGGCTTGACCCTTCTACGGCTGGACCATTGGTACTGTGGCATGTGATGGATGTTTTTAAACTAATTTCAAGTGTTGAAAACTATTTGGGAAAACTTGAGTGTTTGATTATTCGATCGGAAAGTTTAACATTGTCTATTTATCTGGAATGTGATACAATATTTGGAATCCACAAGTAATTATGAGATAACTAATTTGAATGTTATAAATCTAGCAGTTCAGTCTCAGTTGATCGGTTGCCACGGAATTTTGATGTGATCAAAAGTCCGTCGCAATCACGTAGCGTACGCGGATACTTGCCGGGTAAACTTAATAGATAACCACGCCCCATAGCCCCGACCAAGTGATTGTAGGAGAACCCCGTCGCCAAAAGCATCCGTTCGGGTGCTCGCGGCAGCGGTGTTCCGCCTTAGTGCACTTCGTCGACGGCAACTGGGGGTGCGGCCGTCTACTAAAGTTTGCGACGAGCATTCGATCAGGATGTCGGGAATCTTGTTGAATTGCCCGACTTGATATTGAAAAGAGTTTTCGATAATGAGACTAAAATGCGGGGTATATAACTTTTAGGCATGCGATGTCTAAGGAATTCATTTGGTTAGGCATGCGATGTCTAAAGAGGTTGCGGATTCCAACTGTTGTCGTTTTTCACTTTCTTTTCTGTGACCGTAAGCGTAGTATGTGATGTATCACCGGCTTCGTTGCTATACATCAACGACAATCGGGATACGCATACTTGCTTACGTTGATGATATGATATATTATGTGTTGTTGTGATATGTTATATTGGATCGTCGCGTTCTGAATAGCCGGCGGTTTTATGTGAGATGAGAGTTTTTTTCTTTTTCATGTTGGGTCAGCCTAGCACCACATGAAGGGTTTGGAAGCATCACATGAACCAAATAATGAATTTTAAGGTAAGTTAACGAACAAAGAATCGTTCCTAGAATCGATTAGGGTTTCAAAAATTTTCCATATCAACATATGAAAGATAAGCTAGGATTTAGAGAGTACAACCTTTGTAGCTCCCTACGCTAGACTCCTCGGCTACTTGGGGGTTGAAAGAACTCCGCTTGAACTCTTCGACGTCACCGATGATCCACCCGGAGTCCGCTTTGTCCAAGCTTGCGACTTTCTCCGATCAAGTGAACGGAATCAAGTTAACACCCTAAACAAGTGGGCTAGACTTGTGTAGAATGGTGTTGTGGTTCTCTTTCTCACTTCAAAATCCAATCTTGATGAGTATATTGCTCACTACTAAGAACTAGAGAGCAAAAGAGAGAGGTTGATGAAGATGATGGCTTTTTTAAGAAGATGATAACTACAACTCTAAATGAAAATAGAAAAATATATCAATATATATTTTCCATCTATCATCTCAAACCATGGTTGAATCATTATTGTACTAGAGTTAAAACACAAAAGGAAATTAACCAAAGGTTAAAAGGTGGGTGAGAATGGTTAGGTCAAAAGAAGAGTGTAGAAGAAAACAATAATGAACCTTTTCTTTCCTTTTATGTTTAAATATAAATACAATAATAATTCATAAATAAAACCATGGTGTGAGTCTTATATTGCCACCATTTTCATATATATACAACCATGAAAAATGTATGTATGCATGTATGTATGTATACACATCCATATATGCATGAAACTTGAATGAAAGAAAAACATACATGCATTCATACATCCATCCATCACAAGAAAGGAATTCAAGTGAGAAGCTAATGGTTAAATGATAAATCAACACTCGATTTATCAATCCGGCCATATCACATACGACCCCTACCAAAAGCATGCCTCCCGATCAATATACGGTATCCTATACGCGCATTTTAATCGGGTCCTTGCGCATATCGCATACGCGCACCACAACGTTTCGCCTGGACTAGGAAACTCCATTGTGGGACTCTGAGACTCGTCAATACGCTGGCAGTGGGTGATGATCATATCAAGCACCCCCAAGCCGCAAGCGGTCAGCTAAACGTAACGGCCACTCGGGTATTGAGCGATCAGAAGAGAACAAGCGAACCTGCTACAACTCCCGTCGAGCCAACCGGCAACACTTTCCGTACAGTCCGGTCTCCTCGTCTGATATGTCGCATATCAAGCCTAGGGGTGGTAAACGTCAGACCCCAATAACCGATAAGTCGTGCCGATGTGAGGCTCATAATGGGTCGAGAAAGTACTGGTAACACTTACCAGCAAAACTCTGTCAGCCCTGGCCAGGGACTTCCCTGTTACGGCCAATCGAGCACAGCGCAACATCAACCCCCAATACCGGGAGAGACGAAACCCCTCCTATCGCTCATTGCCTCCATGTGACTCGGGACTGTACCCAAAAACCACCGTTTTGCACGCCCTCATGGACGCGGTAAGGTGGAGATCAAAGCACAGTGGGAATCACATAACTCTATGACGATCTCGGGTCTACAAACTAACCTGCACAAGTGTCACCTGAGAACTGCCATCTGACGTGAGGTATAATACCATCTGGGAGTTCTCGGCGAGTCCGTCCAGTGTACCCAGTCTCCACTGAGCACCCGTATACCATCTCTGATGTCAAACACCAATGGATATGGGATCATCCATTGCCCATCTCATGGGTCGAGAAGCGTATATGCTAGTCTACACTGGTATATCGATGCCCCGTCTCGATACACCCACGACTAGGGACCTTGAAAGATGTACCTATGGACTACCATGTCCCTACTAGTATGATCTGCATCATAGTCCAGGTAGTCAAGTACACATCCTAAGGGCTTTACCAACATGTAACTATAAGACAGTTTAAAGAGACTAGTGTACATGTTAAGATAAAGAGCAACCAGATAGCATACTATCATATCGAGCAAGAAAGTCATCTCTATATATGTCCAAGCATCCAATATAATATACATCATCTGTACAATACTGGCCTCTAGGGCATACATACAACTAACAATCTCCCACTTGCATTAGGGCCAGCTGCTGTAGTATCGCATACCGAGCATCCCGAAGAGTCTCTCAAACTGTATCTGGGGAATGGCCTTCGTGAGTGGATCCGCCGTGTTATTCTTCGTGTTAACCCTCCTGACCTCGATCTCCCGGCGATCAACTATCTCCCGGATCAGGTGATACCGCCTCAGAATATGCCTGGATCGCTGATGGGACCTGGGTTCCTTGGCCAAAGCCACCGCTCCATTGTTATCGCAATACAAAGGTATTGGATGCTCAATGGATGGAACCACACCAAGTTCAGTAATGAACTTCTTGATCCAGACAGCCTCTTTGGAAGCATCATTGGCAGCGATGTATTCTGCCTCCATCGTCGAGTCTGCCACGGTTTCCTTCTTGGAACTCTTCCAGCTAACCGCCCCTCCGTAAAGGGTAAAGACAAATCCCGACTGCGACTTAGAGTCGTCCTTATCACTCTGGAAGCTCGAATCGGTAAAGGACTCCACTTGGAGTTCTCCGTTACCATACACCAAGAGCATCTCTTTAGTCCTTCGCAAGTACTTGAGAATGCTCTTCACAGCTGTCCAGTGACTCTCTCCAGGATCAGCTTGATACCTGCTCACTATACTTAGTGAGTATGCTACATCGGGTCTGGTACATAGCATCGCGTACATGATAGAGCCTACAGCCGAAGCATAGGGTATCCCTTGCATGCGAGCTCTCTCCAAATCAGTCTTGGGAGACATCTCTTTGGAGAGAGTGACTCCAGAGATCGTGGGCAAGTTCCCACGCTTGGATTCTTCCATACTAAGCCTCTTTAGTATGGTGTCAATGTACCTGGATTGGGACAATCCCAATATCCGTTTGGATCTATCTCTATAGATCCTAATTCCCAATATGCAGGAGGCATCACCAAGATCTTTCATTGAGAATCTTTGTGATAAGAAGAGCTTGACCGATTGCAGCATAGGAATATCATTTCCTATCAAGAGTATGTCGTCCACGTACAATACGAGGAAGACAACCTTACTCTCTGCCACCTTCTTGTAGATACAAGGTTCATCTGGATTTTTGACGAAATCAAACTCTTTGATAACGACGTCAAAGAAGATGTTCCAACTCCGCGATGCTTGCTTTAATCCATAAATGGATTTAAGCAGCTTGTACACCTTCCCGCTGCTCCCACTGTCTACGAAGCCCTCTGGCTGAGTCATGTACACGCACTCTTCTAAATCACCGTTTAGAAAGACGGTCTTAACATCCATTTGCCAGATTTCGTAGTCATGATATGCAGCGATGGCAAGCATAATTCGGATGGATTTAAGCATAGCTACTGGAGAAAAGGTTTCGTCATAGTCCACACCTGGTCTTTGACGAAAACCTTTTGCAACAAGTCTAGCTTTGAAAGTCTCCACTTTCCCATCTACACCAAGTTTCTTCTTGAAGATCCACTTGCTCCCAATGGGTTTTACCCCTTCAGGAGCAACTTCCAAAGTCCATACTTTGTTGGTGTACATGGATTCCATCTCGGACCGCATAGCATCCAGCCATTTCACTGAGTCCCTACTCGTGATGGCCTGCTCGAAGCTAGTTGGGTCATCATCCTCCAAGATGCAATCCTCGTTCCCACCATCCATGAGAAAACCGTAGTATCTCTCAGGTTGGTGAAGAACCCTACTAGATCGGCGGAGAGGCTGAGGTTCATTGGGAGCTACTGAATCTTCTGGTTCCACTAAATCTTCAGTTACGGTTTGTGTATCTGGAACCTCTTCCAGCTCTACCACTTTGCCACTAATTTCTTTTTCAAGGAATTCCTTTTCTAAAAAGGTGGCATGTTGAGCAACAAACACTTTTTGTTCCTCACTGTGGTAGAAAAAATACCCATATGAATTCTTTGGATATCCCACAAACTTGCAGAGAACTGACCGTGCCTCGAGCTTGTCCGGATTTTGTCTTTTGACATAGGCTGGACAACCCCATATCTTAACTCGTTTAAGATATGGCCTCTTCCCACTCCATATCTCATATGGTGTGGTAGGTACAGATTTAGATGGAACTTGATTCAATAGGTATACTGCTGTCTCCAGCGCATATCCCCAGAAGGAAATAGGTAACTCAGCTGTGCTCATCATAGAGCGCACCATATCTAATAGGGTGCGGTTTCTCCGTTCTGATACACCGTTGTGCTGTGGTGTATATGGAGGAGTCAGCTGAGAGAGAATCCCATCCTCTTTTAGGAAGTTCAGGAATTCATTGCTCAAGTATTCACCTCCTCGATCAGATCGTAGGATTTTAATACTTTTTCCGGTTTGGTTCTCAACTTCTTATTTATATTCTCTAAATTTCTCAAAAGCTTCTGATTTGTGTTTCATCAGGAACACATACCCGAACCTAGAGAGATCGTCAGTGAATGTAATGAAGTATGAAGAACCATCCCTGGCATGTGTAGACATAGGACCGCATACATCACTATGTATCAGTCCCAAGAGTTCGGTAACTCTTTCTCCGTGTCCCGTAAACGGAGTTTTGGTCATCTTGCCTTTGAGACATGACTGGCAAGTGTCATAAGATGAAAATTCGAAAGGTTTCAAATATCCATCCTTATGCAACTTAGCCAGTCGTGTCGCATTGATGTGACCCAGTCTACAATGCCACAAGAAGGATTCGTTCATTTCTGAACTCTTCCTCTTGTATGTGTTAGTTATGCTCAGAACTGTTGATTGATTTAGAACATAAATGCCATTGCACAACGTGCCTGATCCAACCAACTTTTGGTTACGGAAAATGTTCATAACATTGTCCTGTAATACAAAATTATATCCCTCTTTACTTAACAAAGAAACCGATATAATGTTGCATATCAGGTTCGGCATGTAATAGCATTCATTCAGAACCAATGTATTACCAGTTGGTAATGCAAGGTGATATTCCCCGACAGTCTTAGCTGCAACAATTGCACCATTTCCAACTCTAATGTTTTTATCACCTTCTCCAAGTTCTCTACCTTTCCTGAGCCCATGTAACTGATTACATATATGGGATCCTGACCCGGTATCTAATACCCAGAACGTAGAGCAAATGGAGAAACAGTTCTCTGTAACGAACACACCCGAAGAAAATGCATCATCATGTACTTTCTTCATTCGGGTGGCATGGGAATCCTGGTATTCCCCTATATCCTGTTCAGTCCTATAACTCTTATAGGAAAGAATGGAACCAACGTTCCCCAGCACAGTATAACATGCGGGTTCGGTCAATACATCCATATTATTATCTTGATTAGGGCCTGACATGGTAGCTACCTGGAGAGAGAGAGAAGAAAATACTTTAGCGTATGATCGTGCAAGATCAGATTGGTTATTATCTTATCTAATCAGGATGGCTCCCACTGTTTTTATCAAATCTTCCTTCAAACCCTAAAAGGAAAGACTAGCCGGGATTAATTACACACTACAAGTTCGCCAATCTTTCAGCCAGACCAGTGTCAATACTTTGAGGGAGGTCCCCCGTGCTTTCGCACGAACCTAATTAATGTAAACCTCGTTTTCCCAGAGGCGTAACCCCGTTGACACCTTTCTAGACACCTACTTGATCAGCTAATTGCAATGTGTAAAACTCTTCCAGGAGTAACTCTTACTCGCAGTGGGTATCGGGATCCAACTATCTCATAGAAGGTATGCAATCTCATTGCAAATTTCAACACTTGAAATTCCCGATAATATTTTGCCCCGAACGATCTATGACCTTGACAAGGTCAACAAACCATAGACCGCAAGTCAAGTTTAACCCGTTATTTCTTGATTGAATCAAACCCACCCGCACGACCCTTGATAAGGTCAACAAGGCCGTACGACTACCCTAACCCAATCTGCATCATATGCATAAGCAGATAAATACTGGTTAGCTACCGCACACTGCGCCTTGACAAGGTCAACAAACGCAGCACGAATACTAAACAGGACTTATCTGAAATGACGGAGGGCTACGACAGGTTTTTCTGAAAACCTATTGCGTAATGAACTTGATATCGTTGTAGGATCGAATGAATTTTGAAATGGAGTGTTTTTTAGGCTTTTCTAGTTTTGCTAAATGAGTCACTCCCGGTGAAGGGATCGTCGGTCCTTTCCTCGTCGAATGAGGTGCGGGATATATCATATATATCACTGTGAAAAGCAAAAACTCTTAAAAGCAATCAAAAGACAAACCGAGTGTGTAGCATCTGCCAATTATTGCTAAAGGAGTCACTCCCGGTGAAGGGATCTCGATCCTTTCCTCGTCGAATGAGGTGCAGGATATATCATATATATCGCTGTGCAAAGCAAGAACTGTAGCTACCTGTTTTATTTTGAAATTCAATTCCACAACATCTTAGGTTTCTTTTCTTTCATTAATCACATTAATGAAGTCCCATCATTTATATACCTAAACATCACAGATAAATACGACGTACACTTATGCCATCCGCATTCGCCTCGATGTCCCCTCGTGCACCGTTAGGTTAGGTAACTAACGACAGAGCAGGGCAGGGCTAGTGCGGATGTAAAACATAAGTAACGTCTATATAATATATCATATATACTATATACTGTATCCATCAGAACATATCAAATGATCACATCACAGATATCGCAGCAGAAACATAGATATAATGTGGGATATACTAGGACGTCCGTATTTAGTATTCAGCCAAAATAGAAAATACGGATTCCACAGTCGCGATGAATAGCCAAGCCCACACCCTGGACCCCTACGAGAGCGGCAAGCGACCCTACCAATTCTGGAGTTTAGGAGACCGGGTCTCGACTCCTCGAGATGGCCTCCCACTGAACCCCAGAACCCGGTCACCTGTGCTCCCCTCCTTGGGTCCATCCTAATGCGGAAAAGTAAATAATATACAACACAGGTGAGACAACCTCGACCCGGAAGTGCCCCAAATAAAAGAATATTACATTACATTTGAATTTACATGAATGAAAATGTAAAACTCTCATCTCACATAAAAAAAACCCGGCTATTCAATTGCGACAATCCTGCACATCATATCTCAGCAACACATAATATCACATATCATCAACGTAAGTATGTATGCGTATCCCAATTGTCGTTGACGTATAGCAACGAAACCGGCGATATTGACATACAACACTTACGGTCACAGAAAAGAAAGTGTAAAACTGCATTATCTGGAATCCACATTCTCTTTAGACATCGTAAATGCGAAGTATCACATACCTCGTATTTCATGTCCTATAATATGAATTCCACACATTGCATCACATTCCAGATAATTAGACAGTATTAAAGTTTTTGAACGAACCATCAAATACCCAAGACTCACTAAAGCTCAACACTTGAGCGGAGTTCAAAAACCCGGAGTGTGACACAGTGGTAGCGGTCCAGCCGTAGAAGGGTCAAGCCAACGCCTCACATGTGGCACGCCGTACTGCCCCAAACCCTAAGGTTCAAAAGGCAGTTCAAGACGGTCACATAATCGAGTTAAGGTTTGTTGTCTTCTAGAGGGTCCACCACAAACAAACTTGCACGTATCTCCGAAAGATTTTAAACCCCGTGAAAAGTGAGCAAATGATATTCGTTCAAACACTTCACTACTTTCTAATTTATCCGGAAAAGTCACGAAATCAAAATTCCGATCGAATCGACGAGTCCAAAACCATCTCCAGAATTTTCCAGAATTAAATACAGATTAAAAATACCAAAAAAAAAAATATACAAGCAGATTCCATAATTACTGTATAAAATTTATTCATTGATTGATGTGTACGGCCGCGGAACCGCGGTCTAAGCAAGCTTAGGCCGCGTTTCCGCGGCTAAAATTACTGTTCATGGAAAATGTTTTATACCGTAATTCTTAGTTTTACCTGCTGAATTTTTTACGTATTTTTAATCCTGAAAAAAGTCAATTTTTGAAAATAGTCCAGAGAGCACCCAAATAACGTATTTTCCGGTTCGATCGGAGTTTTAACTTCGTAAAAAGGTCGCCTAATGTTCTAGGTCAGCTCTGATACCAATGTTGGGTCAGCCTAGCACCACATGAAGGGTTTGGAAGCATCACATGAACCAAATAATGAATTTTAAGGTGCTAAGTTAACGAACAAAGAATCGTTCCTAGAATCGATTAGGGTTTCAAAATTTTTCCATATCAACATATGAAAGATAAGCTAGGATTTAGAGAGTACAACCTTTGTAGCTCCCTACGCTAGACTCCTCGGCTACTTGGGGGTTGAAAGAACTCCGCTTGAACTCCTCGACGTCACCGATGATCCACCCGGAGTCCGCTTTGTCCAAGCTTGCGACTTTCTCCGATCAAGTGAACGGAATCAAGTTAACACCCTAAACAAGTGGGCTAGACTTGTGTAGAATGGTGTTGTGGTTCTCTTTCTCACTTAAAAATCCAATCTTGATGAGTATATTGCTCACTACTAAGAACTAGAGAGCAAAAGAGAGAGGTAGATGAAGAAGATGGCTTTTTTAAGAAGATGATAACTACAACTCTAAATGAAAATAGAAAAATATATCAATATATATTTTCCATCTATCATCTCAAACCATGGTTGAATCATTATTGTACTAGAGTTAAAACACAAAAGGAAATTAACCAAAGGTTAAAAGGTGGGTGAGAATGGTTAGGTCAAAAGAAGAGTGTAGAAGAAAACAATAATGAACCTTTTCTTTCCTTTTATGTTTAAATATAAATACAATAATAATTCATAAATAAAACCATGGTGTGAGTCTTATATTGCCACCATTTTCATATATATACAACCATGAAAAATGTATGTATGCATGTATGTATGTATACACATCCATATGTGCATGAAACTTGAATGAAAGAAAAACATACATGCATTCATACATCCATCCATCACAAGAAAGGAATTCAAGTGAGAAGCTAATGGTTAAATGATAAATCAACACTCGATTTATCAATCCGGCCATATCACATACGACCCCTACCAAAAGCATGCCGCCCGATCAATATACGGTATCCTATACGCGCATTTTAATCGGGTCCTTGCGCATATCGCATACGCGCACCACAACGTTTCGCCTGGACTAGGAAACTCCATTGTGGGACTCTGAGACTCGTCAATACGCCGGCAGTGGGTGATGATCATATCAAGCACCCCCAAGCCGCAAGCGGTCAGCTAAACGTAACGGCCACCCGGGTATTGAGCGATCAGAAGAGAACAAGCGAACCTGCTACAACTCCCGTCGAGCCAACCGGCAACACTTCCCGTACAGTCCGGTCTCCTCGTCTGATATGTCGCATATCAAGCCTAGGGGTGGTAAACGTCAGACCCCAATAACCGATAAGTCGTGCCGATGTGAGGCTCATAACGGGTCGAGAAAGTACTGGTAACACTTACCAGCAAAACTCTGTCAGCCCTGGCCAGGGACTTCCCTGTTACGGCCAATCGAGCACAGCGCAACATCAACCCCCAATACCGGGAGAGACAAAACCCCTCCTATCGCTCATTGCCTCCATGTGACTCGGGACTGTACCCAAAAACCACCGTTTTGCACGCCCTCATGGACGCGGTAAGGTGGAGATCAAAGCACAGTGGGAATCACATAAGACTCTATGACGATCTCGGGTCTACAGACTAACCTGCACAAGTGTCACCTGAGAACTGCCATCTGACGTGAGGTATAATACCATCTGGGAGTTCTCGGCGAGTCCGTCCAGTGTACCCAGTCTCCACTGAGCACCCGTATACTATCTCTGATGTCAAACACCAATGGATATGGGATCATCCATTGCCCATCTCATGGGTCGAGAAGCGTATACGCTAGTCTACACTGGTATATCGATGCCCCGTCTCGATACACCCACGACTAGGGACCTTGAAGGATGTACCTATGGACTACCATGTCCCCACTAGTATGATCTGCATCATAGTCCAGGTAGTCAAGTACACATCCTAAGGGCTTTACCAACATGTAACTATAAGACAGTTTAAATAGACTAGTGTACATGTTAAGATAAAGAGCAACCAGATAGCATACTATCATATCGAGCAAGAAAGTCATCTCTATATATGTCCAAGCATCCAATATAATATACATCATCTGTACAATACTGGCCTCTAGGGCATACATACAACTAACATTTCATTCATGTAAAATTCATTTGTATGTAATATTCTTTTATTGGGGCACTTCCGGGCTGAGGATGATGTCACCATTGTATATTATTTACTTTTCCACATTAGGTAGACCCAAGGCGGGGAGCACAAGTAACCGGGTTTTGGGGTCCAGTGGGAGACCATCTCGAGGAGTCGAGACCGGGTCTCCTAACCCTAGAATTGGCAGTGTTGCTTGCCGCTCTCGTAGGGGTCTAGGGATGTGAGTTTGGCTATTCATCGCGACCGTGGAATCCGTGTTTTATACAGGCTCGTATTAAAACACGGACGTCCTAGTATATCCAATATTTCATATATGTTTCTTCTACTGCAATGTTCTGTGATGAGACCATATTACTGCCTGAGACGAATATATATGAGATATATGTTATATTGCAGATTTCGTTTCAAATGTGATGCTTGTGAAGCATAATAAAATGGGACTTTATTAATAAGATTAATGAAACTAAAAGAAACCTAAAGATGTTGTAGAAACTTGTTTAAAAACTGGTAGCTCTAGTTCTTGCTTTGCATAGCGGTGTTCCTTATAGAACATCCAGCACCTTATTCGATAAGGAAAGAGCCGAGATCCCTTCACCGGGAGTGACCTCTTTAGTGAAACTAGCAGATGCTACAAACTCGGTTTGTCTTTTGATTACTTCTATAGTTCTTGCTTTGCATAGTGGTATATATGATATATCCTGCACCTTATTCGATAAGGAAAGGGCCGATGATCCCTTCACCAGGAGTGACCCCTTCAGCAAAACTAGAAAAGTCTCAAAAACACTCCATTTAAAATCACTCGATTCTACAACGATATCAAGTTCATTACGCAAACGGTTTTCTTAAAAACCTGACGTAGCCCTCCGTCATTTCAGATAAGTACTTCATAGTATTCGTGCTACGTTTGTTGGCTTTCGTCAAGGCGTAGTGTGCGGTAGCTATTTATGCTTATCTGTATAAGCATATGATGCGATTGAGTTAGGGTAGTCGTGCGACTGTGTTGGCATTCGTCAAGGATCGTGCGGGTGGGTTTAATTCAATCGGGAAATGACGGGTTGAACTTGACTAGTAGCCTATGGTTTGTTGGTATTCGTCAAGGTCATAGGACGCTAGGGGTAAAATATTATTGGGAATTGCAAGTGTTGAAATTTGCAATGAGATTGCATACCTTCTATGAGATAGTTGGATCCCGATACCCGCTGCGAGTAAGAGTTGCTCCTGGGAGAGTTTTACACATTACAATTAGCCGATCAAATAGGTGTCTAGAAAGGTGTCAACGGGGTTACGCCCCTGGAAAAACGAGATTTACTTTAATTAGGTTCGTGCGAAAACACGGGGGACCTCCCTCAAAGTACCGACACTGGCCTGGCTGAAAGATTAGCGAACTTGTAGCGTGTAATTAATCCCGTCTAGTCATTCCTTCTAGGGTTTGAAGGAAGATTTGACTAAAATAGTGGGAGACATCCTGATTAGATATATTAGATAACCAATCTAATCTTGCAAGAGCATACGCTGAGTGTTTTCTTCTCTCTCTCTCCTGGTAGCGACCATATCATGCCTTAATCAAGATAATAATACGGATGTATCGACCGAACCCGCTTGTTATACTGAGCTGGGGATCGTTGGTCCCGCTCCAACTTATAATGTTATAAGACAGAGCAGGAAATTGGGGAATACCAGATTTCCCGTGCCGCCTAAACGAAGAAAGTGCATACTGATGCATCATCTTCGGGTGTGTTCATTACAGAGAACTGTTTCTCAGTATCCTTTACGTCCTGGGTATTTGATACCGGATCAGGATCCCACATATGTAATTTGTTACATGGGCTACAGATAGGTAGAGAACTGAGAACGGGTGATAGGTTTCATGAGACAGAAAACAGTGCAAGTGTTGCAGCCAAGTCTGTTGGTCACTATCATCCTGTATTACCAGAATACATTGATTCTGAACGAATGTTATTAGATACCGAACCTGATATACAACATCATATCAATCTCTTTATTAGTAAAGAAAGGATATAATTTTGTATTGTTGGATAATGTTTTGAACATTTCCTATATCAAGAGTTGATCGGTTCAGGCACGTTATCTAAAAGCATTGACGTTCTAAATCAAACCATAGATCTTAGTATACAGAACATACACAAGAAGAAGAGTCCAGAAATGAACGAATCCTTCTTGAGGCATTGTAGACTAGGTCATATCAATGCGACCCGACTAGCTGAAGTTGCATAAAGATGCATATTTAAATTAGTTTGAATTTACATCTTGTGAAACTTGCCAGTCATGTCACAGAGATAAGATGACCACAGCTCTGTTTATTGGAAACAGAGAAAGAGTTAGTGAACTCTTAGTATTGATACATGTTGATCTATGAAAGTTCCCTGTCTACATATGCCAGGACCGGTTCTTTGTACTTCATTACATTCTCTGATGATCTCTTAAGATTCAGACATATGTTCCTGTTAAAACACAAGTCTGAACCTTTTGATAAATTCAATGAATATGAGTTAGAAGTAGAGAACCAAAAATGGGTATAAGTATTATGTCCTTTGATGTGATCAAGGAGGAGAATACTTGAGCACGGAATTCCTGGACTATTCTAAAGGAGAATGAGATTCTCTCTCAGCACTACTCCTCCGTATACACCACAGCACGTCGGTGGATCGGGGCAGAGCAATCACACCCTATTTGATATGGTGCGCTCTATGATGAGTACTACTGAGCTTCCTATTTCCTTTTGGGAGATATGCACTTGAGAAGCTGCATACCTATTGAATAGGGTTCAAATCAAAGTCAGTTCTGTGGAAGTTTGTTGGATATCCCAAGCATTCGCAAGGGAATATTTCTACCAAACAGAGGAACAAAAGATGTTTTGTTTCTCAGCATGCCACCTTTGTGAAAGGGGATTTCTTGTGAAGAAATTATTGGTCATGAGGTAGAACTGGAAGGAGTTCCAGCTATACAAACTGCAGCAGATGATTTGGTAGAACCAAAGGATTCAATAGTAACCAACGAACCTCAGCCTCTTCGCCGATCTAGTAGGGTTCCTCACCCACCTGAGAGATACTTCGGTTTCTCTATGACAGTGGGAGCGAGGATTGCATCATGAGATGATGACCCAACTATTTTTCGAGCTGGCCATCAGGAGTGAGATATGTAAGAATGGCTGGATGCTTATCGATCTGAGATGGAATCCTTATACACCAACAAAGTATGGACTTTGGTTGCTTTATCTAAAGGGTAAAATCCCCATCAGGAGAAAGTATATCTTGAGAAGATTACTTGGTGTACATGGAAAAGTTGAGACTTTCAAAGCTATGCTTAAGTCCAGATCCTACTTGCCACGGCTACATACCATGACTATGATATCTGGCGGTTGAGTGTCATGACTGCTTTTCTAAATGATGTTTTAGAAAAGAGCATCTATAAGTATACAGCCAGAGGGCTTCGTAGACAGTGGGAGCAGCGGAAACGTGTGCAAGATGTTTTATGTGATAAAACAGGCATCGCGGAGTTGGAAGATCTGTTTTGATGTGGTAGTCAAAGAGTTTGACTTCATCAAAATGGTAGATGAACCTTGTATATACAAAAAGGTAGTAGGGAGTATGGTGGTGATCCTCGTAAAGTACGTGGATGACATACTCTTGATAGGGAAGGAGTTTCCTATGCTACGCTCGGTCAATCTCTGCTTATCACAAGGATTCTCCATATAGGATCAAAGTGATACCTCCTGAATCCTGGATTTTGGATCTATGAGATAGATCTAATTGGATGTTAGGATATTCACTAGTTGTAGTGAGATGGTATCAATCGATCCTGGGGAGAATCACTGGAAAGGTTCCATGGTGGTAAGGACGACTGAATGTCAGTCACAGGCATTGTCTTTACCCTCAGTGGAGGGACGGTATGTTGGAAGATTTCCAAGCTAGATACCGTGACATACTAGACGATTAAAGGCAAGATACATCGTTACCAAGGATGGTACCAAAGAGGCAGTCTGGATATATAAGTTCATGAGATGAACTTCGTTCCTACCATTGTGTGGCAATGGAGTTGTGGCTTATGCCAAGGAACGCCCGTCCCATTAGAAATCCAGATATAATTCTTAGGCAGTATCACCTGATCATGGAGATGGTTGATCTCCAGGGAGATCGAGGTTAGGAGAGTAGACACAGAGGACAACAGCGCGGATCCACTCACAAAGGCATTTTTCCCAGTAGAGACTTTTATGGGATGGTTGAGTATGAGATACTTCGACCACAGCTAATTGTTGGGTATGTGATACCACAACAGATGGCCCTAGTGCAAGTGGGAGAATGTTAGTTATATGTATGCCCTAAAGGCCATTACTGTACATACGATGTATATTGTAGTGGATGCTAGAACATATATAGGGAGGACTTTCTTGCTCGACATGATAGTACGCTATCAGGTTGTACTTTATCTTAACATGTACTCTGATTGTCTCTATGTTAAATGTTGATAAAGCCCTTAGGATATGTACTCGACTACTGGGACTATGATGAGATCATACTAGTGGGGCCACGGTAGTCGACGAGTACATCCTATAATTGTTCCTAGTCGAGGGTGTATCGAGACAGGGCATCGATGCACCAGAGTAGACTAGCGTATACGCATCTTGACCCATATGATGGGCGATGGATGATCCCATATCCATCGGTGTTTGACATCAAGGATGGTGTACGGGTGCTCAGTGGAGACTGGGTACACTGGACGGACTCGCCGAGTACTCCCAGATGGTATTATACCTTACGTCAGATGGCAGTTCTCCGGTGACACTGGTACAGAGTAGTCTGTTGACCCGAGATCGTCATAGAGTCTTGTGTGATTCCCACTGTGCTTTGATTTCCATCATACCACGTCCAAGAGGGCGTGCAAAAAGGTGGCTTTTGGGTACAGTCCCGAATCACATGGAGGCAATGAGCGATAGGAGGGGATTCGTCTCTCCCGGTATAGGGAGTTGATGTTGCGCTGTGTTCGATTGGCTATAACCGGAAATCCCTGGCCAGGGTTGCTGAGATTTACTGGTAAGTGTTATTAGTAGTTTCTCGAATTGTTATAGACCTCATATCGACACGACTTATCGAGCTACTGGGGTCTGACGTTTACCACCCCTAGGCGAGATATGCGACATATCAGACGACGAGACCGGACGGTACGGGAGTGTTACTGTTTGGATTCACAGGAGAATGTGCAGGCTTGCTTGTTGATCTTCTGAGCGCTCAATGCCTGGGTGGCTGTTACGTTTAGCTGACCGCTTGCAGCTTGTGGGTGTTTGATATGATTATCACCTACTGCCGGCGTATTGACGATTCTTTAGAGTCCTACACAGAGCTTTCTTTGCTCAGGCAAAACGAAGTAGGAGCACATATGTGATATGTGCGGGACCGAGGATAATTCGGTATGTGATACCGTATTGGATTCTCGCGATATGAGATATCGGCCGGGTATATGTGATATAGCCGGGTCATCGTATTAGTCGGTTATATGCGATATAGCCGGATTGTCGGATCAAGTGTTGATTCGATAATTTAATGTATAATAATATATATGATATATTAAATTACATTAACTAATATTAGCTCAATAAAATATTCTTTTTCTCACTTGGGTAATACATTGATATATATGCGATATATGTTAATTGTATTATTTTATTTTGTTACGATAAATATTATATATGTGATATATAATATTGTAACATGATATGGTTATTAATGCAACATGTTTTGTGAAGTTTAAACATGATTAGGGTTTGGATTAGGGTTAATACTTCTAGTAGATTCTAGAAGCTTTTCTTTTGTCTTGGAAAAGATATTATGCTTGATATTTTCAAGTGACTCACTTTTAACCCAACCCAAACCCTAGCCCTAGTTAATTCTTTACATGGGTTTAGTTGACCATGGTTGCATTATTCATCATATTTATCTTTTCATTATTCATCACAAAAGACTTCTAATGATTATTCATCTTCTTCTTCCTTCTTTCTTTCATGGAAAAAGCTTTCTTGCTTTTTTCCAAGTGATGAAAATGAGTGAGAATAAGAAAATAAAAGAGAGAGAAAATCCTACTTCATCATTCTCATCTATCCTTGCCCTTTAGATGAGAGTGTTCACTTCATTTAGTGAGTGTTAGCTTGTGTTAATGAAACTTCAAGGTAGATCATCTTTGTTATCGAAGATAGGAAGCAAGACTGCATCTTTCTCTTCGTGAAGCCTCTCGAGAGTCCGGAACATGATGATCGCAGCGAAGGGACCTTAACACGAAGCTTAAGAAGTGAGGGACTGGATCTACAAAGGTTGTAATCCCTCCCACTTAGTGTTAAAGTGTTTAACATGCTTGTTTTCGCCTAAACCCTAGTTTAAAGATCCGGTTTTGGGTTGTTCGGAACAGCTAAATTTTTAATCGGGCATGGTTGATGCCTCGTAGACCCTTATGCGTGTGCCTAGCATCCCTACAGCCCTCGCCCTGCGCATGGAGGCCGAGGTGGTAGCCCCGACGCTGGAGGCTGTTGGTCAGTTCGCCTCGCTGCAAGAGAGCTCCAAGCGGGAGCTGGAGGTGATGTCGGCGAGGGTCCCCGCTTTGGAAGGCGAGGTGGAGGCCGGGAAACGGGAGGTGGCCTGACACTGCGAGGCTGCGGTGATCGCCGAGGGCAAGCTCGAGGACGCCCAGGTGCTCGCCAGCAACCTGAAGAAGACGGTGAAGGCCCTCCGAAAGAAGCTGGGGGCGGCGGCCGAGGCGGCCAAGTTGGCCGAATCGAGGGAGGTGTAGGGCTATAAGAAGTCGATTGACTTCTATGATGACTTGGCCATGGTCATGACCCGCATTTGGCACGACGCCCTCGATGCCGTTAAGTCCCGGATGCCGGAGTTCGCCGACGCAGATCTCCGGGCCGAGTTCCCCCTCGTAGGCGCCGACGAGCAGGGTGAAGAGGTTCCTGGCGAGGAAGTTGCCGAGGATCTAGCGAGCCACATGGTGGAGGTCGAGGACCTCGAGGTCATACCTGGCCCCGAGGCGTAGAGCCCCCGCTCTCCCCCTTTTATTTTTTTTTCTTGAATTTTGTAAGGCTGGGGAGCCCAAAAATACCCTTTGTAAAACTTTATCTTTGGCAGTAATAAAGTTTTTCTTCGGCTCCATAGAATTGCACTCTACCATCTGTTTGCAAGATATTTTTGTCTTTACCGTTGTGTTTTCATGTCAGGTTGGCCATCTGCCTGGCGATTGTCCGTCGAGTTGACTTCAATCACTGGCCGATGAGCATGCCAAGCGCTGCTGAGGAGGTATCCCCCTTGGCCCCGGAGTCAAGGGGAGACCGTTTAGACTTGGACAGACCTGACGCCCCTCACCGGGGTCTCAGATCCTCCGTGGGCCACAGGGCATCTCCGATTTCGAATGTTGACCACCATCCGGGGGTGACTGGGCAGGGTAGCTGCTCAGTCGCCTCTTGCAAGGGCTTTCTGGTCCCTGGAATTGCGGTAGGGGAGCTACCCTCCAGGGATGGCCGAGCAAAGGCCCGACTGCCTCTGGGAGGACTTCGGTCCTTAGCGCAAGAGGGCTGTAAGAAGCCCACTAAGGATGACCGGGCAGTGAAGCTGTGCGGTTGCCTCTTGTCGAGGGCTTTGATCTCTGGCGTCATGGGTAGGCATCTGCCAACCTCGGATGAACGAGTGGGGTAGCCGCTCTGGTGCCTCTTGTGACGGCTTTTTATCCCTGCCGTCGAGGGTAGGGAGCTACCAGCCGGAGTTGACCGAGCAGGGTAGCCGCTCGGTTGCCTCTTGCGAGGGCTTTTGATCCTTCAGGACGGGGACCGAGCAGGGTTACTGCCTAGTGCCTCTTAGCGAGGACTTTGATCCCTGTCGATTGTGGTACGAAGCTACCAGCCGGGGATAGCCGAGCAAGGACTCGACTGCCTCTGGGAGGACTTTGGTCCTTAACACGGGAGAAGTTGTAGAAGCCTACCAAGGACCCTTGGCCGGGCAGGGTTACTGCCCGGTGCCTCTTGGCGAGGGCTTTTGTCCTGAAAGATAGCCGAGCGAGGGATCCTCGGGCTCGACTGCCTCTGGGAGGGCTTTTTGATCCTCGACGTTATGGCAGGAAAGCTGCCCACTGGGGACAGCCGAGCGAGGGATCCTCGGGCTCGACTGCCTCTGCGAGGGATTTTTGATCCCTGACGTTGAGGTAGGGAGGTTACTCGCCAGGGGTGACCGAGCAGGGTAGCTGCTGGGCTGAATCTTGACATGGTGTAGCCCGACCTTCCAGCTGTAGGTGCAGGGAATGGGAACGGTCGGGGCAACGGCGCGCGTAGCCAGCACATTGAATGCGGGGGGAGGCGAAGCGCTAGGGGCGTGTCGCTTCGATTCCGCCGGAGAAGGCTTGATGGCTGCCGCGTGGCAGCGGCTCCTTAGGTGAAAGCGGGCGACTGTTGAGCTGCGCAGTGGGCTATATAAGGCCGAAGGAGTACTGGTCCTTCCATCCTTCATAAACAGGTCGTCGAGAATGCATTACTTCCCGTTTACCATCCTCGACATCGTCCACTTCGAAGACATGTACCTTTACGACCTGTACTGCACCGAGGACACGGTGCAGCTGGTCTACAGGAGCATTGAGGACCATTTCGGCCGACTGCTCCCCCGTCGCTCCTCCCTGCTGTAGCTGTTGATGTACTCCATCTGGAGGGTGTCGCCGGGGCTTTATAACCCCCTATCTGAGCTGCTCTATGACGAGGCCGTGGGCAAGCTACGGTCTTTGAGGTGCATCGGGCTAATCTTCGCGAACCGGCTGGCCCGCTCAGAGGTGCTCGTCCGTGAATGCTACGAGCTGAGGCTCGAGGTCGACGCGCGTGGGGGGAACCGGGGACAGAGGTTGGACCTTGTGTGGTCCCGGTTGGCGGAGATCTTTACCGAGTACCACGAGCAGTGCTCGCTGCACCCTATTCACACCATAATATTGTATTATTATATTCTCCATTCTTATTCTTTTTATAAATAAACAGGTGCTTTTGACGCATGTCTGCTGCATATTACAGGTTACAGGTTCTTGGAGCGAAAACAGTGAAAAAGACAAAAGACGACACGAAAAGGGACTTTTGACCAACAAATAGGAGGATCTTAGTCAAGCCTGGACGAAGAATGGTTCACAATCAACAAGGCAATGCAAGGTCCAAAATGTCAAGGCGAATGGTTAAAAGTCCACTACAAGTCTTCATTGAAAGATCTGAAGAAAACCCAAAAGCCAAATGGAGAAAAGACCTGAATAAATAAGAAGCCCAAATAGCAGAGAACAATTCTAGAAAAATTCACACCTGAAGTCACTAAATGGGCCGCGGAACCGCGGCCCAAGCCAACCAATGCCGCGGTTCCGCGGCCAGAATAAGCCCGGGGTTCGTGATTTTTTAGGATAAACTCGAGACGGCGTTGACTAGTCTTTATAGGGCTATTTTTGTAAATTTAGACATGCGGATCAAAATGTAGCCTAGGGTTTCCTATTCTCTATAAATAGAAACTCTAAAGCTTGTATTCTTTCTATGCCTCCTTTTAATAATAAATTCAGATCTCTTTATGGAGAGCATCGGTGTCTCTCTTCAATTCATCTATTCAGATATGACAACCCTGCGTAAATGTTTGGAGAGATCCATCTGTAAAGTAAGTAGATTTATTTATTTTCTTGCCCTAGGTAATTTCAATTCCTGCCCTAGATTAAATTTAATTTCCTTGCCCTAGATAGTATAATTAGGTTTTTAGATTTAATAACCAATCCGAACACCCTTCGGAATTAACTCGTAAGAGTGAATCGGAAATTCACAACATCCCTGTGGACCGACCCGTACTCACCGGCTAGCTGCAAAGCGACGCCGTTTCTGATTGCGGTAATAGATATTTTTGAGATAAATCACACCCCCTTCCCCCACTGTTGTAATTTTCTTTTCTTTTTGCATGTATGGATGAGGAGCCCATAATACCCTTTAAATAAACAAAGCTTTTCTTTCCTTTTCGCAATGCTCCATTGATCTTTATTAAATTAACAATAGATCCTAGGAATAATTTACATTGCTTTTAAAAGAAAGGTACAGGCTAGTAGATGACTTTATTGTCTTGGGCCGAACTCCCTGAAGGGCTGTTAGGCCCCGTGCTTGGCATGGGGCATGGGGCTCCCTGAGCTCCGGGCTGGCCGTCCGCTAAAACGAGCATGATCTGACCGATGGTCAGGTCGGCGGGAGGGCGATGCTGCTCCTGCTCGCAGTCGGCCTTCCATTTGTCCCTCAGGTAGGCGGCGAGGTGCTCAGACCAGATGAGCTCTTCGATGTAGTCCCTCGGTTGTTTTCAGTCCTCCGTGGCGTGGCCCAGTACCCGATGGAAAGCGTAGTAGGGGCCCCGGGTTCGCTTTGCGGCCTGACGCAGGATCGGAGGGAACTTGAAGAACCCCTCGTTCTGGGCCTCCTCCAGCAACACTGCGAGGGAGACGTTGAGGGGGGTATACTTCTGGAACTTCGGGTGGTAGGGCTGATGACTCTCCGGCCTCTCTTCCCGAGCCCTCTTCTTCTGGTCGGTCCGTTCTGCCCAGGGGAGGTTAGCATTCACCTCGGATTCCAGCTGAATCTCGTGCTCGGTCCACGCCTTGACTTCAGCCATAGTCTTAGGTTGCGCCAACGCGAAAGAGCGTAACCATTCCTTGTGCTTCAGACCGGATCTAAGAGTCGTGATGATGGTTTCGTCCCGGTGTTCTGGCACCTCAAGAAGGGCGTTGTAGAAACGGGTAATGTAGGCCTTGAACGTTTCTTTATCCCCACTCTTAACCGTGAAGAGGTAGTCGACCATGCGCTTCTGTCGACGGTTCCCCACGAAATGGCCGAGGAACTGGGTAGCTAGCTCTTCGAAGGTCGAAATTGAGCGAGGCTCGAGCCCCCGGAACCAGTCTCGACCTGCGCGGATAAGGGTGGCCGGGAAGGCTCTTCACTGGGCGGCGTTGGAGTGATCCTGGAAGCTCATCCCTGCGGTGAAAGCGTCCAGATGGTCCTTCGGGTTGGTTTTCCCGTCGAACAGAGAGACTTTTGGGGGCTTGTTGCGCGATGAGACGTGGACGGAGAGCAATTCCTCGGTGAACGGCTTTGTGAGCGAGTAAGAGGCATACTTAGCCTCGTCGCTCGAGAGGCGAGCCTCCCGGCGCATGCCCTCAATTTTCTTCTCGAGGACGTCGAGCCGACCATGGTATCCCGAGGAGTCGGCGCCTTGGGATCCCTGGCCTCCACTGCGGGTGACCTGCGTCTAGGAGCGGCCTCGGTTCCTCTCGATGAGGTGCCTCATATCCCGAGGCGAGGTGGCTCTGGAACCGCCGAGGTGAACCTCTTCTGTGCGGCCCCGCCGAGTGTGGTGGTGTCGACCACGCCTGTGGAGAGGCGAGGTGACTGACATCTCCTCAGGGGGATAAGGGTCGCATGGAGGCTCGGGGTGGGGTGCCCTGGCGGCGGACCTTGGTGCGGAGCCGTAGGGCGCCCAACGGGCCTCAGGGGCACCGGCTCGAGAGATCGGTGGCCAGGGGTCGTTTCCTGCTGGTGGTCAGCCGCCCTGATGGGGGAAGAGCTTTCTGGAGGCGGCGGAGTGGCGATCTGGGGCCCGGGTACGGCCGTTTGGACGTGGATGAAGGCCTCCACGAGGGATTGCAGCCGATCTATCCGGCCTGCGATGGCGTTGATGACGGTCATCGGAGGAGGCTCATCCCCACCTTCGGTGGTGTAAGGCGGCGACTGGTACCAGGATCCTCAGGGTGGTTGCTCGCTATTTGGGGGGAGATCGGAAGGCCAACTTTGTGTTTTGGAGAGTTTGTTCCCACAGACGGCGCCAACTGATGAAGGTCCTTTTCGGGTCTCCGTCAGATGTTGTCTTCCGCTGATCTCCCGGTTGACTTAGGTGATTACTTTCTGTTGCGTGTGGGTCTCAATGGGTTTTGGTGGAAGAGGTGGTATGAGGAGTTTGGTGCGAGTACCTGCAAAGAAGTCCCGGGGTGGTTTGGTACCACCAAGGACCCTCCGACGATCAAGTTAGTGATGAAATCCGAGCAGAGTAACGGCTTAAAAGAGTAAAGAATGGCTCACTTGACCCCTCTATGATAGGGGTTTATATAGCGGTGGTGGCACGCAGCGGCAGGTGCGAGGATCTCGCCGGCAGTTACGCCCCCGACGTCACGCCCGCGTAGAAAGTGGATCGCCCATTAATGGGGATTAATGGCGTGGAACGTAGGATGTTGCTGGCGTAGAATCTGCGCATGGCGATATTCACGGAGCGGCGGTTACGCCTGTGAGCGGTGACTTTGGTCGGAGGGCCGAGGAAGACGGCCACGGCCAGGAGCTCGGGACGAGCGAGAAGGCCGAGGAGTCCAGGTCTTGTGGCAGCTCGGCGCGAGCTACGGGGCCGAGGAAGCCAATTTGCAGGGGGACCTGAGGAGGGTCAGCTTGTGTTTGCAGGTCGGGTACAGGGTGGCCTGATCGGCCCCTGTGGGCCCTTTCTTCTGAGTTCTGGGACATGTCGCCTGCCACGTGTCCTGACCTTGGAGATCGCCAATATTGAGCATCATCAGAGGCGCAGGGGCTTGCTCGGTGAAGGAGGAGTCGACGGCCAGATGATGGGTTCCCGGTAGTTGAGGCTATGGTAGGGGTTGCGGTGATGGTGATGGGCGGCGGCTGCTCCGATGGTGAAGGGGGCGTGGATTGATGGGTTCGGAGTTGATGGGTTTCGATTGAGAAGGCCGGTGAAGGTGGGGTTCAAAAAATCAAAGAGAGATGAAAATAGGATTTAAAATTTATTATATATATAGTGGAGAGAGAATCTGTAAGGGAATAGAGAAAGATTATTATAGAGAGAAGGATATATGGTTGTGTGTGTATGGGTAAAGAAAGGGAGAAAGAAAGAGATGGTGCTGTGATAATTGGGATGATGATGATTTGGGTGAATGTATATAGATGTAGAGTTGTTAATATATGCAGAGAGATATGAGAGAAGTTGCGAATCTGGGAAAAGAGAGTTGATTGGGAAGAGAGAGATTTGTTAGGGATTTAGTTTAAGAAAATATATATGATTATATGTATATTATAATTGTTTGTTTAGGATAAAAATATTAATTAGGTTTAAAGATAAATATATATAGTATATAAAGAGATATGTTGTTAGCTAGGGAGATAAAATATATATTAGTATAAGAAAATATACACATAAGATATTAGGAAAATTTACTAGAAGGGAGAGCGAAAATATATATTTAAAAGATATAGAAGGTCTAAATCTCATATGTATATATACATATATATAGTTTAAAACAAACAAACAAAAAAATATTTTTGCTAAACTATAATACTAAAATATAACTATGCTTACATAACTAGTATTTGAAAATATATTAGATGCAAACAAAAAATAAGATATTAATATATTAGCAAACTAAACTTAAATGCTAATTATCATCTATCTAACCTAGATAGGCATAGATATATAAAATAAATACCTTATACTTATCTACTCGTTTAAATATCAATGCTAAATATTGAACTCTAATAATAATAATAATAGTAATAGTATTAGTATTAGTAATAATACTAATAATGATAATAGTAAAACCAAAACATCCAAAAAAACGTACGATCGGGCTAGAGTATTACATCTTACCCACCTTACAAGAAATTTCGTTCTCGAAATTAGAAAAACGAAAATACATGATCGTAAACAAATCACAAATACCAAGGGAGATAAATGGGTATGAAAAATCAAGGATCAAGGAAACAAACGAAGAGTCATGATCTTGGCCTAATAATTAAAATGAATAAAGAAGGTACCTAACCAAATCATATAAGACAAAAGCGTACTTCCCGGTCTTGTGTCAAAATTCCGTGTTGCATAGGATGTGTGGTGGCAAAGATAGTGGACAAGAAGCAAAGTTGTGTCTCTGAAATTAAAGTACTTGTCACGTCCTGTTTCCCAAAATACGAAAATTTCGGAACGTAACAAAACCGACCGTGCTACCTATAGTAAGAAAATATCCTTCCATAGTCACATTACGACTGTCTATCAGTAATCAAGAACAATAATATAACTGTCTATCTCTAAACATGTCCAATAACCACAAACGATAACAGAAAATAGTAGCGGAAATAATAAAGATCTAAAGAATAACTAACCATCAATAAGAGCTATGTCAATGAATTGTCCTCACTGATCGGCGATCCTGTCGAAGTACTCACATGCTAAATTAAGTATCTGGGCCATACAAAACCCAGACATCAGCGCGTTATAAATATCATGATAATAGTAATAATCAAAACAGTGTGCTATACAGAATGTCACATGCAAAATAAGATATAAGTAAAAAAAATCACAGGTGATATAACGACAGCCTATAGGTATCTCACGTGTATTTTAAAATTTGTGTTTCTAAGTTATCTATCCTAACGGTATTTGAATCCAATTAATGTAATTTTTATCGTAACTCAATAGTATATCGTGCGTGCCCGAGACCACGATCATGATTCTCGGGGTTGAATCCGAGACGTGCCGCTAGGCAGTAAAACAATGTCATGTACAGATGAATGATGTCAGCATCATCATTCCAGGGCCCAAAATCCGTATCGACTTATCAGTCTCTGGAAAGCAGTGAACTGTTGAGTTACAAATCGGGTTTCATTATTGATTTTCCCTTTTTCCCAAGGTTTCGTGTTCAAGTCAGGTATCACTAGAATGTCTACCTAATGCCAACACAGGAATAATCGTGAGCAGGTCTTGTCTAGTAAGAAAACAAGTCAGGTCAATCAGGATAACATGTTAATATTGTTGGAATCGGTAAGTATTACGGGTAATAGGTATTAACATGATAACAAAAATAGTACAGTCTGGCAGGTTACAAGCATGTTAGGATAACATGATCATATCATGTACAAGACCAAGATAATAGCATTAACATAGATAGCATATTCAACCCGATTAATAACAATAAAAGTGGTGTTGATTAACTATGCATAAGAAAGTTCCGTTCAGAAATTCAGCGTCGTCCTGATTTGTAAAATATCTTTAAAATAACAAACGTCCTCCAAAAGGAATTGAAATAAAACTAATTCAATAAGGATTTCATTTTTATAAGTTAAACTATCTAAGGTTGTTCCTATACAAAGTTATGAACGTTCGAAATTGAAAGTTAGCTGCTGGAATTTCCCTGGACTGCAGTTCATATGTACTTTCATTTGTAGTTTACGTTATTTAAACAATTTATTTTGCAAATAAATATTTCACAGGGTTATAGTATTCTTAGTTAGCTTCGTAACAAACTAAAGAACATGTGCTAATGATTTTTCTATGATTTATAATGGATTTTATAAGGTAAAATGTACAGTAAATTCCAGATTTATCGTATCCGCTTGGCGACGACGTTTCATGTGTAAACTATAATATTTTTAAACTGTATTTTGCATAACTTTAGAAAATGCAGATTATAAATTAATTAATGATATATGGATTATATAGATATAAATGTTATATTGATAATAATAAGAAATATTACGACGATATATATATTTATAGATATAATTATAGCATGTCGCAAGTTGTAAACTTGCACACACTGTATATTATAAAACTGATTAATGTTAAATAACTACGGTATAAAAATTTTATAGATATAGTTGTATGATAATAATAATAATAGCACGACAACATATAAGTAAATTGCGTAAACCATATCATGTAGCAAGCTGTAAACTTATCTCGAAACAAACGCGATGAACGAAAGCAACACGACGCTATACAAATCAATACCAAGTTTTGATGGCTCGGTTAAGGTTCTAGGATGCAGCTGGAGTTGCGTCGACGAGAATGAATATGGGCTTGAAGAACGAAGAAGGAGAATATATAAATTGATGAGAGAGATTTAGCTAGAGGAGAGAAAGAAAGAGATATGTTATGTGGAGAAAAAGAAAAGATGAAGCAGAGAGAAAGTTTTCTGTTTTATAAAATGTAAAATATATAATAGTATATATATAGGATAGTTTATATTATGTTATAAATATATATTATAGTTTAATACTGCTAAAAATAATATCAAACTACACTCCATCTCCACCAAAATCTCACAAAAAAATATTTTGGAAAAATAATATATATACGTAACCTTTTTAACCATAATGCAAGAATATTATTTAAATATCTCATACCACTTATTTAATATTTTAAAAGAATTTAAATATGATTGAATTTAAGAAATATTTGATATCCAGATTTTATTAGATTTAAGCGTAATAGATAAAAGTCAAAATAAAACATGTGATGCTTAACCATATGATGGCAGCTAACAAATATAAATCATCTTTAACGTTTGGCTACTAGAAGATATAAGCATATGATTTAGATATTATATATATACAGATATATTATACTGGATTCACATGAATTTAGTTTACAGATAAATATTAATAAAATATAACCATAATGGGTTTCACAAATGTGTGTCGGGTCGGATAATTATTTCTACTATTCAAATCAATCGCAACCCAAATAAATAAATAAATAAATAAAAAGGAAGATTTAAAATACCGATTAGTGTCGTATGAACGTGTTAGGGTGTTACATTATACCCAACTGCAAAAAAAATCGTCCTCGAAATTCATGAAATAGAAGAAGACAACAATATGGATCTAAGGAATGAAATGTGGAAACTTTTGTCGAATCTCGCCTTCACGTTCCCAAGTAGATTCTCAATGCGAACGATTCCCCCACGAAATGAGTACTAAATGGATTACTTTATTCTTGAGAATCTTTTCTCGTCGATCCACAATAACCATCGATTGCTCTTCATAAGTCAAATTTTCTCACTGTCAGTTCCGAGTGATCAAGGATGTACGTCTCATCTCGAACATACTTTCGGAGTTAAGATACATGAAACACGTCATAAACACCCGCCAAGAATGATGGTAAAACCAATCGATAAGCCACATTTCCAACATGCTCAATGATATCGAAAGGCCCCCCAAATCGAGTATTAAACTTGCCTCGACTACCAAATCGGATTACTCCTCTAGTCGATGATATCTTCAAGAACACAAGATTACCAACCGCAAACTCCAAAGTTCTTCTTCCAGTATCAACCCAACTTTTCTGTCAATCTTGTGCCACCTTCATATGATCACGAATCAAGTTAACTTTCTCCACAGTTTGCATAATGAGTTCTGGTCCCAACAATTTTCTTTCTCCAACATCGTCCCAACAAACAGACGAGCGACACTTACGACCGTACAACACTTCGAATGGAGTCATCTATATAGTCGTCTGAAAACTGTTATTGTATGAAAACTCCACTAAATATAAATGATCCTCCCGCGAACCCTTAAAGTCTAACATGCAAACTCTCAGCATATCTTCAAGAGTCTGGATCGTTCTCTCAGACTGTCCATCTGTCTCAGGATGATAGGCCGTACTAAATTTCAAGCGAGTTCCTAAACTTTCTTGTAAACTCCTCCAAAAATATGATAGGAACCAGGTGTCACAATAAAAAACAATACTCACCAGTACCCCATGCAATCTCACAATCTCCTGCATATACCGTTCTGCCAAAGCCTCCGTCAACTGACCAACTCGAAATGGTATGAAATGAGCTGCATTTGTCAGTCGATCGACAATCACCCAAACTGCGTTATTGCCCTTTAGACACCATAGTAAGGCTGTCACGAAATCCATGGTTATATATTCCCATTTCTATTGAGGAATCAGAAGTGGTTACAACAAACCAGATACCCTTTGCTGTTCAGCCTTGACTTACTGACACGCCAAGCACTTCGACACATAACGAGCAATCTCTCTTTTCATGCCTTCCCACCAAAAATGTTGTTGCAAATCTCTATACATCTTCATGCCTTCTAGATGTACCGAATATGCGGAACTATGAGCCTCCTTCATGACTTCTTCACGAACTTCTCCTTTAAGCACATATAAACGACTCTCATACCTTAAAGAACCATTTTCATGAATCAATAAATCTGTTCGAAGCCCCGCTTCAACTTGTCCCCGAAGTTTTGGTAATCTAGGATCGTGCAACTGTGCTGCCTTAATGTTATCAATTAAGGATGACTGTACTTGCAACTGCATCATCTGTCCTGAAGAATCTGGTAGCATAAGCTCTAACTCGAATCTCTGAAAATCTGCTATAATCTCCTTCTGTGCAGTCAACATCTGTACTGCTGGAAACCGACTTAAAGCATCTGGTACTATATTAACTTTCCCCGGATGGTACTATAGATCAAAATCATAGTCAGCCATCAGCTACAACCATCTACGTTGCCCCATGTTGAGCTCTTTCTATGTGAATACGTACTTTAGGCTCTTGTGATCAATAAACACTTCAACCCTTTCGCCCAACAAATAGTGCCTCCAAATCTTCAGCGCAAAAATAACGCTGCTAGCTCCAAGTCGTAAGTTGGGTAGTTCTTCTCATGAGTCTTCAATTGCCTTGACGCATAAGCTAAAACATTTCCATGTTGCATCAAAACACATCCCTAAGACTTTCCCAAATACGTAGCTGTGAATAACTAATTCTCCAGAACCATCTAGCACTGTTAAGATAGGAGTGATTGGCAATCTTTGCTTCAACGCTTCAAAAACTAACGCATACTTCTCAGTCCATACAAACGGTACCTCCTTACGTGTTAGCTTGGTCAATGGTTCTGCTATTTGAGCGAAGTTCTCCACAAACCTTCTATAGTATCCAACAAGCCCAAGAAACTTTCTAATCTCCCCTACATTCTTTAGAATTGGCCAATCATAAACAGCTGCAATCTTTTCAGGATCAACTGTAATTCCATCACCGGATACAACATGATCCAAGAACTTCACTTCTTCGAACCAAAACTCGCACTTGCTCATCTTAGCATATAGCTTTTCTTGTCTCAATGTCTGCAGTGTGATTCTCAAGTGTTCTTCATGCTCTTCTTTGCTTCTCGAATAGACCAAAATATCGTCAATGAATACCACCACGAACTGATTTAGAAATGGAGAAAAGATCCGGTTTATCAAATCTATAAATATCACTGGTGCGTTAGTAACTCCAAATGGCATAACTAAATACTCATAATGCCCATAACGAGTTCGGAACACTGTCTTGCAAATGTCTTCTGCTTTCACCCGAACTTGGTGATACCCTGATCGCAAATCTAGCTTCGAAAATACTCTCGTACCACTGAGATGATCGAATAATTCGTCTATGTGAGGAATTGGTTACTTATTCTTAATAGTCATCCAATTTAACTCTCAATAGTTGATGCACATATTCCGCGTGCCATCTTTCTTTTTGACTAGAAGAACTGGAGCTCCCTATGGTGAACCACTGTTGCGAATCTAACTCTTCTCAAATAACTCAGAAACTTGTCTCTTTACCTCTTCCAGTTCCACCGATGACATCGGAAAAAAGCCTTCGAATTAGCGCTACTACAGCAATAAGATCAATCGCGAACTCCACATTTCGTTTTGACGGTAAACTCAAGATGTTCTTAAACACATCTATGAAATCTCGAACTGCTATCAGCGCTTTATCTATAACTTATTTATGAATTTCACCTTCTAGCACACACACAAACAGTTCCCTTCACCATGAATTTACAGGTCTGTTCTACGACTCGTGGGTTAACAGCCAACCACACTTCCGTTGCGCTACTATGATAAACTAAGACGGGTTCGTCAGAACTTCTTTAGTCAAACATTTTACATCTGATCGATGTTGAAGCGGTCTGTACTACTGCAATCATCATATACTCTCCCGTGTTTCTTCTTGTTCTTCGAAACGCAGACGGACTGGTCACTGCGGGACAAGAGAAAAGATATATCGTGGTCGTTAAATTCAAGTTCGCAATAAGACATAAACTCGTAAAAAATGAAACTGAGAGAAGACGAGATAGTACCACGAACATAAGTCAAGAAAATGAATCAAAAGTGGACTCCAGATTATCTAAATAGAGTACCGCATTGTAACCATGTCGCGGTACCTAGCTACAATCATATAACTCCATTCAAGTCGCATAAATCCAACTACCAGAATCGAAGGAATAAGAACGAAGAAATAATAAGGAATCAGGAGAATTCCAAGCTGAGATGAAAAGTCATTTCCGAATCGTCGAGATAAAAGAGTTTAAGGGGGGATAAGATTCTAGAATTTGAATGACAAGACAATAATTTGGCAGGATATGTTCCTAAAATTCTGGGTCTTAAGGACAATATATTGGGTACCATACCCAACTACAAATTGAACCAAGCCCAGCTAAACTAAAACCTAGGCTCTGATACTAACAAAACCTTATCATGCCCCACTTCCCAAAATACGAAAATTTCAGGACATAACAAATCTGGCCATATTACCTACGGTAAGGAAATATCCTCCCATAGTCACATTACGGTTATCTATCAGTAATCAAGAACAATAATATAACTGTCTATTTCTAAACATGTCCAATATCCACAAACGATAACAAGAAATAGTAGCAAAAACAATAAAGATCCAAAGAATAACTAACCATCAATAAGAGCTATATCAGTGAGATGGTCCTCACTGATCGGCGATCCCGTCGAAATACTCACGTGCTAAGTCAAGTAACTGGACCATGCAAAATCCAGACGTTAGTGCGTCATAAATATCAAGATAATAGTAATAACCAGAACATTGTGCTATACAGAATGACACATGCAAAATAAGGTATAAGTATAATCAAACAATCACAAGTGATATAACGGCAGCCTATAGGTATCTCAGTGTATCCTAAAGTTTTTGTTTCTAGGTTATCTATTTTTGTCACGACCCAAAGTTCAGCATGTGACCGGCACTTAACCACGTAACGTCTACAGGCGTAACGCAACTAAGTAAGCCAAAACCCAGAAATCCAAAACCATTAAATTTAGAGTGTTAAAACATTTTTGTAAAACAGTTATAAATGTTTAGAAAACTTTAATTATTTTAGTAGAAACCCTTTTTAAGTTCAAGTATTGTTTAATAATTTTGGCAACATTTCCTTTATAAAAATTTGTCCCGAGAAGCGGGTAAAAGACGAGATGTAAGTAAAATGACATGTGGAATGAATAGAGCATCACAATGATAATGTACGACTGAGGAAAAAAAAAAGAAATGGAGACAGCAAGAAATATATAACTGCATAAATAAAGTCGACTCACAGCGAGCTCGACACCAGAATACAAAATAACATACGTCGTCCTCACAACTGTCTCTAAGTCAATACATAAAGGTAGATGGAGAATACTAGATACATCAATATACAACTGAAAGTAAATAGATACCGTACAAAACCCACCTACTAGCAAAGGGCTAACACGCCTCAGCAAAGGTATCTGCGTCAAAAGATGCGGTAAACAGCCAGCCGCGACTACTCCAAAGGGCAACCTGCAAGCACTGTGGCACAACGGGGGTGAGTTGCCAACTCGTGAGTAGTAGATAACATATAAAGGTAATCGCGAGTATGCACGTGCTGCGATACTCTAACATATGCCAACATGTAACATCTATATGATGAACTGGATGCTCAATATCATGCAACAAGTGCGATCTAATAACATCTCTATGTAATGAGCAAGATATGGGATAATCAGGCATGGCAATGTAATCTAACAACCCTATATATGATGAGCAGGGTACGTAATGATATGCGAGCATGTGTACTCTATCAGGTATGCTAGCTACAGGATGAGATGTCAAGTACTGAATGCTGAGTATGGGACGGGATAATGTCTACACGGAATATCAACGTGGAAAAATAACCGGTGTCTATCAATACACCCAAATCCCAGTACAACTCAGGCGCCGTCATCCACATCGGCCCTCAAATCCTGTAATTTCATAAAATCGTGAGTGCCCAGCATCGGCACCCAAATATCAAGAAAACTCGTGTCCAGCATCGACACGCAAAACCTCATATCTCGGGCATCCGTCAGTCCGGGTCAGCCCACGGGCTCTGTCTGCGGTATCGGCCTTCGGCCCCGGCAGTACGAGTCGTCCCGTATCCATCTCTCGACTCTGGTCAGTATCCTCTAGATAACCGCCAGGTCCAACCAATCACCGGTAGGTAGTAGTCCCTCTGCCAGGTTTACCGTCTACTGCACAGCGATCCGTTCTCGTCCCGGGGTACCATACCGGGTCCACCATGTACCCGCAATCGGCCTCATCCAGCTCCTCGACTCGGGTACACATGTATCGCTCTAGCACCGAGGAAACACATGGTGGACGCGCTGAAATATCATATCAAGGGAAACTGGGATTTTAAACAGTGCGTATTTCCTTAAAATAGTACTCCGGTTCCCAAATCCAGAAATCACATAAATCAATCTAATGCGTAAACCCATGCCATGCGTCGTATGACACTAAGGGTAAAAGAAAGGGAAAACCGCCCTTTTTAAAAGTTCCAGTTTGGAAAATATCACATGCGGTCCCTTAGTTTTTAAATCAAGTCAATGCCATTCATGTATGTAACCTATGAATATGAGTATAGGTAGGGATGTGCGAAAAGATAAGTATGCTAAGTGAATGTAGACATATACATGTACACTAATGTGGACATATGATGTATATGTATCCAAGTACGAATAGATGATATAGGTGGCATAAGCATGAATATGTGATGTATCTGTGCCAAGCATGAATGTATGTGACGTATAGGACACAAGTATGAACATGTGATGTATCTGTGCCAAGTATGAATATATGTGATGTATAGGGCACCAGGGTAAACATATCAATATATATATATATATACACACACACACATGCACTATGAAGAAATATAAGGGTACATGTGCACAGGTAGCGATATATCAATGAAGGTATGCACAACCGTAAGTATATAGTATTCATGGTTTGAATATAACTGTAAGTCCACGTTACCTCTCCCGGTTCTTTCGGGCTTGCGGAAATGATGAAAAACGATTTTTCTTTTGGTGGTAACATGGACTCAAAATACGGATCTTTGTTAAACAACTATCTAACAACCTAACAAGAGTTTTACCTACTCGGTTAGGGGTTTTACCTTAACTTGAACTCCTTCTCTTGGTCTCCTTGTGGTGGTCGGATGGTTCTTTCCTTGTCGTCTCGTTGTGCCGAAGATGGATCCACCTGAAAGCTTCTACCTTTGGCTTCAACCTCAAACTAGAGGAAACTAGAACACTTGGCTTGCTAGACTTTGTGTACTAGGATGAGTAGAGAAGTGTTTTGGGTTTTTATCTCCAAGGCAAATGATTCTCAACACATGAGAGGTTTTTGCCTTGAACTAGAGAGAGAGCAAGAGGAAGAGGGAGAGCTTGAGGATGAGAGAGCTTTCATGAGAGAGAAAGCAAATGAAAATATGAGCAAGATTTTTGTCACCCTTGCTCTCATAATCCAAAAAAAATCATAACACATAATAATAATTGAGTATTATGTGATGGTTGTTATCATATCAAATGGCCATATCATTTCTTGCATTAAATGCAATTTGTGAACCAACAAGCAAGCAAAGGTCAATGCCAAAAAATGATAGCCATTGTCATGATGATGGTCAACTAGTCCAACCTAGTCAACCGGTCAACAAAGTCAACAAGTCAACAAAGTCAACCCTTCAACCCAACCATGGCACAATAATACTTAATTAATATTATCATTAATCATATTTCTTATTCTCATTAGGGTTTAGCAAAAGTCAACAGTCAACAACCCTAATGAGAATCCCCTGCCTCTGTCTCTCTGTCAACTGTGCATACACACCCGTATCCGCGTTCCGAGGAACACGAATACAAACGAGATAAAACCAATCCCAAAACATACACTAGGATCTGGCTTAAACCAAAGTCCGCTAGTGATAACTGCCCGGACACTAAACGTGCACAAGTGCACAGATGTGACTGAACCCTGTCGCAAAACCATGCGACCTCTACTCTTTTGCCTAAAGGCGAATAGCTCTCTGTGTGGGACTCTAAAGACTCGACACTACGCTGGAAGTGGGTTTAACCACAGACCGCAAGCGGCACTAGCTGTGCGTAACGGCCCCTAGGTAGATGCCGATAAGAAAACGGACGAGGCGAAACCCATCTGAACTCCTACTGAGCCTAAATGTGACAATCTGCGTACAGTCCGGTCTGTTCATCTGAGAATATCGCATGGTGGGCCTAGGGGGCGGTAAACATCAGTCCTCTAATAGCGGTACAAGTCGTGTCGGAGTGTAGCCAAGAACACCCTGAGATAACGCTGGAAACCTACCGGTATACCTCGCTTGCCCTGGCCAGGGACTTTGTGTAATGGCTCTCCTAGACACAGCACGATATCAACCCCCAATACCGGGAGAGACGAATCTTGTCTAACCGTCACTGCCTCCAAGTGCTTCGGGACTGCACCCAACTACTACCTGTTTGCACGACTCCTTTGAGCCGTGGTAGGGTAGTAATCAAAGTACAGTAGGAACACACTCGAGGTGAAGTGACAGTGTCATGTCAGCGGACTAAGCTGTACTCATGTCATCTGGGAACTGATAACTGACGATAGGTATAGTACCAACCAACAGTTCCCGATGAGTCCTGTCCAGTGTACTCGTAACCTAACGAGCACCCGCATACTATCTCAAGTACGATGTACTGACGGCTGTGGGACAGACCGTCTCCCCTGCTGGGATGAGAAGCGCATACGCTAGTCTACTACGGAGTATCGATGCACTGTCTCGATAGTCCTACGACTAGGGACCTGCATAAGGATGTGCTTGTGGATTACCCAGCCCCCACGAGTGTGACTGCCATCACAACGCTGGTAATCAAGCAAAGATCCTAAGGGCTCCACTAATGTGTATAGGTGATATACTAAAATAAACACATGTACACATTAAAGTAGAAACAAACCAAGTAGCATACTACTATTTTGAGCAAGATTGTCTATACAAGGTGAATATCCCAAGCTTCCATTAAGTAATATACAAACTAGTATGATACAGTAATGGCCTCTAGGGCATATACACTAACAATAACCTATGCTGATATGTGGCAAATCATGACAACGTCAGTAAAACGGAATCAATATAATATATGATTTCTAGCAATCCTATACTGTGAGTGTCATGGCAATCACTAACGGTGTGAGTGTAGCACATAAATTGTGCTCGTGCAACTTGTACCGTTAGTGACAGTGCAGTATTCTATACTACCAGTTCTATATATAACAAAAGGTATGCTACTCTAGTATGAACACATAAAACTAAATATCCTATTATGCCCTGACGCTTAACGCCATACGGGCGATTTCCCCGTAGATGTTAAATCTACTCACCTGGTCGCGTGCTAAGTATAGCCGACCATCTGCTTCCTTTTCCTGGCGGCGTCTGACGTACCCGCCTGCGAACCTGGAATTTACACAAGAATCCAAATATAATCAAAAATCTCGCAAAACGCGATATCGGAACAAAACGAGAAACTCGCGTCGCGAATTAACGCGCGTGTGCGATACGCTGAAACGGGTGTGTACGTGCCTAACGCTTAACCCGACACGCCGCGATACGCTGAATCATAGAATCTACTCGCGTATCGTGCATATTGCGCAAACTAAAAACACCAGAAAACGATATATTGCCCCAGATTTTTCCCAGGTCAAAATATTACAAATCTATATATACCAGAGACCTACAAAATGTAGCAGACACCTACCCTAAAAACCATGGGACCTATCTCCCTAGTCTGGCCGCAATTTGCGGCCAGAAAGAATATTTTGGCGGCCTGGGTTTGGGTTGGTGGGATCGGGCTCTGGTGGTGTGGTCAGGACATCTCCAGTAGGCTACAGTCCACTCAATTTTATTCTTGACTCATAGGAGTAACAACAGATTTTAAAAAGCTAAAACTTTGCTTAAAAAAATTCAATAACAGGTTTTAGGCTCCACATTTTTTACTCTGGTTCCTACACAAAAAGTTGCATATACCAACACCCTAAGCTACCCAACAGGCACCTACAGGCAAAACCCCAGCACCCCAGCCCCTGTTCTGGCCGCAATTTGCAGCCAGATTGAATAAATCGGCGGCCGGAGGTTGGAGGTGGGTCCCCGTGCTTTGTGTGTGTGTTTCTGACATGGTAACTGTGCTACAGTCCTACCAGTTTTTACCTGAGTGGCTCGGGTCAAAAGAAGATCCCAGAAAGGCTAAAAGTCCCTAAAAATGTTAAATTTTGCAAATTTGAAAACTGTGGGTATTTTAGTGTAATCTGGGGTTTTCCTAGGTTAACCTGGGCCTAACAACACTTAATTAAGCTAGTCTAACTAATACTAACATTACTTAAACAGAACTTCACACAAGTCACCAAAACAAGTACACAATCTCATATTTTTTAACTAATCGAAGCTATAGCGTTACAACTAAGCCAACAAAGAAGGAGTTTAGAAGTTATACCCTTTAGGAACCTCACAAACTAGTAGAAGGGAAAGAAGATGAGGGAATGGAGCTACTGGAGTGCTGCTGCTACAGCTTCAAGTGCATCAATGTTTTGCTGTTAGTTGCTGCTGTTGCTTCAGCTGCTGATGCTGAAGCTGCTTGCTACAGCAGCCGGTGAATTTGGGTTGTGGTTGTGTTGGTGTTGTGCTACTATTGTTGTGTGAGTGTTGTATATGGAGTTGGGGCTGCTGATGAGGCTGTGATTTGCAGCTGTTGTTTTCAAGGCTGCAGCTATTGTTTGCAATGATGCTAGGCTGGTGTGGCTGATGTTGAAGATGGGCCAGCTGCTGAAACAGCTGCTACTGTTGTATTAGTGATGTGTGTGAGTGAGAAGGATGTGAGTGATAAGGGTTTGAAATGTAAGTAAAAAGTTTTGAAAAGAATGGGGTGTGACACAATCCTAGAGCCACCTCTCTCTCTCTCTCATTAAATGCTAACATGACACCCATCATGCCCTCTCTCTCCTCAACCTAAGTCAACCCAACCCTAATCACTCCTAACCAAAACTAAATCCTTAATTAAAACTAATTGACTTGACCAAGGGCTAAACTAACATGGTTGGCTAAACATGGCTAACCCACCATGCATCCCTAAACTTGGTAACCCTAGACTTAACCCTAGTTTACATGCACATGTTTGTGCAAGCTTAGAAAAATTCTGGAAAAATATTTATTAATTTTGATAAAATATTTAAAAATCAATTTGGTAAACTTTTTATTAAAAATCACATATTAAAATGTAATTAGTCACTAAACACATTCTCAGGTGTTACAGTCTTCCCCCTTAAGAAAATTCGTCCCCGAATTTAAAATATATGCCTACGCGTACCTTCAAAGAGATGAGGGAATTTCTTCCGCATCTCCCCCTCGGCCTCCCAAGTGATCTCCTCACCGTTCGGGCTGAGCCAAAGAACCTTCACCGACGGCAGGACCCTAGATCGAAGTTTCTTCACCTGCCAATCCAATATCTCAACTAGCTGCACGGTGAACGAAAGGTCGGGCTCAAGCTGAACTGTCTGATGCTGGATCGTGTGGGAAGGGTCATGAAGATATCTGCGTAGCATCGATACGTGGAAGACAGGGTGAACATCCGAAAGACTGGGTGGAAGAGCCAAACGATATGCTACTGCGCCTACCCGCTCGAGGATCTCGAAAGGACCTATGAATCTAAGGCTAAGCTTTCCCTTCCGTCCAAACCTCATCACTCCCTTCATTGGAGAGACCCTCAGAAAAACGTGATCGCCAACTGCGAACTCTAATCTGCGGCGGCACCTGTCAGCATGCGATTTCTTCCTGCTCTGAGCTGTCCTCATCCTGTCTCGAATCAGCTGTATCTTCTCGGTCGTCTCCTGTACGATCTGTGGCCCCAAAATACTGCTCTCGCTGAGCTCTGTCCAGCAGACGGGCGATCTACATCTCCTCCCATACAAGGCCTCGAAAGGTGCCATCTGAATAGTTTCCTAGAAGCTATTGTTGTAGGAGAACTCTATCAAGGGTAAATGATGATCCCAGCTACCACCAAAGTCTAAAACGCACGCTCGGAGCATGTCCTCGAGAGTCTGAATGGTCCGCTCTGACTGTCCGTCGGTCTGCGGATGAAATGCCGTACTGAAACTCAAACAAGTGCTCAAAGCCTCCTGAAGCCTTTGCCATAGTCGGCTGGTAAACTGGGTGCCTCGGTCGGACACAATACACGTCGGGACCCTATGCAGTCGTACAATCTCATCGATGTAAATCTGGGCGTACTGAGAAAATCCGAAAGTCGTCTTCACTGGCAGGAAGTGAGCCACTTTCTTCAAACGATCCACGATCACCCAAATGGAGTCATACCCTCGCCTAGTCCTGGGTAGACCCACAACGAAATCCATCAAAATATGTTCCCATTTCCACTCCGGAATGGGTAACGGCTGTAGCTCTCCTGCGGGCCTCTGGTGCTCGGCCTTGACTTGCTGACAAGTCAGGCATCTCGATACGAAATCTGCGATGTCCCACTTCATTTCGTCCCACCAGTAGACCTCTCTAATATCATGGTACATCTTGGTGGAACCGGGATGGACACTGTACACCGATCGATGTGCCCCCTCAAGAATATCGCGCCGCAATCCCTCAGCATCTGGTACGCACAGTCTAGACCCAAATCGTAATATCTCCTGATCATCAATCACGAACTCGGAGAATCTGCCCTGTCCAATCTGTGCCATGATCTCAGAGCAACGGTCATACCTGCGCTGTGCCTCATATATACGGTCAAGCAACTGTAGGCGTGCACGAACATGCGCAAGCTGTCCCCCGATCTGCGTGAACTCGAACTACACTCGGTTGCCGCATAATATCTGCCAATCTGCCAACGACTGCCTCTGTACTGCACTCAAACATGCTAGACTACCCTCGGGCCTCCTACTCAAAGCATCTGCTACTACGTTAGCCTTGCCCGGGTGATATAAGATCTCGCAGTCGTAGTCCTTCACCAGTTCCATCCAACGGCGCTATCGGAGATTCAGGTCTCCCTGCTGAAATATATACTTTAGGCTCTTGTGATCAGTGAATATCTGGCACGACTCGCCGTATAGGTAATGTCGCCAGATCTTAAGTGCAAAGACCACTGCAGCCATCTCCAAATCATGAGTGGCATAGTTCTGTTCATGTTTCTTCAATTGTCGGGAAGCATATGCGATCACCCAGCCATGCTGCATCAATACGCATCCTAGCCCCACTCATGAAGCGTCACAATAGACTACAAATCCGCCTGATCCTGAAGGTAATGATAACACTGGCGCCGTAATCAAACAAGTCCGTAGCTGCTGGAAACTGTGCTCGCACTCCTCCGTCCAAACGAAAGGAACTCCCTTCCAGGTCAATCCGGTCAAAGGTGCAGCAATACGGGAGAAATCCTATACAAATCGCCTGTAGTAGCCGGCCAGTCCTAGAAAGCTGCATATCTCAGTAACAGATGTAGATCTGGGCCAACTCCGAACGGCCTCGACCTTCCTCGGGTCTACACATATACCATCCCGGGTAATCACGTGACCCAAGAAGTCCACGCTGTCCAACCAGAACGCGTACTTGGAGAATTTTGCATAAAGCTGGTGCTCCCTCAAAGTCTGCAGTGTGATCCGCAGGTGCTGCTCGTGCTCCTCTCTGCTCCGGGAATACACCAATATATCTTCAATGAATACGATAATGAACAAGTCAAGATACGGCCTGAATATACGGTTCATCAAGTCCATGAAGGCTGCTGGCGCGTTGGTGAGTCCGAACGACATCACCAAAAACTCATAATAGCCATAACGCGTACGAAAAGCTGTCTTCGGAATGTCCTCCTGTCGAACTCGCAGCTGATGATAGCCTGATCGCAAATCGATCCTAGAGAAATACCCTGCCCCCTGAAGCTGGTCGAACAAATCATCAATGCGTGGCAACGGATATCTGTTCCGCACGGTCACGCTGTTCAGCTGCCGGTAATCGATACACAAGCATAAGCTTCCGTCCTTCTTCTTGACAAACAGGACCGCAGCACCCCAAGGAGAAACACTGGGTCGAATAAGTCCTTTGTCCAGCAACTCTTCCAACCGACTCTTCAACTTGCTAAGCTTCGCCGGGGCCATCCGATAAGGCAGTATAGAAATAGGCCCCGTGCCGGGAATCAAATCAATACAGAACACAACATCACGCTCAGGCGGTAGCCCAGGAAGCTCGTCAGGAAACACGTCAGGGAACTCACATACAATCGGAACCTGGTCCAATGGAACATCTGTAGCTCTAGTGTCGCAAACATAGGCTAGAAATCCCTGACATCCCTTCCTCAAAAGCTGTCCAGCACGAAGAAAAGAAATCAATCTGTGAGGGGCGGCACCACGGTCCCCCTGCACAACAAAAACCGACTCGCCGGGAAAACAAAATCTAACTGTCTTCTCACGGCAATCCACAGACGCATAGCACGTGGCTAACCAATCAATGCCCAAAAGAACGTCGAAGTCCAACATCTCAAGAAGGATCAAGTCGACAGGAAAATCTCTCTCGCCAATACGGACAACACAGGATCGGAACACGTGCCTAGCAACAAACGACTTTCCTACGGGAGTGGTCACAATAAGCGGCTGATCAAGTAACCCAGAATCTCTACCCAAACTCGGCACAAAATGTGTGGAAACGTACGAGTGCGTGGATCCGGGATCGAACAATACGTGTGCATCAACAGAACATACTGATAAGGTACCTGAGACCAGCGCATTGGACGCCTGCGCGTCCTGATGCGTCAACGCGAAAAACCGTGCTTGTCCTCCACCTGCAACTGGCGGCCCCCTACTAGCAACAGGCTGTACTCTGCCGGTGGCTGGCTGTCTCTGCCTCGACCGCCTCGCCCTCTAGGAACAAACCCTTCGCGACCACGGCCTCTCTGTGCCTGAGTCTGACGCGGAGCAACTGTGGGTACAATGGGCAATGCCCTCTGAGGTGGTGAAGGTGGTAGTGTGATATGTGGTACGGATGCCTCTCTACGGGGTATCTCAGGACCCTCTCGAACACGATGATAGGAACTCCCGCATCGGAAACATCCGGATGATGATGGCTGACCCTCCTGGGGATAAGAGATGAAAAGCTGACCTCGTCTCGAGCCTCTGCCACCTGTGAGGTGCTTGTCGCGGCACCTGAATGGCCGTCTCTGGGCCTGTGTATCAGTACAAACTCTCTTCGACCCTGGAACTGCCGAAGTCTCTGCAAGGCGCGCCTCGACTAATAGGGCTGCGTCTACGGCTGCTGCATATATCTCGTAATGCTGTGCGCTGATCGCAAGGAACAGTGGTGTAAGCAAGCCTCGGACAAATCTCTTAACTCACAACTCCTCAGTAGCCACTAGGTACAGAGCATAGACTGATAGCTCGGTGAATAGCACATCGTACTCTGCCATGGTCATCTCTGGCGTCTGGCGCAAGGACTCAAATCTGCGTGCTCGGGCATCCCTAACACTCTGGGGAAGGAAGCGGGCAAGCAACATCGTCATGAACTCTGTCCAGGTCATAGGAGGAAGGCCTGTTGCTCTGCCCTTCTCAACCGATTCGCACCATTTCTGCACAAGTCCTTCCAGGCGAAAGCTCGCGAACTCTACCCATCTCGTATCTGAGCATCTGAGCGATCGGCATATCCGGGCCATCCTGTCAATGAAAGACTGCGGGTCCTCGGCTGGATCGGTGCCTGTGAAGACCGGAGGCTTCAGCCTCATGAATTCTGCTAACGATACTGTAATCACCTCCGTGGCTGCAGGGGCAACTGGCTGTGCTGTAGATACCATCGCGGTCCCCGTGACTGGTGTAGCTACCTCTGGTCGCTGCGCTCGAAGCGTCTCAACTAGCGAGCCTATCATCTGACGCATCTCCTGCATGCTAGATCCCACCGTCTGGCGCATCTCCTGCATGCCAGCCCCTAGTGTGGCGATCTGATCTGTCATAGGAGGGACAGTCTGCTCGGGTGCAACGGGTGCACTGCCCGGATCAGTCCTCGTCTCGGATGAGTCAACTCGCATCTCGGCCCTCGCGGCCGCTCTCTGTGCCCTCGTAGTCTTTGGCGGCATAATGGCTGAAAGGAAAGTAGGATTCGATGAGGATACAGAAATCGAATCGCAAGAATGTACATCAAGAAGGAATTTAAATCAATAAGTCCTAAGGTCGCTTAGGCGGGGTACCGTGTCGTGAGTATGCCGTGGAACATACACACGCCACGCCACCTTGCTGCAGCTACCTACTCCATCATACCAGGGTCATCCTACACTCCGAAGGTAAAACCTACGCTCTGATACCAACTTTGTCACGACCCAAAGTTCGGCCCGTGACCGGCACTTAACTACGTAACGTCTACAGGCGTAACGCGACTAAGTAAGCCGAAACCCAGAAATCCAAACCATTAAATTTAAAGTGTTAAAACATTTTTGTAAAACAGTTATAAATGTTTAGAAAACTTTAATTAATTTAGTAGAAACCCTTTTTAAGTTCAAGTGTTTTTTAATAATTTTGGCAACATTTCTTTTATAAAAATTTGTCCCGAGAAGCGGGTAAAAGATGAGATGTAAGTAAAATGACATGTGGAATGAATAGAGCATCACAATGATAATGTACGACTGAGAAAAAAAAAGAAATGGAGACAGCAAGAAATATAAAACTGCATAAATAAAGTCAGCTCACAGCGAGCTCGACACCAGAATACAAAATAACATACGTCGTCCTCACAACTGTCTCTAAGTCAATACATAAAGGTAGATGGAGAATACTAGATACATCAATATACAACTGAAAGTAAACAGATACCGTACAAAACCCACCTACTAGCAAAGGGCTAACACGCCTCAGCAAAGGTATCTGTGTCAAAAGATGCGGTAAACAGCCAGCCGCGACTACTCCAAAGGGCAACCTGCAAGCACTGTGGCACAACGGGGGTGAATTGCCAACTCGTGAGTAGTAGATAACATATAAATGTAATCGCGAGTATGCACGTGCTGCGATACTCTAACATATGCCAACAGGTAACATCTATATGATGAACTGGATGCTCAATATCATGCAACAAGTGCGATATAATAACATCTCTATGTAATGAGCAAGATATGTGATAATCAGGCATGGCAATGTAATCTAACAACCCTATATATGATGAGCAGGGTACGTAATGATATGCGAGCATGTGTACTCTATCAGGTATGCTAGCTACAGGATGAGATGTCAATTACTGAATGCTGAGTATGGGACGAGATAATGTCTACACGGAATATCAACGTGGAAAAATAACTGGTGTCTATCAATACACCCAAATCCCAGTACAACTCAGGCGCCATCATCCACATAGGCCCTCAAATCCTGTAATTTCATAAAATCGTGAGTGCCCAACATCGGCACCTAAATATCAAGAAAACTCGGGTCCAATATCGACACGCAAAACCTCATATCTCGGGCATCCGTCAGTCCGGGTCAGCCCACGGGCTCTGTCTGCGGTATCGGCCCTCGGCCCCGGCAGTACGAGTCGTCCCGTATCCATCTCTTGACTCTGGTCAGTATCCTCCGGATAACCGCCAGGTCCAACCAATCACCGGTAGGTAGTAATCCCTCTGCCAGGCTCACCGTCTACTGCACAGCGATCCGTTCTCACCCCGGGGTACCATACCGGGTCCACCATGTACCCGCAATTGGCCTCGTCCAGCTCCTCGACTCGGGTTCACATGTATCGCTCTAGCACCGAGGAAACACATGGTGGACGCACTGAAATATCATATCAAGGGAAACCGGGATTTTAAACAGTGCATATCTCCTTAAAATAGTACTCCGATTCCCAAATCCAGAAATCACATAAATCAATCTAATGCGTAAATCCATGCCATGCGTCGTATGACACTAAGGGTAAAAGAAAGGGAAAACCGCCCTTTTTAAAAGATCCAGTTTGGAAAATATCACATGCGGTCCCTTAGTTTTTAAATCAAGTCAATGTCATCCATGTATGCAACCTATGAATATGAGTATAGGTAGGGATGTGCGAAAAGATAAGTATGCTAAGTGAATGTAGCAATATACAGTACACTAATGTGGACATATGATGTATATGTATCCAAGTATGAATATATGATATAGGTGGCATAAGCATGAATATTTGATGTATCTGTGCCAAGCATGAATGTATGTGACGTATAGGACATAAGTATGAACATGTGATGTATCTGTGCCAAGTATGAATATATGTGATGTATAGGGCACCAGGGTAAACATATCAAGATATATATATATATATATATATATATATATATATATATATATACATGCACTATGACGAAATATAAGGGTACATGTGCACAGGTAGCGATATATCAATGAAGGTATGCACAACCGTAAGTATATAGTGTTCATGATATGAATATAACCTATGCTGATATGTGGCAAATCATGACAACGTCAGTAAAATGGAATCAATATAATATATGATTTCTAGCAATCCTATACTGTGAGTGTCATGGCAATCACTAACGGTGTGAGTGTAGCACATAAATCATGCTCGTGCAAGTTGTACCGTTAGTGACAGTGCAGTGTTCTATACTACCAATTCTATATATACCAAAAGGTATGCTACTCTAGTATGAACACATAAACCTGAATATCCTATTACGCCCTGACGCTTAACGCCATACGGGCGATTTCCCCGTAGATGTTAAATCTACTCACCTGGTCGCGTGCTAAGTATAACCGACCACCTGCTTCCCTTTCCTGGCGGCGTCTGACGTACCCGCCTGCGAACCTGGAATTTACACAAGAATCCAAATATAATCAAAAATCTCGCAAAACGCGATATCGGAACTAAACGAGAAACTCGCGTCGCGAATTAACGCGCGTGTGCGATACGCTGAAACGGGTGTGTACGTACCTAACGCTTAACCCGACACGCCGCGATACACTGAATCACAGAATCCACTCGCGTATCGCGCGTATCGCGCAAATTAAAAACACCAGAAAACGATATACTGCCCCAGATTTTTCCCAGGTCAAAATATTACAAATCTATATATACCAAAGACCTACAAAATGTAGCAGACACCTACCCTAAAACCATGGGACCTATCTCCCTAGTCTGGCCGTAATTTGCGGCCAAAAAGAATATTTTGGCGGCCTGGGTTTGGGTTGGTGGGATCGGGCTCTGGTGGTGTGGTCAGGACATCTCCAGTAGGCTACAGTCCACTCAATTTTATTATTGACTCACAGGAGTAACAGCAGATTTTAAAAAGCTAAAACTTTGCTTAAAAAAAGTCAATAACAGGTTTTAGGCTCCACATTTTTGACTCTGGTTCCTGCACAAAAAGTTGCATATACCAACACCCTAAGCTACCCAACAGGCACCTACAGGCAAAACCCCAGCACCCCAGCCCCTGTTCTGGCCGCAATTTGCGGCCAGATTGAATAAATCGGTGGCCGGAGAATGGAGGTCGGTCCCCGTGCTTTGTGTGTGTGTTTCTGACATGGTAACTGTGCTACAGTCCTACCAGTTTTTACCAGAGTGGCTCGGGTCAAAAGCAGATCCCAGAGAGGCTAAAAGTCCATAAAAATGTTAAATTTTGCAAATTTGAAAACTGGGAGTATTTTAGTGTAATCTGGGGTTTTCCTAGGTTAACCTGTGTAAGTCCATGTCACGCACCCCACGAACTTGCGGGGAGGCGGAATATATGAAAAACGGTTATCAAAGCTTCGTAACACGGACTTGAGCGCATGAATCGTATCTAAACTGTTAGTAGCAAACTACGAGAGGTTTAACTACTCGGATTCGAAGTTATAACTCACGTTACTTGTCCTTCGGGTCTTCATTGCTGTCCTCCACTCCTCGTAGGCTCCTTGGAACATCGGCACCTCAACGGCCTCCTCGAGTCAAAGACGATCCACCCGAGAGCTCCTACTTCAAGCTTGATCTCTAACTTGAGATAACTAGGTTGCTCAAAGTGCTAATCTAAGCTACCTAGGGGATATAGAGTGAGGTTATGGATGTATTAGTCTAGCTAACCCTTGATCTCAACACATGAGATGTTAGGGTTAGGGTTTCAAGAATGAGACAGCTTGAAGAGAGAGAAGGTGATGATAAGAATCCTTTTGGATGAATGAAGTCATTTGTGTATATATGAAACATATGATAATATTAAGTAAATAACAAACAATGAATTATCACCATGTTTCATTAATACACTAAGTGATTCATCACATGAGTCATATAAAACATTAAATGAATCATTAACTCAATGTATGAATCACTACATGACTCATTAATCCAATTAATGCATATGCCACCTTAACCCCCAAGTCACCATGATTCTAGAAGCTTCCCGGAAAATTACGAGAACGCCCCTCCAATCCGTGAAAACACGGAAAAACATTAGACTGTATAAATCCAATAACCTGATACTAGAATCTGGCTTAAACCAAAGCCGACTAGTAAAAACTGTCCGAACGTCGTACGTGCGTAAACACACGTATGCGTCCGAACCCTTGTCGTAAAACCATACGACCTCTATATCGTTTCGCTTGGAGCAGGGAAACCCTCTGTGTGGGACTCTAAAGACTCGACACTACGCTGGCAGTGGGTTTAACCACAGACCGCAAGCGGCACTAGCTGTACGTAACGGTCCCCAGGTAGATGTTGATAAGAAGGCCGATGAGGAAACCCATCCGAGCTCCTACTGAGCCTGATGTGACAATCTCCGTACAGTCCGGTCTGTTCATCTAAGACTATCGCATATCTAGCCTAGGGGGCGGCAAGCGTCAGTCCCCTAGTAGCGGTATAAGTCGTGTCGGAGCATAGCCCATTACACCCTGAGAAACTACTGGAACCTACCAGTAAATCTCGCTTTCCCTGGCCAGGGACTTTGCGTAATGGCTCTCTGACACAGCGTGATATCAACTCCCAATACCGGGAGAGACGAATCCTTTCTAACCGCCACTGCCTCCAAGTGCTCGGGACTGCACCCAACTTCTAACCTTGAAATGCTCTTGTCTAAAGTCCTCATTTGATTTATCTCAAAAACTATATATTACCGCAATCAAGAACGGCGTTGCATGTAGCTAGCCGGTGAGTACGGGTCGGTCCACAGGGATGTTATGAGTCTCCTAATCGCTCAAACGAGTTAATTCCGATTGTGGTCGGATTGATTATCAAATCTAAAAACTAAATTATTCTATACTCAGATTAATCTATATCTAAATCTTGCTAGGGTTAGGTCTAGGTTAAGTTTGGAAAGTCAATAAATCTCACCGCTTTCTATACCCATATGAAGATCTAATTAGGTGTTATGGTAATTATTAATAAAAGGGATTAGAACCATTTGGAAAGATATTTCTTCCTCTAGGTTCTTGTCCTTCCTTTAGAAATCCTTACCCTAACCTCCATGGAAAACCATCACAACCGGGCCTTTATACTACGGTATCACCGCTACCTCGATGGATAGGATGCCGTAGGGAGCGGTATGTGCATGTATGTATGAAGTCCTATGAAAATATATGACGGGCAAGAAATGGGATGAGAGATCTTCTTCTCTCAAACCTTCCCCAGATCTAACCCTAACAAGCGAGGAGACTACTCACTCATTAGGGAATTTAAAAACATTTATCTAGGGCAGAGAATGAAAAATTACCTAGGGCGAGAATTGAAATCTAAACTAGGGCAATTAAATAAATATACTTACTTTACAGATGGCTCTCTCCAAACATTTACACAGGGTTGTCAGATCTGAATAGATGATATGAAAAGAGGCATCGATGCTCTCCAAAAGAATTCTAAATTTTATTCATAAAAAGAGGCATAGGGAGGCATAGCCTTTACAATGATTTAGAGTTCCTATTTATAGAGGATAGGAAACCCTAGGTTACAATTGATTCGCACGTCTACATTTACCAAAATATCCTTAGGAAGACCTAGTCAAAGTAGACACCAAGCTTTGGTAAAATTTTATGTCTCTGTCTCTTTAAAAGGAAGTATTGGGCCTTGAAATTTCCTTTGTGGGCTCTTCTGTCTTTGGGCTTCCTTATTATTTGGTTCTTTTATTAAAATAGCTTCTATGTTTCTTCCAGATCTCCAGTGAATAATTACGGTGGACTTTTAACCGTTCGCTTTGTAATCTTGGACCTTGCATTGCCTTGTACTTTGTAAATTTTATCTTTGATGTAGGCTTGATCAAGAGTCTTCTATTTGTTGGTCAAAGTCCACTTTTGCATCGTCTTTTTATCGTTTTCACTGTTTTAGATCCAAGAACCTGTAAGCTGTAATATGTAGCAGACATGCGTCAAAAGCACCTGTTTATTTATAAAACGAATAAGAATGGAGAATATAATAATACAATATTATGGTGTGAACAAATACCCCCAAACTTATTTTTTGCTCGTCCTCGAGCAAACTTATTTTTATTCTCTACACAAAACCTAACCGCACTTTCACAGGGAAACGCGATTGCACTTAGCTCGTGCAACAAGCCGTTAAACCTCTATGTGTCCCTAGTAGGAGGAGTGTTGTCTCCTGAGGGTTTTCAGCGGATACTACCCACAAAATCCTATCAATTAGGCTTTTCGACTTTTGTTTTCCAATTAGGTTTTCTAACAAGGAATTCTATTATCGTCGACTCATAAATTATCCACCCATATTCTTCACACTTCCTAATCATTTAACTTAAGATCATATATGTTCTGCAGACCTACTTAGCTTTCGGCATTTCTTAAGTTTTCCTTCTAGGGTTCCATCTCCACTTAGGAATTTTTATCAACTCTACTAAAGATACAAGTTATATTTTTCACTCCTTTCTCTCATCTAAACTCCAATCACATATCCCCACGTGTGTGTATAAATCACCCCTACACTTGGAAATTCAAATCAAGCAATCATACCCTTGTCCGTTGTCCGAAGTACTTATTAGTAGGTGAATTTTTAATTGAATTTTGCTTACACATCCTTCATGCGATCGTTAATACTTCTTGAGGTACCAACAACCGATTACAAGATGTGTTTGCACATTAAAGCGTAATTCCTAGTCTTGCAACACCCAAGGCTTTAGCAGTGACTCCCAAACCAGTTGGTCTAAGGCACTAGGTGATGAAGCACCCTCGCTAAATATTTTTCTATTTTTGCAGCCTTAAGTAATCACAAAAACCAATGTTCATTTTTTATTCTTTATTCACACTTGTATTTTTTTTCATTTTCTTCGTACTAAGGACTTCAGACAAGAGCAGTTCAAGGTCTCCTTTACTATTCCAAGTTTCAAGGTGCGTAATTGTGCAAATTGTAGGGTATACATTTTCAGAATCTAGACTTAAGTTAGGAACTATTTTTCAAACTTATAATCTAATAAGAACATCAATACTTTTCCTTTGTTTCGACTTAGCCCAAGAAGTGAACTCAAAATTTGCCTATTTCTAAATAAACTACAAAAACATATACTTTCTACCGCTAAACTTTAAGGAAAGTTATCTTAAGGGTTTTTAATTTACTACGTCAAAGATCTAGTTGTTCCTAACTAGTTAACCTATCTGTCAAACTCAAGTCAATTAGCCAAAATTGAATACAATAATTTTTATAATTTTTGAAATTTTTCAATTTTTATGGGTTTTAAAATAAGTATGCAAATGCAAAAATATGTATAAATGAATGCGAAGGAAGAAGACGTACCGAGCATACCCCCAAACTTAAACTAGACAGTGTCCTCACTGTCATGCCACACCAAGAGGGTCAAAATGCCGGCACTCCCCTATTTATTTATTTATAATTTTTTTATTTTATTGTTTTGAAATTTTTTTTTTTGTTATTTTTTTATAGAAAAAGAAAACAAAAAATATATGTACATATATACAACAAGTTTCCCCCCAAACTTAAGCTTGGCCTTACACAAGCCAAAGGTTAGCACCAACCATTCAAAAATCTTATCGTGGTAATGGTCGAGTTGGTGAAAGAATGGAGTGGAAAGAAAAGAGATGAGAAGCACACGAGACCGTGTGGAGGTAGAAACGGGATACGGTCTTGGTGGGGGAGAAGAATGGCGGAAAAGAGAAAGAAGTAGAGTACGATCTTCAGGGTGTAAATCGAGTGAATAAATTAGCGCAATTTGTGATGACTGATTTGTTAAAAGCGATTGCGCTAATCTATCAACCCGTCGAGCAATGGGGTCAAATCCCTCAAGATTAGCAAGAAAACATGGGTACGTCGAACTTGGTATAGGAGATAAAAGCGTAACGGTCTCTTGTACGGTCGGAACGATAGGAAGGAAGAAAGGGAGTGAATTAGGGATAGTGTTATTCTCACCTAAGTAATCTGTCGCGAACTTGAAGGATTCCATCAATGGTTCGAAACAACTGTAAGCAACCGAGTCTGATGGTTCGACTAACTCATCTGAAAATGTAAAGGACTAAAACTCGGGCGGTGAGTCATCAACATCGTCCGAAAAAGTGAAACACTCATACGTGTTATCGTCTGCGAGAACTGTGTTAGATTCAAAAAGAAATTTTTCAAACTCACAGTCTTCAAGCGTGATATTAGGCGTGGTCGGAACGATGGAAAGGAGAGAGTGTGATTTAGGTAAAGGTTCAAAAGGATGAGTTGGAAAATCTGACACATCAAACAAAAATGGTTTGTTTACCCCAATCAGAGCATAGCTCTGTTCAAATTCCAAGGCGGGAGATGAAGCAACGCTTCATCTTCCCCCAATCAGAGCAAAGCTTTGCTTTGAAAATTTAAACTTTAATAAATGAAGCAACGCTTCAGATTCTTTGCGCTGTGCGCAATGCGCCACGTATCAGGCGCAGACGCATCAGCGCAGCACCCAAGGCGGTGCGTCCAATCAGAGCAGGGCTCTTTTAAAAACTAAAAGTAAAAGAAACAACTTTCAGGTGCGCAAGCGCTGCGCTGCGCGACACGTGTCTGCGCAGTTGCGCAAGCACAGCTGCGCAAGCACAGCTGCGCACGCGGCACGTGTCTGCGTAGTTGCGCAAGCACAGCTGCGCAAGCGCTGCGCTGCGCGACACGTGTCTGCGCAGTTGCGCAAGCACAGCTGCGCAAGCGCAGCGCTGCGCGACACGTGTCACGCGCTGGGGAAGTTGCGCAAAACAGAATAAATCTTTTCTGTTCTTGTTAAAACAAGAAGATTTTCTTCTGTAAAGCAGGGGCCTTTGGATCAAAGATCCAACGGTGGGGAAAATTCCCCAAATCACTCAGAGAAAGATCTTTTTAACAAATTTAACTAATTTATGGGCACTATAAAAAGGACCCCAGACCTCATTTCAAAGGGGGGAGGGAACATTAAAAAAAAAGAGAAAGAGGACTCTGAATAACTCCTCAAGAATAAAAAAGGCAAAAACCTTTGAAAAAAGAGAAATTTCTCTTATGAACAGATCAGTGATCTAAGAACAAGATCATGGATCTTCAATAAATAAATAAACAAATAAAATAAAAATAAAAATAGTGCCTTGCACTTGTTATGAACCTTTGGTTCACTGAAACAAGGAAAAACTTGTTTAGATCAAGGGATCAAAAAGTGCTTTGCACTTCTGTTTTGAATTTAAAAAGATTCTTAGTGCTTTGCACAAATGCAGTGCATTACTTAAAGGGCCAGGCCCAAGTCAAAAAGATCTAACAGGCCTAAATAAATGGCAAAGCAATAAAAAGGGCAGAGTCCCATTTAAATTGACACTCTGTTTGAGCAAAGCCCAAAATAAATAAACAGCCATGGCACAGATCTAACAGACCAACAACAAATAAAAGTGCTTCCAATTGGACTTAGCCCAATCGCGGCCATAAGTCCTTAAATTAAATTGACTGAGCAAGATTGCTCTCTTAAATCAATTTACTACCGGTTCGATGGTACATCTCCGAACTCCTCTGATATTTGTCGTTGTAATCCTTCAACGTCTTCAGAAAGGTGACGGGTCCCGACGACCACACATCAAGACGGACTGTGGGGTTCTTAAACCCACGGACTTATGCGTCCTTAAACAAAAATATGGACTGTGGGGTCCTTAAACCCACGGACTTATGCGTCCTTAAACTACCTGTGGACCACTATGTCCCTAAACTGGAAATGGACCACTATGTCCCTAAACTGGAAATGGACCACCACGTCCCTAAACTGGAACATGGACCACCACGTCCCTAAACTGGAACATGGACCACCACGTCCCTAAACTGGAACAATAGAGCCCAAACGCTCTTTTATCGGATCTAAACGATCCCGTTAAGTCGATCTTAGTCCCAAATTGGACTAACGTATCCTTAACAACCGTTTAAGTTGATCTTAGCCTCAAATATGGCTAACGTATCCTTAAACCTTCAAACAGACTTTAGTCCCAAATCGGACTATGGATCACCCAACCAACTTTGGTCCAAGGGTACATCTCTGAACTCCTCTGACACCTGTCGTTGTAATCCTTCAACGTCGTCAGAGAGGTGACGGGTCCCGACGGCCATACATTCAATGGACCACTATGTCCCTAAACTGGAACAATAGAGCCCCCAAATGCTCTTTTGCCGGATCTAAACGATCCCGTTAAGTTGATCTTAGTCTCAAATTAGACTAACGTATCCTTAACAAACGTTTGAGTTGATCTTAGCCTCAAATATGGCTAACGTATCCTCAAACCAAAACCCCAAAACCAAATCTAAGAAAATACGGATTTGGACTAATCCACGTCCTACGGGCGACGACATAAATTAGTCTCCGTATACAATCCACCGGCAACCACAAACAAAACAAACACACACGACACGAAGTGAAATTCTGGAGAAGGAGAAAGTGGCTACCACGATGCGGTAGCGTAATTAACTGCAGGGGCTTGCGCCTGCAGGGAAGAGCGTCCCCACAATCAAAAACCCCTCAAGCGAGGGGGAATCTGACGAAGTCTGCTACATCGGCCGCATCCGTCTAAACCTCCGATACACGGTGCCATAAATCAACTTGGCATCTTCGGAGAGGTGGACGGATAAAACCAAATAGCATCTGCCCCAAATTTCAGGCGAGACGCAAAGTCTAGGCCGCCATTCGGAGGGGAACAGATTCTGGTACGCCCGGTGGGACCTTTTCCACTTTCCACTCCACACTTCGTGTGTCGTGTTCGCGAACGAATCGTGGTTTACTGTGGTTTCCTGTGGATTCAAAGTACTAAGATTTGGTGTCTTGCTCCGTGCAGAAAACAGAAGATCAATGGCTTCGAACTGCATCGCCTGCAGCAACAACTCTCGCTCCGTCATTACTGGAGGAGTGACTTATGGGCCCCAAGCGGCCTCCCTTTTCAAAATGCCGGTGGAGCAGGTGGCTCAAGCCACCACTGGACTATTTTTTGGGACCATGCTCCCACCAATGAGCTTCAACGCCCCAATGACATTGCAAGAAGCTCCAAAGAAGTCGGTCTTCGATCGACTTACCACTGCCGTGACCCCTCTCAATAGGTCGCCCAACTCCACTGCTTCAGGTTTTAATGGATTAGGCCAGAGCTCCATCGGGCCCATGAAGAAGCCTGCCATACCAGAAGGCGTTATCCCAAAGCGGATAGCCATCCCAGCTCCCATTCTTGGCGAAGTCACCAAGGTTGATTCCCATGTTCGGAAGTCCGCTTCTGACAGGTTGGCCGTCCCCGTTCAACGGACGTCGATCTTTAAAAAGCTGGTACCAGCATATTCGGACCAACACAAGGGGCATGAGGAGGTTACCCCTATATCTGAAACAACTCCATTAGCACAACATGCTCGACGTCGCCACTGGCGCCGAGTAAAGAAGGCTGGGGGAAACTTCCCCTCTGGATTTACTCCTCCAGCTCCAACGGTGGGGATCGATACTTGTTAGTTATATGTATGCCCTAGAGGCCATTACTATACATAGGATGTATATTGTAGTGGATGCTGGGACATATATAGGGAGGACTTTCTTGCTCGACATGATAGTATGCTATCTGGTTGCTCTTTACCTTAACGTGTATACTGATTGTCTCTCTATTACATGTTGGTAAAGCCCTTAGGATGTGTACTTGACTACCTGGACTATGATGCGGATCATACTAGTGGGGACATGGTAGTCGATAAGTACATCCTTCACAGTCCCTAGTAGTGGGTATATCGAGACGGGGCATCGATATACCAGAGTAGACTAGCGTATACCTTCTCGACCCATACAGATGGGCGATGGATGATCCCATATCCATCGATGTTTGACATCAGAGATAATATACGGGTGCTCAGTAGAGACTGGGTACACTGGACGGACTCGCCGAGAACTCCCAGATGGTATTATACCTCACGTCAGATGGCAGTTCTCTGGTGACACTGGTACAGAGTAGTCTGTTGACCCGAGATCGTCATAGAGTCTTGTGTGGTTCCCACTGTGCTTTGATTTCCATCTTACCATGTCCAAGAGGGCGTGCAAAACGGTGGTTTTTGGGTACAGTCCCGAGTCACATGGAGGCAATGAGCGATAGGAGGGGATTCGTCTCTCCCGGTATAGGGGGTTGATGTTGCGCTGTGTTCGATTGGCTATAACAGGAAATCCCTGGCCAGGGTTGCTGAGATTTACTGGTAAGTGTTATCAGTAGTTTCTCGAATTGTTATAGAGCTCATATCGACACGACTTATCGAGCTATTGGGGTCTGACGTTTACCACCCCTAGGCGAGATATGCGACATATCAGACGATCAGACCGGACTGTACGGTAGTGTTACTGGTTGGATTCACAGGAGTGTGAGCGGGCTTGCTCGTCGATCTTCTGATCGCTCAATACCCGGGTGGCCGTTACGTTTAGCAGACCGCTTGTGGCTTGTGGGTGTTTGATATGATCATCATCTGCTGCCGGCGTATTGACGAGTCTTTAGAGTCCTACACAGAGGTTTCCTGGCTCAAGCGAAACGAAATAGGAGCGCATATGAGATATGTGCGGGACCGAGAATAATGCATGTATGTGATACCGTATTCCATTCTCGCGATGAATGTATCGAATGGTTGTATGCGATATAACCTAGTTATCGATTCAAGCGTTGATTCGATAAGCCGATACATTGTATACTAGTCGGTTGTGTGCGACATGACCGGATCATTGAATCAAGTGTTGATTTAATGATTTAATGTATAATTATATATTTGATATATTACTTTGCATTAACTAGTAATGGTTCACTTTAAATGGATTTTCTCACTTGAATTGTGCATGATGTATATGTGATATACTTTTGTGCACTTGTATGTATCATATTTGATGATGCATGTTTATATGGTTAAGTATAAAGAATAAAACCATGGTTAAGTAGATAATTAGGGTTTTGTTTTAATCACTCATTTATTTATCCATTCCTTTTTATTTAAATAATTTTATGAAAACAAAATGGTTTTCTTTTTGTCATGAAGCTTGATGAAGCTTCATGAAGGTTTGACTCAAAGACCATTTTGTCTTTATGTTAAACCCTAACTATTCCCACTTACCATGGTTTGCTCTCTACACTTAACCTTAGTTTGATTATGATAAGTATTGTTTTTCTTTTCATTTTAAAATAGACTTATCATAATTCTAGCTCATCTTCTTCTTTATCTTCAAAGAAGAAACCTTTCTTCATCAATGGTGGATTGATGAAATGAGTGAGAAATCCAATTCTAAAGTTAACCCACTTCCTATTTCTTCATCCTCTACCTCTTGCCAAGTAGTAGAGTGTTTTTCTTCACAAGTTTCTTGACTTGGTGAAGTCGGAGCTTGATTTAGCGATGCCTCGACGTAGATCATCTTCGGCATGGACATCGATGACCTAGCCCGTCCATTCTCCGATGAAGCCGACGCTAGAGCCCGGGATTTGTTTTGGACAGCGAGAGGACTTCATTGCGGAGCTATGGAGGTGGAGCACCGGATCTACAAAGGTTGTATTTCCGATTCTTATAGTTAAGTGTTAACTAGTTTACTTTTCGCCTAGAATTCTAGCCAACGATCCGTAGTTTAGGGTTTCTCGGCACCGTAAATTTTGAAATTGGCATGGTTGATGCCTTGTGAGAACTCATTAGGGTGCCTAGGAACCCTACAGTGGTATCAGAGCCTAGCTAGAGCCTTAGGCGAAGTCTAGACGCAATTTGAAGTCCGAACGACCCGAAACCCCAACCCTAAAAATGCTCTCTATCCTTTTTTCAAAAACTGGGATTTTTCCAAACTAAAAATATGCAGAAATCAAGCAGGGTTTTCTAGGAATTACTGTAAATTTCGTGGACCTAATTCAACTTTTCCACCGCGGTTCCGCGGCATGAGGAAGGCTCATGCGGCGGATCCACGGCCGTACGGCCACATTATTTAAATTATTTTGCACAGTAATTCTTAGTTTCCAGTGGTGATTTTTCTGGGAATTTTTAATATTTATTCAAGAGTTGAATTTTCTGGGGTTGTTTTGGGGATTCGGTGTTTCGATCGGAGTATCAAATTTTGTCTATGTGGCTTTCCGGATAAATTTTAGAATATGTTAAAAAGTTCGACCGGATATAAATACCCAATTTTTCCCCTGTCGGGAAATTTCCAAATGTTGGATTTTTCCGTAGTTTAACGACGTTCTAAGTAGTGTAAGTAACTCGATGGACCCTCTAGAAGACAACAAACCTTAACTCGATTATGTGACCGTCTTGAACTGCCCTTTGAACCTTCGGGTTTGGGGCAGTACGGCGTGCCACATGTGAGGCGTTGGCTTGACCCTTCTACGGCTGGACCGTTGGTACTGAGGCACGAACTGAATGTTTTTAGACTTGTTTCATGTGTTGATCTGTATCGGGAAAACTTGGGTGTTTGTCTGTTCGATCGAAAAGTTTAACATTTTCTATTTTATTTGGAATGTGATACAATACTTGGAATTCGCAAATAGTTATGAGATAACTGAATGAATGTTATAAACATAGCAGTTTAGTCTCACTTGATCGGTTGCCACGGAATTTTGATGTGATCAAAAGTCCGTCGCAATCACGTAGCGTACGCGGATACTCGCCGGGTAAACTTAATAGACAGCCTCACTCCATAGCCCCGACCAAGTGACTGTAGGAGAACCCCGTCGTCGAAAGCATCCGTTCGGGTGCTCGCGGTAGCGGTGTTCCGCCTTGGTGCACTTCGTCGACGGTATCAGGGGTGCGGCCGCCTACTAAAGTTTGCGACGAGCATTCGATCAGTTTTTCGGGAATCTTGTTGAATTTCCCGACTTGATATTGAAAAGTGTTTTCGATAATGAGACTAAAATGCGGGGTTTATAATTGTTAGGCATGCGATGTCTAAGTAATTCATTTGGTCAGGCATGTGATGTCTGAGGAGGTTGCGGATTCCAACTGTTGTAGTTTTACACTTTTTTTTCTGTGACCGTAAGTGTAATATGTGATGTCGCCGGTTTCGTTGCTATATGTCAACGACAATTGGGATGCGCATATTTACTTACGTTGATGACATGTGATGTTATGTGTTGCTGGATATGTTATATTGGATCGTCGTGTTTGAATAGCCGGGGGTTTTTATGTGAGATGAGTGTTTTTCATTTTCATTCATGTAAAAACTTGTATGTAATATTCTTTTATTGGGGCGCTTCCAGGTTGCGGAAGTTGTCACCGTTTGTATATTATTTACTTTTCCGCACTAGGATAGACCCAAGAAGGAGAGCACAAGTAACCGGGTTCTGGGGTCCAGTGGGAGACCAACTCGAGGAGTCGAGTCCGGGTCTCCTAACTCCAGAATTGGTAGGGTTGCTTGCCGCTCTCGTAGGGGTCTAGGGGTGTGGGTTTGGCTATTCATCGCGACCGTGGAATCCGTGTTTTATACTGGCTCGTATTGAAAACACGGACGTCCTAGTATATCCAATATTTCATATGTTTCTTCTGCTGCGATATCTGTGATGTGATCATGTGATGTTCTGTGATAGATACAGTATATAGTATATATGATATATTATATAGACGTTACTTATGTTTTACACCCGCGCTAGCCCTGCCCCGCTTTGCCGTTAGTTACCTAACCTAACGGTGCACGAGGGGACATCGAGGCGAATGCGGATGGCATAAGTGTACGTCGTATTTATCTGTGATGTTTAGGTACTTAAATGATGGGACTTCATTAATATAATTAATGAAATAAAAGAAACCTAAGATGTTGTAGAATCGAATTTCAAAATAAAACAGGTAGCTACAGTTCTTGCTTTGCACAGCGGTGTATATGATATATCCTGCACCTTATTCGATAAGGAAAGGACCGAGATCCCTTCACCGGGAGTGACTCCTTTAGCAATAACTGGCAGATGCTACACACTCGGTTTGTCTTTTGATTGCTTTTAAGAGTTTTTGCTTTGCACAGTGATATATATGATATATCCCGCACCTCATTCGACGAGGAAAGGACCGACGATCCCTTCACCGGGAGTGACTCCTTTAGCAAAACTAGAAAAGCCTCAAATGCACTCCATTTCAAAATCATTCGATCCTACAACGATATCAAGTTCATTACGCAATAGGTTTTCAGAAAAACCTGTCGTAGCCCTCCGTCATTTCAGATAAGTTGTATATAGTATTCATACTGCATTTGTTGGCTTTCGTCAAGGTGCAGTGTGCGGTAGCTATATGCTGCTTATCTGCTAGCATACGATGCGATTGGATTAGGGTAGTCGTGCGGCTTTGTTGGCTTTCGTCAAGGGTCGTGCGGGTGGGTTTAATTCGGTCAAGAAATGTACGGGTTGAACTTGACTAGCGGGCTATGGTTTGTTGGCTTTCGTCAAGGTCATAGCACGTTAGGGGCAAAATATTGTCGGGAATTTCAAGTGTTGAAATTTGCAATGAGATTGCATACCTTCTATGAGATAGTTGGATCCCGATACCCGCTGCGAGTAAGAGTTACTCCTGGGAGAGTTTTATACATTACAATTAGCCGATCAAGTAGGTGTCTAGAAAGGTGTTAACGAGGTTACGCCTCTGGGAAAACAAGGTTTACATTAATTAGGTTCGTGCGAAAGCACGGGGGACCTCCCTCAAAGTACCGACACTGGCCTGGCTGAAAGATTGGCGAACTTGTAGTGTGTAATTAATCCCGGCTAGTCTTTCCTTTTAGGGTTTGAAGGAAGATTTGATAAAAAGCAGTGGGAGCCATCCTGATTAGATAAAATAATAACCAATCTATTCTTGCAAGAGCGCACGCTGAGTGTTTTCTTCTCTCTCTCTCCAGGTAGCGACCATATCATGCCTTAATCAAGATAATAATACGGAATATTGACCGAACCCGCTTGTTATACTGAGCTGGGGAACGTTGGTCCCGCTCCAACTTATAATTGTTATAAGACAGAGCAGGAAATAAGGGGAATACCAGATTTCCCGTGCAGCCCAAACGAAGAGAGTGCATGCTGATGCATCATCTTCGGGTGTGTTCATTACAGAGAACTGTTTCTCAGTATCCTCTACGTCCTGGGTATGTGATACCAGATCAGGATACCAGATATGTAATATGTTACATAGGGCTACAGAAAGGTAGAGAACTGAGAACGGGTGATAAGTTTCATGAGGCAGAAAACGGGGCAAGTGTTGCAGCCAAGTCTGTTGGTCACTGTCACCCTGTATTACCAATACATTGATTCTGAACGAATGTTGTTAGATACCGAACCTGATATACAAAATCATATCAGTCTCTTTATAAGTAAAGAAATGATAAAATTTTGTATTGTTGGATAATGTTTTGAACATTTCCTATATCAAAAGTTGATCGGTTCAGGCACGTTATCTAAAAGCATTAATGTTCTAAATCAAACTACAGTTCTTTAGTATACGGAACACACACAAGAGGAAGAGTTCAGAAATGAACGAATTCTTCTTGAAGCATTGTAGACTAGGTCATATCAATGCGACCCGACTGGCTGAAGTTACATATAGATGCATATTTAAATCAGTTTGAATTTACATCTTGTGAAACTTGCCAATCATGTCACAAAGATAGATGACCATAGCTCTGTTTATTGGAAACAGAGAAAGAGTTAGTAAACTCTTGGGATGATACATGTTGATGTATGTAGGTCCCCTGTCTACACATACCAGGACTGGTTCTTTATACTTCATTATATTCTCTGATAATCTCTCAAGATTCGGACATATGTTCCTGTTGAAACACAAGTACGAACCTTTTGAGATATTCACAGAATATAAGTTAGAAGTAGAGAACCAATACGGGTATAAGTATTATGTCCTATGATGAGATCAAGGAGGAGAATACTTGTGCATAGAATTCCTGGACTATTCTAAAGGAGAATGAGATTCTCTCTCGGCATTACTCCTCCGAATACACCATAGCACGATGGTATATCGGGGCGGAGCAATCACACCCTATATGATATGGTGTGCTCTATGATGAGTATTACTGAGTTACCTATTTCCTTTTAGGGGTTATGCACTTGAGAAGCTGCATACCTATTGAATAGGTTCGAATCAAATCAGTTGCCTACCACTCCATATGAGATATGGAAAGGGAAGAGCCCATGTCTTAAGCTAGTTAAGATTTGGGGTTGTCCGGCCTATGTCTGAAAGCAAAATCTGGACAAACTCGAGGCAAGGTCTGTTATGTACAACTGGAAATGTTCCAGCTATACATACTGCAGCTGATGATTTGATAGAACCAAAGGATTCAGTAGATTCCAACGAACCTCAGCCTCTCCGCCAATTTAGTAGGGTTCCTCACCCACCTGAGAGATACTTCGATTTCTCTATGACAGTGGGAGCGAGGATTGCATCATGAGATGATGACCCAACTAGTTTCGAGCTGGCCATCGAGAGTAAGACTCTGTAAGAATGGCTGGATGTTTATCGATCTGAGATGGAATCCTTATACACCAATAAAGTATGGACTTTGGTTGCTATATCTGAAGGGTTAAATCCCCATCAGGAGCAAGTATATCTTGAGAAGATTACTTGGTGTACATCGAAAAGTTGAGACTTTCAAAGCTAGACTTGTTAAAAGTGTGCATCATTGACCAGGTGTGGATAATGATGAAACCTTCTTCAAGTAGCTATGCTTAAGTCCATCCAGATCCTACTTGTCACGGCTACATACCATGACTACGATATCTGGTGGTTGGGTGTCATGACTGCTTTTCTAAATGATGTTTTAGAAGAGTGCGTCTATAAGTACACAGCCAGAGGGCTTCGTAGACAGTGGGAGCAGCGGAAACGTGTGCAAGATGCTTTATAGGATAAAGCAGGCATCGCGGAGTTGGAACATCTGTTTTGATGGATTAGTCAAAGAGTTTGACATCATCAAAATGGTAGATGAACCTTGTATAAACAAAAAGGTAGTAGGGAGTATGGTGGTGATCCTCGTAGAGTACGTGGATGACATACTCTTGATAGGGAAAGAGTTTCCTATGCTACGCTCGGTCAATCTCCGTTTATCACAATGATTCTCCATATAGGATCATAATGATACCTACTAACTCCTGGATTTTGGATCTATGAGATAGATCTAAATGGATGTTAGGATTCTCACTTGTTGAAGTGAGATGGTATCACATGATCCTGGGGAGAATCACTGGAAGGGTTCCAGGGTGATAAGGACGACTGAATGTCAGTCACAGGCATTGTCTTTACCCTCAGTGGAGGGACGGTATGTTGGAAAAGTTCCAAGCTAGATACCGTGACATACTAGATGATAAAGGCAGGATACATCGCTACTTAAGATGCTACCAAAGAGGCTGTTTGGGTGTATATTGGTTCATGAGATGAACTATGTTCCTCCCATTGTGTGACAATGGAGTTGTGGCTTATGCCAAGGAACGTCCGTCCCATCAGTGATCCAGACATATTCTAAGGCAGTGTCACCTGATCATGGAGATGGTTGATCTCCAGGGAGATCGAGGTTAGGAGAGTAGACTCAGAGGACAACACAGCGGATCCACTCACAAAGGCCTGTTCCCAGAGAGAGACTTTTATGGGATGGTTGAGTATGAGATACTGCAACCACTGCTACAGATGGCCCTAGTGCAAGTGGGAGATTGTTAGTTATATGTATGCCTTAGAGGCCATTACTATACATAGGATGTATATTGTAGTGGATGCTGGGACATATATAGGGAGGACTTTCTTGCTCGACATGATAGTATGCTATCTGGTTGCTCTTTACCTTAACGTGTATACTGATTGTCTCTCTATTACATGTTGGTAAAGCCCTTAGGATGTGTACTTGACTACCTGGACTATGATGCGGATCATACTAGTGGGGACATGGTAGTCCATAAGTACATCCTTCACAGTCCCTAGTCATGGGTATATCGAGACGGGGCATCGATATACCAGAGTAGACTAGCGTATACCTTCTCGACCCATACAGATGGGCAATGGATGATCCCATATCCATCGGTGTTTGACATCAGAGATGATATACGGGTGCTCAGTAGAGACTGGGTACACTGGATGGACTCGCCGAGAACTCCCAGATGGTATTATACCTCACGTCAGATGGCAGTTCTCTGGTGACACTGGTACAGAGTAGTCTGTTGACCCGAGATCGTCATAGAGTCTTGTGTGGTTCCCACTGTGCTTTGATTTCCATCTTACCACGTCCAAGAGGGCGTGCAAAACGGTGGTTTTTGGGTACAGTCCCGAGTCACATGGAGGCAATGAGCGATAGGAGGGGATTCGTCTCTCCCGGTATAGGGGGTTGATGTTGCGCTGTGTTCGATTGGCTATAACAGGAAATCCCTGGCCAGGGTTGCTGAGATTTACTGGTAAGTGTTACCAGTAGTTTCTCGAATTGTTATAGACCTCATATCGACACGACTTATCGAGCTATTGGGGTCTGACGTTTACCACCCCTAGGCGAGATATGCGACATATCAGACGATCAGACCGGATGTACGGTAGTGTTACTGGTTTGATTCACAGGAGTGTGAGCGGGCTTGCTCGTCGATCTTCTGATCGCTCAATACCCGGATGGCCGTTACGTTTAGCAGACCGCTTGCGGCTTGTGGGTGTTTGATATGATCATCATCTGCTGCCGGCGTATTGACGAGTCTTTAGAGTCCTACACAGAGGTTTCCTGGCTCAAGCGAAACGAAATAGGAGCGCATATGAGATATGTGCGGGACCGAGAATAATGCGTGTATGTGATACCGTATTCCATTCTCGCGATGAATGTATCGAATGGTTGTATGCGATATAACCTAGTTATCGATTCAAGCGTTGATTCGATAAGCTGATACATTGTATACTAGTCGGTTGTGTGCGACATGACCGGATCATTGAATCAAGTGTTGATTTAATGATTTAATGTATAATTATATATTTGATATATTACTTTGCATTAACTAGTAATGGTTCACTTTAAATGGATTTTCTCACTTGAATTGTGCATGATGTATATGTGATATACTTTTGTGCACTTGTATGTATCATATTTGATGATGCATGTTTATATGGTTAAGTATAAAGAATAAAACCATGGTTAAGTAGATAATTAGGGTTTTGTTTTAATCACTCATTTATTTATCCATTCCTTTTTATTTAAATAATTTTATGAAAACAAAATGGTTTTCTTTTTGTCATGAAGCTTGATGAAGCTTCATGAAGGTTTGACTCAAAGACCATTTTGTCTTCATGTTAAACCCTAACTATTCCCACTTACCATGGTTTGCTCTCTACACTTAACCTTAGTTTGATTATGATAAGTATTGTTTTTCTTTTCATTTTAAAATAGACTTATCATAATTCTAGCTCATCTTCTTCTTTATCTTCAAAGAAGAAACCTTTCTTCATCAATGGTGGATTGATGAAATGAGTGAGAAATCCAATTCTAAAGTTAACCCACTTCCTATTTCTTCATCCTCTACCTCTTACCAAGTAGTAGAGTGTGTTTTCTTCACAAGTTTCTTGACTTGGTGAAGTCGGAGCTTGATTTAGCGATGCCTCGACGTAGATCATCTTCGGCATGGACATCGATGACCTAGCCCGTCCATTCTCCGATGAAGCCGACGCTAGAGCCCGGGATTTGTTTTGGACAGCGAGAGGACTTCATTGCGGAGCTATGGAGGTGGAGCACGGGATCTACAAAGGTTGTATTTCCGATTCTTATAGTTAAGTGTTAACTAGTTTACTTTTCGCCTAGAATTCTAGCCAACGATCCATAGTTTAGGGTTTCTCGGCACCGTAAATTTTGAAATTGGCATGGTTGATGCCTTGTGAGAACTCATTAGGGTGCCTAGGAACCCTACAATACTGCTGTTCCAATCGGGAACAGCTTTGAATTACTGAATACGGTGCGCAGAAACTCTCCTACTGCGATGTTGAAACGAACTCCTTCACCTGTGGAGAATACTCCAGAGAAGAAGCTAGAGCAGCCCCCTCAACGGCTGTCCTCTAAAATTTATAAAGTCTGGCGACAGGTCCAAGAGTCGGTGATCGATCAAGACTGCCTCCGACGACAGAAAAAGATGAAGGTTCGGCCGGGGAAGGATTACTCTGTCAAACCACAAAAAGCAAAAGCTACTTGGGTGCCCACTACAATGGCTCCCTTAACTCCAATCACTCAAAAAAGGAGGCCGCAAAAAGTCCCTGTGTCTTCGGCAAATCGCAAAGACACCGAACACAAACGCCCCAAGTCTGGGGGCATGGTGGTGCACACTGTTTATATGGCTTCTGGAAAGGAGGAAAGCCGCACTTCTACGGGCCACCGACCGCTCACCCGATCCGTGACGAAAGCCCAGGAGCAACAACAAAAGCTTCAGAAAATGATGACTACAATGGCTGCACTCACTGAGCCAAAAGAAAGCTCTGAAACGTCTTCGGATGAGCGTCAAGAACAAGAAACCGACGCTGACTTTTTACGCAGAGTCCTCGAAAAGAGGGACAAAGAAGCTGCAGAGCAAGCGGCTAACATAAAACAGATGGCGCTCCTCTTCCAAGATATGGTAGGGATGATATTACAGCCGGACCCTCCTGATGAAGATCCTCCGATCGTTCTTGAAGACGACAGGGGAGAAACGTCAAATCCTCCGCCAGCTCTATCAACAGCCAAGGAGGAGGCAATCTCCAAAGTTGACCTAGACGAATATATAGCTCAGCAGATCCGGGTTCATCAGGCGAATGAAGCGGCTGGGCAAATTGTTAGAACCGGACGACCGTATCCGAGCTGGTATGACCAAATCAATTACTCGCCAGAATATACGATCCCTAAATTCCACGTATATAAAGGGACAGGGAATCCGCATCAGCATGTCGCTCAATTCAGGGCCTTATGCGGCAATACTGGAGGCGATGACAAATTGTTGCTACGTCAATTCGTCGGCAGCTTAGCAGAAACAGCCTTTGAATGGTATTCGGAGCTACCTAACGACTCTGTCAAAACATTTGTAGAGATGGAACTGCTGTTTACATAAAGATTCGCAAGTGCTAGTGAACGCACCCCGATTACAGCACTGATAAATGCCAGGATAAGGCCCGGCGAAACGTGGGTCCAATACGCAACACGATGGCGAAACCTATGGTCGAAATGCGAACAACGCATAGAAGAGGCACCTGTGGTAGGCATGTTTGTGGGCACTCTCGATCCGCAGGCGACCATCTCGCAATTCATGATGTTCTTCAGGCCGACCACCTTCCAGGCCTTGATCGACAAATTAGCCCAAATGGACCAGATGGGCCATAGACCGTCTCCTCCAAGACCCGATCCCCGAAATGAGAAAGGAAAAGCGATCATCGTCGCCAACGCTCAGCAACATTCGAACAACTTAAAGCCGGTCGCTCGCCAAAACAACGTGCGTCCATGCCCATCCCTCGAAGAAAGGCTAGGACGTCATTACTCGTTTCCTCGGAATAAAACGAGAAGACTGTTCGAGCTGGCAGTACGCAACAGACTCATTAATCTGCCGAATCCAAAACGTCCGTTGCAGCCAGGCAATCTTAATAATCCCAATTATTGCCCTTACCACCAAACGGTAAGTCACCCGATTGAGGATTGTTTCGTCTTTAAGGGATGGATCGAGGATCAATACCTGCAAGGCAAGTTCGCGCTGTCTGAAAGCTGGAAGGTAAACCCACCACAGCCACACTCTCCAAAGAAGATGGACACGCCGGGGGCAGCTTATTCTTTAGTCAAGGATGAAAACAATGGAGAAAACTCATCGGATGAATCCGAAGACTACGTAGCGACTTGTCATATGATTTCTCATTCACTGACGGATGATAAAGAGGCTCCTTGCCCTGAGAAACCAATGGCGAATCCTGAGCCGGAGATTCTACAGCCATCAAACGAGTTGATCGATGTCTTCCTAAGTGAAATTCGCCTGAAAGCAAAAGCCAATCAAGAGCATGAAATGGCCATACTAGAAAGAGCCAAGGCATTCCCGTCAAATCAAAAGCCATACACTGCGGGTAAAAACAAATTCAAGACGAGGAAAAGGTTCGCCAAAGCTCTGTCAGTAGGAATGAAGCTACTGCCCTCTGAAGAAAATACTCTCGCTGAGGCAAAGATGCACCCTAACTTCTGTTTATATCATCAGAAGATCATACATCCTACCGAAGACTGCGAATCCTTTAACTGTTGGTGGCAAGGGTATGTCGCTCAAAAGCAACACTTCGACGGGACAAAGTGTGAAGCTTGTGGACATCAGAAAAATGTGATATATGAGCGCAAAAGAGTCGCCGACGATTGCCATATAGCCGACTCTAAGGCATCGCAAATTATCACCTTTGGAAGCAACTCTGATGAAGAAGCTATCCCCAACTCTTCCCTCGGGGAATCTATTTCAAAAATAAAGGAATTGAGAAGCTGCGAGAACGTTCAGCCATGCAATCGCATGCCACTCGGAAAAAATCCCGGCCCCGCAAACAACGGAGCGAACAAAAAGGATAAAAGAAAAGGAAAAAAGGCCCTCGTCGCCAGCGCTCAACAACAATCAGGTGACCCTAGACCGGTTGCTTGCCAAAGCAACAAGCAGCAACCCCTCCAGGAAAAGTTGAAACGTCCTTACTCGTTTCCGCAAGATAAAACAAAGGGGACTGTTCGAGCTGACAGTGTGCGACAGACTCATCAATCTGCCGGGTCCAAAACATCCGTTGCGGCCAGGCGATGTTAATAATCCTAATTATTGTCCTTACCACCAAACAGTAGGTCACCTGATCGAGGACTGCTACGTCTTCAAAAACTGGGTTGAAGACCAATACCAACAGGGCAAGTTTGCGCTGTCTGAGAACTGGAAGGCGAGTCCGCCACAACCGCATGCTCCGAAGAAGATGGATACGCCGGGGGCATCATGTTCATTCATGGAGAAGGACTCATAGACCGAAAAGTCAATAAACCAGATATTCGCCTCAAATACGGTGACAACGGACCGAAACGTCCTTAAACTAACAACGGACCGAAACGTCCCTAAACTAACGACGGACCGCAATGTCCTAAAACTTGCAAATGACCGAAACGTCGTTAAACTACTATCAATCCGTGGCATCCTCAGGCCGGCGTGGTAAAAAAAAGAGAGAAAAAAAAACGGTATGTCCACAAGCAAAATAGGCACGGATGAAAACCCAAAAGGGCTCCGTAAGTAAAAACAGCAGGGCTACCGGCGAGTCTTGTGAAAACCCGAAAGGGCGCAACCTCGTTAGAATAAAAAAAAAGAATAAACAAAATCAAAAAAAAAAACGAAAACGGTATACCCATAAGCAAAATGGGCACGGATGAAAACCCGAAAGGGCTCCGTGAGTAAAAACAGCAGGGCTACCGGCGAGTGTTTGTGAAAACCCGAAAGGGCGCAACCTCGTTAAAAGACACTTACAGGGTCCTCTCGACCTTATAAGGAGAAACCACCCGCGTGAGATCCTTACGACTCACAAGGGAGCAACACGCTTAGGGATCCTCACGATTCCTAAGGAGAAAATACACTTGCGAGATCCTCACGACTCGTAAGGAGAACTCTCTTATGGGACCCTCACGGCTCATAAGATTTGAAAGTCTTAAGTTACAGAGACCTAAACCTGTGCTTAAGCAACCCCCACAACTTTCGATATTGCCCTACAAGCGGCTCATATTGACCCTTGTATACAATCCACGGGCACGAATAAATATTTCCCTAACAAAGTCCCATCCGTGACTAGGGATATGCTTGTACAGCAAACAACACTTGTAAGTCCTCTCGACTTATAAGGAGAAAACCCTTTTGTAAGATCCTTACGACTTACAAGAGAACATGCACTTAGGAATCCTCACGATTCCCTAGGAGAAAACACACCTACAAGATCCTCACGACTTGTAGGGAGAAATACCTTTGTGAGACCCTTACGGCTCATGAAGTCAAAAGCCTTAGCCGACAGGACCCTTAACCCTGTTTACTAAGCCACCTTTGTTCAACATCGACAGAGGCAAATGATGATTCGCTCCTGGCAATATCCCAGTTGCAGCGATGCTGATGCCTAAACCAGTATCAAATTCCAAGTCCTTTCATGGAAAATGATGATTCGCTCCTGGCAATATTCCAGTTGTAGCGATGCTGATGCCAAGATTGGTATCAGATCCCAAATCCCCTACTCGCGAGAAAAAAAAATCAACGAGCCAAAAAAAAATGCATACGAAATAGTCGAAATGATGGGGCAAGTTCCAAACAGAATCAGCAAGTAAAAATGTATGTATACGAAATAGCCGAAATGATTGGGCAACTCGCAATAAAAACAGCGAGTAAAAATAAAATAAATAGCCGAAATGATTGGGCAATCGCAATCTTCGCGATATAAAAAGCTGAAATGATAGAGCATCGCGGAAAGAATTAAAAAAAATGATGAAAGAACGAAACTTTTTGCCCTACAGGTGAGATCACATCGATCCCTGTATACAATCCAGGGGCACAAACAAAGAGGGAACCATACCTTCCCAACAGGCTCCATCAGAAAGCGAAGCCAAATCTCGACGGTTCATAGAAAACCTAGAGACAACCTCGACATTTGTCGCAATATTGCAGACACAATATCAACAAATGAAGCAAAAGAAGGTCCCTAGCTTCAGGGTCTCGACGTCAATATCGACAACTTAGAGATCACCATCGGCGTTTCTCCTCACTCCAACCAGATGCAGACGTGACGTCAACAACCGACCCCAGAGTCGCAACGAAACGGAACCATGGTAAAGTCCCTAGTTCCAAATCTCAATGGCCACATCTACAGCCTGGAAACCAACAACGGTGTGCCTCCCCATTCCAACAGGACACAGATGTTACACCATCAAGCGGAGCGATGGCAAAATCCCAGCTCCATCTCAGCATTCGTCTCGTTACAGCAGACGAGATGTCAACGACGACGTTCCTCCGCAGTCCAGCAGGATGCAGATGCAACGTCAACGAAAGACCCCATGGTCGAAACAAAGCGGAGTGACAGCAAAATCCCAGCTCCAACTCAGCATTCGTCTCGATACAGCAGACGCAATGTCAACGACGGCATTCCTCCACAGTCCAGCAGGATACGGATACAGCGCCAACAAAAGACCTCACGGCCAAAATAAAGCAGAGCGGCGGCAAAATCCCAGCTCCACCTCGACGGTCGTCTCGATACAGCAGAAGAGATGTCCTTCCTCCAACAGGATCCGGACACACCAAAGCAGATGAAGCAAAGGCCAAATTCCTAGCTTCAGGGTCTTGACGACAAGTCATATAAAGCCTGAAAGACAATCGGAGATCATCTCGCACCAGCGCGGAGTGGTCACCACCTCGACGAACGTCTCGATACAGCAGATGAAATGTCACCCCAGCATTCTTCCCCCAGCAGGATTCAGACGCGCCAAAGAAAATGAAGCAAAGGCCAAATTCCTAGCTTCAGGGTCTTGACGGCAAGTCATATAAACCCTAGAAGACAATCGGAGATTATCTCGCACCAGTGCAGAGTGGTCACCATCTCGACGTTCGTCTCGACACAGTAGACGCAACATCACCAAAAGGAGTCACGGCAAAATCCCTGGTTCCAAACCTCGACGGTTCACCAGCAACCTAGAGACAACCGCGACATTCGTCTCGATACAGCAGACGCGATGCCAGCAAACGAAGCAAAGGCCAAATTCCTAGCTTCAGGGTCTTGAAGGCAACTCATATAAAACCTGAAAGACTATCGGAAATCATCCCACACCAGCGCGGAGTGGTCACCACCTCGACATTCGTCTCAATACAGCGGATGCAATGCAAGCAAATGAAGCGAAGGCCAAATTCCTAGCTTCAGGGTCTTGACGGCAAGTCATATAAAGCCTCAAAGACAATTAGAGATCATCTCGCACCAGCACGGAGTGGTCACCACTTCGACGTTCGTCTCGACACAGCAGACGCAACATCACCAAAAGGAGTCACGGCAAAATCCCTGGTTTCAAACCTCGACGGTTCACCAGCAACCTAGAGACAACCACGACATTCGTCTCGATACAGAGGACGCGATGCCAGCAAATGAAGCGAAGGCCAAATTCCTAGCTTCAGGGTCTTAACGGCAAGTCATATAAAGCCTGAAAGACCACCGGAGATCATCCCACATGGAGTGGTCACCGCCTCGACGTTCGTCTCGATACAGCAGACGAGATGTCACCCCAACGTTCGTCTCGACACAGCAGACGCAACGTCATCAAACAAACGGAGCCACGGCAAAATCCCTAGTTCCCACCGCAACATTCATCTCGATACAGCAGACGCAATGCCTGCAAACGAAGCAAAGGCCAAATTCCTAGCTTCAGGGTCTTAACGGCAACTCATATAAAGCCCGAAAGACTATCGGAGATCATCCCCACACCAGCGCGGAGTGGTTATGACTCATCGGGGCTCACCAAAATAAGCCTAACCTCAAGTAAAAAGCGACATGGCAAATTCCTAACGCCTGCTCTTCCGACGGTCAAACTGCCAAGGAGGATTGCTTGAAGACGTCTTGTCCAGCCCCCGAAAGGATCAGAGACATGGCAGTCACAGGGCTACTCGAACAGCACGATTGCCTATCGAGGACTATATCAGCTTATGCGACGGTACGATGGCCAAAACCCTAAGTACCACCAACCTTAACGGGCTTCTGTCGTAAAGAGCAGAGATTAAATGCGACGTTAAGATGTTCTTGCGAGAAACGCTCGATTCATCTCGACTTGCGGAAAAAATTGTTGAGGCGGCTCGACTCGTGAGATAAAGCCTTAGGTAGTGGGCATAAAAGAAGCCTGTTTCCTAAGCACTGGGACCCTGCAAGTTGGCCCAAAACGGTCTCTTGCAACCATCCACGGGTCTCACTCTCCAACATCGAACTTCGGCAAGGAGGGAAACAACCGCTTACAAGTCCTCTCGACTCGTAAGAGGGAAAAATTCTCTTGTAGGATCCTTACGACTTATAAGAGAAAACCGCACTTAGGAATCCTCACGATTCCTAAGGAGAAAAACCTACCTACGAGATCCTCTCGATCCGTAGGGAGAAAAGTCTCTATGAGACCCTCACGGCTCATAGAGTTGAAAAGTCTTAGGCAGCAGATCTGAACCTGCGGCCTAAGCCCTCGCTATCTCGTGAAGAAATCAAGAAGCTTACTCTATTACCTGCTAATTGTGATGACATGTTGAGAAAGAGGAAAAGCAACAGAAAGAGCATCCGATTTACATTTGATCAAGCGTTCAAGACACATTCATTCATGCATGGGCAAAAAGACTCAGGACAAAAGATATATAATAAAGACAAGCTGGGATATAAAAAAAAATTTCCATTAATATTGCCAGAAGTTCTTACAATCATAAAAGCAATAAACGAAAAACATTATTACAAGGGAATAACCTCGGACCCAGGACATGGATTGAGGAATTCAAAAGCGACCCTATCTATGACTTTCCAGGCCTCGCGGACCATCCTAGTGTGCTTTCTTTCGCGAGCACAAGCGTCAGGGTCCCCCCTGATGTCTTCCACCCTCCGATAAGCAGCGAGTATGGCAGACTGTTGAAAGACCTCGTGTAAGAGATCGATAGGACTGTCTCACCGTCTCTTCGAGATGAAGTTCAATAGGTACACCGAGTGCACCTTGTCCTCAGCGGCATCCAACACCCTAAGCGGCACGCCAGAACAGAATAGGGAAGCGCTTCCCAGATGGCTCCCACGATAAGCTTAAGGAGGGAGGAACGCCGGGGGAGCAGTGGACCATTGTATGCGTCGAAGCGGCTCATAATTTCAGCACACTCCGCGTTTATGAACTCTCAATTCTGAGAGCGCCAAGTCGGCGGATGTCCCCGTAAGAGATGATCTCGTTAAGAGCATACATATGGGCATCCATTGTTCCTGTGAAAGAAGATCAACAGAATTAGCAGACCGACTGA